>OW052222.1:151017526-151052457 GCA_932526605.1 Nephrotoma flavescens | reverse complement strand
TTCCTGTTCTTCTTCGGATACATTGATGTCTGAATTCTCGTTGATTAATTGATTATACAGTTGTTCTTCTTCATCGACATTTTCAATGTGATAAACTCTTTGATTTTTTCGTGGCTCGTTCTGGTACGACGCTTCGCGTTTAAATGTTGTCTGGTAGTTAGCGTTTACTGGGCGATTTTGATAGTTAACCTGCTTTGAGTTGATAGATGATCCTAATTCCATCGGTGTCGGTGGTTTCGGTTCAACTGGCCGAGGGGGTGGCATCCTATTACTCTGGTGTTGTATGTTGTAAGCAATATTTCGTTGTGGCGTGGTCATATTGTGTTGCGGTGTTGGAATATACGTAGGGTTTTTTGTATGTTTTGCTGGTTTGTAGAAGTTAATTGATTTATTGGAGCTATTATTGAATTGTTAATATTCCTTTTGTGTATAACTAAATTCCTAAAGTTCAAATTTTGAAACTCTAGGCACGAAGCATATGCCTCTGGCAGCGTCTGAGGTCGTTGAATGATTAACATTTTGGATAGTTCTCCATTTAATCCACGAATAAAAACGTCTAAGGCCCGATTTCTGTATGCTTCTATTAAAACTTCTATCGTATCGGAAGAGTATTCTTCAGTTTTAATTTTATTGACGATCAGCGAGAATTGGTGGTTAATGTTCGCATAGAATTCGTCTATGCTCATATTTCTCTGAGTGATGTTACTAAGTTGGTGTTCCAATGTCCTGAGGTCTCTTTTATCCGCATAATGGAGAGACAGGCATTTTTTGATTGAAGCCCAATCGTCGCTAAAGATGTTGTATGATATCAAAGCAGCATCGGCATTGCCTCTGATTTTTTGCCTGATACTTTGAAGTATTGCTCTGTATATCGGTTTGTTGCGTACTATATCGTAATGTTTCAATATGTTTTCTACATTGTGGATCCACGATATATATTGAGTAGGGTTGCCGTCAAATGTTTGCAACTCCTTGACGCAATCTGGGAGCCTACTAATTTCAGCTAGATCTTGTTCAGTTCTCGGTAATATTAGTGCTTCGGTTTTGGGAACTACCGGATTCTCTAGCTTCAATAACCTCTGTTCGATTTTTCTAGTGAGTTCAATTTGAGCATTAACAGCTCCCGTCAATTGCTTTATTTGTTCAGCCAATTGTTCGATTTGTGTTTGCGACATTTTTTTAAACTGAGATTGTTAAACTTTTATTATTATCAACTGATGTTATATATTTAGGATTTTTATTAAGATTATTATTGAGGTTATTAACACTTTTTATTAATTATTTTGTGTTGTTAAATTTCTCTTTTAGAATTACGTTTTGGAAAAATTAGATTTTTAAATTAGATTTTATCGGAAAAAATTATTATAATTAAATTAGGTAGAATTATTATTATAGTTTTATTACGATTTTCGTTTGACTTATTATTATTGAGGTTTATTTATTTTTTGTTTATTGAGCGTTAAATTTTAAATTAAAATTTTTGTTGCACTTACACTAGGATTATCAGGATTTGCATTTCCTGCTTTTCTGTCTAAAGATTTGAGTTTCTTTAGAGGGTTAATTTTTCCTTGCCGGATGGGTACTTTAGGGTTCAGCCGTCGGTGTGTCTTCTGTGTAGTTTTACAGGAATAAGCCGTAATTTCCCGTTTGGAGTTCTGCGTTGAATATTGCGGAGCACCTACTTGTGGTACGGATTTAGCGTATTATGTTATGTTCTCGTGGTAATAACTTTATACGCATAACTTATTCACTCTACTTGTGGTACAGATTAAGCGTATTATGTTATGTTCTCGTGGTGATAACTTTATACGCGTAACACTTTCACTTTTAGACCACTACAGTTTCGTTAATGTGATTCACTAGTTCACTTTCACTACTTGCACGAGTTTTAATAAACTATGATATGGCTGGTCCCTGTTTCGGCGCCAGTTACGAATTTTAATTCGGAGCGATTAAAAAAAATGAAATTTATTTTAATCTTTATTGTTACAATTCCAAACTAAAACTAAAAACTTAAATCTAACAAAAGTTTCTATATTCAAAAATTTGCAGTAAGCAAATTTTTTATGTTAATAATTTTTTATATTAATAAATTTATAGTAAGCAAAATAAAATAATCCAATTTCTTGTAATTATGCCGGATACTCGTGCAACTTGATGTTTCGCTGATGTGAATTAAGTGGCACGTTGCAAATCTAAAGGCACGTTGTAAAGATTCAGCATTTTTATAACCAGGCCGGATGTTCCTTATCGTTAACTTATATATATATATATATATATATATATATATATATATATATATATATATATATATATATATATATATATATATATATATATATATATATATATATATATATATATATATATATATATATATATATATATATATATATATATATATATATATATATATATATATATATATATACGTTTCTATATATCGTGGCGATCGCAATTTTCTACAATATATCACATATTTATGTGTACGTATGTTGTATACGCGATTACAATTGTATACGCGATTACAATAAATTGTAATACATTTGTGTTCTAAGTAGAGAATGAATGTTTGATTTTCCACGGTTTTACATTGTCGTTTTATAATTTTTTTATCGTTAATTATTGTTTATGTGACATTAGGTCGATTAAATGCAAGCATATTTGCATATTTGCATGTTTTGTGCGAGTATCACAATTGTTTGACTTTACTGAATAAATATTTTAATTCCAATAACGACAGTCCATTTTTACAAGTTCACAAATTTACAATCTACATTGAAATAATTTTATTACTTTTTATGTAAGGTATCGCAGTTAATTAAATTGTTAGATTTGAATTTTAGACTTATAGATGGCAAATGTGTAAGAATCACAACAATCAGTTTCAAACGGATGAGATTATTGATTTGAAATCATCAGGTCGCGACGACTGATGTTGTCTATATATATAGAACGATAACATGTAGTAACTATAGTGAAGTTTCCGACAAACTGACAAAAAACTTTACAACAGCCCTTGGATTTTCAAACCAATGAAAACAATTCGTGCATGTAGCTCCAGAAAATATAACTGCAGCTTTAATGTTTGTGAAACTTCTTTCATTGAAGTTACTGTAGTCATTCGATACATACAATTGTTCTCTTGTTTGAGGGTGAGAACAGTTTATAACATAAATAATTGTCTACATAACACGATTTTATATACTATTAAACGTAGACATCTCTACGGTGCCATGTCATTGACCATCGAACCGCCACAACATTTTTTACTATAGCAAAATTTTAAAAGTAAATAAAATCTATAACTGCCCCACCTTTTAAATATTTAGGCTTCTAGAAAACATAAATAATTGTCTACATAACATGATTTAATATACCGTTAGGCGTTGGCTTCTCTAGGATGCCTTACCACTATTAATCCTCACATGTTTAATGTAGTTTACATTTAATCAGGATATTTATGTATATACACTTTTAAGCTTTTGTAAGTTTTTGTGTCAATTAGTCGGAAACTTCACGCTACCTTAACTATATATATATATATATATATATATATATATATATATATATATATATATATATATATATATATATATATATATATATATATATATATATATATATATATATATATATATATATATATATATATATATATATATATATATATATATATATATATATATATATATATATATATATATATATATATATATATATATATATATATATATATATATATATATATATATATATATATATATATATATATATATATATATATATATATATATATATATATATATATATATATATATATATATATATATATATATATATATAATATATATATATATATATATATATATATATATATATATATATATATATATATATATATATATATATATATATATATATATATATATATATATATATATATATATATATATATATATATATATATATATATATATATATATATATATATATATATATATATATATATATATATATATATATATATATATATATATATATATATATATATATATATATATATATATATATATATATATATATATATATATATATATATATATATATATATATATATATATATATATATATATATATATATATATATATATATATATATATATATATATATATATATATATATATATATATATATATATATATATATATATATATATATATATATATATATATATATATATATATATATATATATATATATATATATATATATATATATATATAACTATATATATATATATATATAACTATATATATATATATATATATATATATATATATATATATATATATATATATATATATATATATATATATATATATATATATATATATATATATATATATATATATATATATATATATATATATATATATATATATATATATATATATATATATATATATATATATATATATATATATATATATATATATATATATATATATATATATATATATATATATATATATATATATATATATATATATATATATATATATATATATATATATATATATATATATATATATATATATATATATATATATATATATATATATATATATATATATATATATATATATATATATATATATATATATATATAAATTTAAAGTTTAGTTATTACTGTTATATTTAAGCATTCATGAATATTATGGCCAATTTCGCATGTTTTAAAATGAAGCGTTAATTAATTATTTTTGTTGCATGAGGATGAGACCGAACTGTTTTTTTTTTTGGATGAAGCGATAGTCTGTGTCCTTCCCTTTCTATGCTACATATAGTTGGATAAGTAAATATGCTACATATAGTTCGATAAGTGATAAGGTAGCCTCTTACATCAACGAAAACGAAGAGGTTATCTATCCCTAGTTCTGCTAGTGGTAACGTATCTCTAAATACCTGTCCGTCAATGAGCAATCTTATGTGATTTTATAATTTATTATGAAAAACCTGTACTGCTCAATGAATTAGAAATATATAAGCAACAGAAGGTTAATAACGACGAGGGTTTCAACCTATTGAATTGGTGGCAAGACCACAAGACAAATTTTCCGAAATTGTTTTTGATAACGCAACGCATTCATGCGATTCCAGCGAGCACCGCACCATCGGAACGCCTTTTTTCTACATCGGGAAATATTATTATATGAGAAGTTTAATTGATCCCGATCTTGTAGATGATATTTTAGTAGCTAAAATCAATTGGGATTTGCTATAGTTTTATATCAAATAAATTACCGCAACATATACATAATTTTGAATTATTATTACTCTTTGTATAATTTTATTGTATGTTATGTATGACATATAAATTGAATTTTTATAATAAATTTGAAATAACTGATAAAAAAATTAAGGGTGCTTTATAGACCACACTATTGAAGTAAAACTTCTGATATATTTAATATTTATAATATAATATAGAAAAATCATAATATTGAAAAATAAAATTGGTCACCCTGTGCGTTCTCGAGTGTCACCTAGCCGTTTATGTCTGATGCCACAAGAGACAACCTTGTAACTTGGTAACTTTTTCAAGGCCAACTAGTCGTAACAGATAATGTTTATGTATGTGTAACAAAATGGACAAAAAAATCGTTTTTGAAATCTCTTCGCATAGTAAAAATGGCCTTGAAATACTTTTTATTTCATTTGTGTTTGTGTAGTGTGGTTTCATCGAAAATTTGTTTAAGTCGCATTAAAACCTGTATCATAGGCAAACGGGGAAAGAAACGAAGAAAGGATCGGTTTCTATGATACCTCGTGTGGAATGGAGCTATAATATAGAAAAAAATACACAAGTATATAAAATATATCACACGGACGATTTTTTTTGGTCACCCTGTGCGGTCTGGAGTGAGTAAGTGAGTGAATGAACATAGCTGTTATAATATAGAAAAATAAAATTTTTGGTCACCCTGTGCGTTCTCGAGTGAGTCAGTCAGTGACATAGAAGTCTATACATATTATGACTTTCCAATTTTCCAGTTTTTAAATTTTCCAATTTACCAACTTTCCAAATTTCCTATTTTCATATTTTTTTATTTTCCTATTTTCCAATTTTTCAATTTTCCAATTTTTCAATTTTTCAATTTTCTAATTTCCCAGTTTTCCAATTTACCAATTTTCCAATTTTGCAAATTTCCAATTTTCCAATTTTCCATTTACCAATTTTCTTATTTTCCAATTTTTTTAACCAATTATTAAAATAAAATGGTATCAACTAATGTTCCACCTAGGGATTTATGAATTGTCATGGCACATCCTGATACTAAAGGAAAATGATTTCGTTTTGCGTTTATTGTTTCGTTCGCCTCGTTCGATTACACTTTACACTAACGCATTTGCCAGCTTAGTCCCCAAGTCAAGCGTGCCTAAAGAAGTTTTACTTCAAAAATACTTTTTCTCCGATCGTAAGAAAAAATATTTCCGTTGTTTTTTCGAAACGAAAAGCTCATGATTCCAGTATGAGTTATTTGTTGCTAAGCAACAAGTAATAATAGTACGAGAATAATTTTTCTGGCCTAGGCCGGGAATTTATTCCCTTATGGATTTATAATTGTTTAGATGAAACAAAAGTACACATATAAGAGAGAGATCAACTAAAATTGTTGCAGATGAACGGCGGAAACAGTGCCCTATGTATTGTTTTGCGTCTGGTAATTTTAAAAAAGTAGCAACAATTTGTGGCATTTTACCAAGCTGATGTTTGCCAACTACTTGTTTGAAACCTTTATCATTTGTGTATTTTAAAAAAACGCAAAGAATTTAAATCTTTTGGACGCGAAGCTATATATTTTCTGTAATATTCTAAATAAGTTTCGTTTACGATAAATGATCGTGGTTAATTTGTCTTGTTATTCGGGAATTTAACTAAAAGTTTAGATCCCAAATCACTAATGTCAGTAATTTCCATGCGGGCTAGTTCATCCCGTCGACAAGAACTAGCGATTCCAAAAATTAACGCAACCTACAAAAAACAATCATAATATTACATATACAAAAAAATATTGCAGTGTGAATTGTATTTTATCCGAAAACATATTTGAATTTAATGTGTAAATACAAATAATAATCGTTTTAAATACCTACATGCTTACTTCAGTAACTAGGAACGAATCATCTGAAGCTTCCAAAATGAGTTGTTGAACATATTCCATAGTTAATATTTTATATTTCTTCTTTATATCCGTCAGATTTGCGTTTCAAGAAGACACGTAATTTTTGGTATTTTACAATATCCATATTATTTTTAACCACTAGCATCGACCTCATCATTGAGTAGTTTGACCATAATGTGGATGATTTCAATTTTGTAGATAAATCACCGAAATACGCCAGAATGACGTTTTCCGAAAATGATTTGATGTGTTTAGATTGACGATAATCCATAATGCGTTTATTAGCATTTTCGTATTTTTCCTTCGATTTTTGCGGGAGTAAATCACATGTAGCTCAATTAGCGGCTTCCACTATATCCGGCGGGGTATAAGATAAGGATAATTCGCTTTCACTGTCCATATCCCTTAAATTTCGTTCACACGTTTTTTATAAATCAAATAGGTACACAAACTTGACAACTTTTGAAAAGAAAAAAAACAAAATGTATTTATGTCTTATGATTCGTGGCTAACTAAGCAATAATTTTATGTTATTTTCGATTTTTTACTTTGTTTGGATTTCTTAATATGATAATTAATGAATTTTACTAAATTTTTTTTTTGTTTATATTCGTTTTAAAGTTCTTTAAACTTTCGAATTCTTTTGTTTTATTTTGTGTGCCAACAAATTATTTTTTTCAGAGCAAAAATACTAATGAAGAGCTGAGAACAAACGAAGCTGAAATGTTCTCCGTATAGCAAACTTACTTCGAAAATCTACTAAATCAGAACTCGTTGTTCCTGAGAAACATAAATTAAATTCTATCATACTTTGACCATACAGATAAGAGCATATAGCGCCAATCTCAACATACGGATCAACTTGGGATTTTTAGGGTAAGCAACAATCATTATGGCAAATCCACGCCATCTGTTTCGATGTCCGGAACTTGTGGTTCATGGGAACCATTAATAAAAAAAACTTTTTCTCTTATACTGTATGGCCCAAATATGAAAGAAATTAATTTTTGCTTCCCACTAACCACGAGTTCCGGAAACTGGAGCAAGCAGTATCGACTTGTAATAATGATCATTAAACATAATAGAAATCCCAAGTCAATCCGTATGTTGAGAATTTATTATTACTGCGTGCATTAATGTGTTAATTTTATTTATTACTGCGTGCATTAATGTGTTAATTTTATAATGTTCCATTTTTCATAATTTTTTTTTCTGGGACTTGTATTTACATTATATTATTTTTTGGGATGATGTAGTTTACCATATTAAACAAAAAATATAAACAAATCTTGGCTGGGATGACATAATGTAGTTTTAGTAATCCCTGATGTCATTATTTTATTTTTCTAGGATTAAATGCTGGGGTAACACACTTGCAATAAATGTGAATTGCTTAAAGTAAAAATAGAAGCATTACCATCAAAGGATGAAAAGAAAATTTTACAAAAGAATCAGCAAATTTATGAGCATCCTGGAAGGGGCTATGTATTGAGGCCGGAAGAGGTAATAATATAGCCTCCTGCGTTTTTGATGTTTTAAAACAATTAGCACCAACTATGGAAACTGCAATTTTCTACAGCGAACCTTGTTCCGTTCAAAACAAGAACTTTTTGTGGCTACCATGCCCTCGATTGCTGCAAATAATCTAAATCTAGACACAATCGATCATAATTTTTTTGTTCCCGGTTACACTCATATGGATCATTCAATAATCGAAAAAACTACCTTGACCAAAATTCACCTCCAACGCAATTTTTTCAGTGTGTGCGAACTTGTGGAGTAAAACAATATTTTTTGTAACTAATATAAATTTATTGATTTTGCCAAAATTTCAAAAGTGAAATTTTATTTGTGCAAAAAAATAAAGGGAGAAACTTTCTTTGGACCTTTGTAAGATGGTTACAGTTTACAAGAGAGTTTGGTGATTTTATTTTACAAATATAGTTTGGATTTTGACAAACCATTTTAATATTAAAAATTGCCAAACGTGGAGTAAATAGTGTTACTATAAGCGACTTACCACTTTCTTCCATGAACCATTAAAGATTAATAGATCTTATTTCGTTCAATAAAGGCCAGGAACTTCACAAATTTAACAGAATTTTCTCTCTGATGATCAAATTCATAATATTGATTCTGATATTAATGTTGACAGCAGTGATACTGACGCCTGATTGAATCAATTAGTAATTTTTCATTAACATTATCGTAAAATCATTTAACTCATTTTAGTTTTTCTATCTGTATTCTGAAAAATAACTTATGCAATTAAGATAAGTTTTCAAATATTAACATATTGTTTATACGAAACTATTTATCACAGAATTTGTTAAATTTCATCCTGTGGGGGGATTGCTCCGTGCTACTGCGCATTTCAAAGTATTTTTTAAAAAGCTACCAATTTTTTCATAAACGTTTTTTTAGTTTTTTAATTGTCTCCTGAAAAGTGAGTGAAACTCATTTCTTAAATGAACCACCCTTGAACTTTAAATATTTGTTGTTTCTATAAATTAATATTCAATTGTAATTTAATTAGTTCTTTTTATAACGAATATGTCATAATTGATAAAGCGTATAAAAATGAGTTCATTTGTTAACACACATAATAGAAATTTAAATTACAAATTCTTTGTTTTTTTTAAATATATAATCAGTACAACCGATAACATGTGTACAGTTTAATAATCAGCTTGAACTGAAAAACATTTTAAATTTAAGAGTAAGTGATTTTAAGTGAAAACAAGACCAATATGTTTCAAAAGCCTCGCACAATTTACAATGGGCCTGGTTATGAAATAATTATGTCTGATCTATCAGAAACATATCAAAACGCCATATATGTTAACGAATTGATAAAAGCAATTCCAAACAAGGTAATTTTCTGATTAAAAACATTTGTTTAATTAGCAATTTCAATATTTGGTTGGCAAAAAATTATCAATTGACAATTGAATGTATTTTGACAAACCATTTGTTTTTATTTACACATGATAATTTATTACTATAACAAATTACTTATTTGAAACGAATAAGTCGAGCGAGTGTGGTTTTACAAGCAATCAATATTCTGCTTCCAATAATGATCCTTTTTTATTTATTTGATGACTAAATCATGCGGTTTAGTTCTTTTAAGTCGTCTCAGTTCTTGTGTTATGTCAAGAAGTTATATTGCTTCACTGCGTTGGTATGTTGCAGTAATCTTCTTTCATGCTTGATAGCAAATTCCTGGATCACTTCATCAATCCATTTAACACTTAGGTCCTTGTGTAATTCCTCCTTGGTTACGTAGCGGTAAGCATTTCGTTATTACACGTAGAAATTTGTTTTGATAACGTTGAATAATTAAACGATTTTTAATTGGTTAAATTGGTTTAATTATCGATTCGTAGATCAGCCGTTTACAGACAAACCATTGCATGCCATAAAAAGTGTAGTTTATTCGTTTGAAAATAATTTATTCTATTAGCAGTTAATCCCTCGTGCGTGTGGGTTGCTAAGAACCGAAATATTGTGCAACTATAATAACTGTTGTTTCGTCCTGTGCTCTAATTCTCTAAAAACCAAGATAAACTACAATGTGTAAAAGTGATAAGTTTTACACACGAAAAAAATAATCATAGAAGTCGATTTGTATTGGATATCGTGATGTTTTAGTAAATTCGCATTCACTAAATTTTTTTCAAGATAAAATGTAAAGTGGCATGATAAGTTTATGTCAAAAAGTAACACAAGTAATTTTTCGCGGAATAACTTTGCTTGAATGTGTAAAACGCTTTCGTTTGAATATTATTAATAATTAATTGCAATTTTTGATATTTTAGTTAAATAAAACTATATTTTAAAATTAAACAAGCCAAGTTCTAACAATTTAAATAACTGCGATACTTTACATAAAAAAGTTATAAAATTCTTTCCATTTAGAATGTAAAAATGGACTGTTACCGTTGCAATTAAAATATTCTTGCAAGTCGAATATTTTAATCGATCGTCTTTATTTTTACCTATACTTTTGCTTAGTTTTATCTCCATTATTTCCACAAAAACAACAAAACAAATAAGTGTATTATTTACGTCTGATTTTATGTTTAAAGTAGGGAATAAATAATGTGCCTATAGAAGAAAAAGACTTAAGGGGTAGAACATCCTAGAACAAGATGGTCTGTGGCTTACAGCAAAAGCCATTTTAGTTGCTCAGTTTTCAAATATAAATGTCAAGTGTTTCAAGTGTCTGATTTGACATAAACAAAAAGAGACCCCCCCCCCCCTTCCATAGCAATCAAAGCTTTCATCTTGGTGTGCACTTGCAATATTTTACTTGATCATTACACTTGCACAATTAAGAAAACGGACGAGTACAACAAATTTGACGGCCTATAGTAAATCTAAATCAGTTAACAAATTTCAGTTTGTTGTCGTTTAATATTTCATTTAGAGGCACTATTACCTCTCAAAACTTTAAGATCTTATAATGCTTTAATCCTAGATTAATTAGGACAAATTTCGAACAATAATGAACGAGTACAAAATTTAATTATATTATGTATTAAAACTAGCTTTTAACTAGCACTAAGGTCAAACAAGACGTATATTGCATAAAATCGATTTCTAAAGTGCAGGTAATTGATCAAAGTCTCACCTCCTACTCTTTACCGATCCTTAAGATTAACCCAAACATTTTACAAAGATTAAAAATTAACTCAAGGTAAAAAAAAAATCGTAGCACTAAAACGTCCCTCCATAACTAGACCTACATCAAATACTAGAAATGGTTTCGATTAACAAATTTTCGGTGTTATTGAGGAGACACTTAGCAAAAATATTGGATGAGGTACTCGTGCAGTTCGGTAAACTCGCAGTGACTAACTAAATTTGATGGTTAAATGAGCTTCGTTGCTTAAAACGCATAGCTTTTTATAATAGTTTACTCGAAATCCCAAAATTCTAGTAAGACAATCCCAGGCTTTCCGAGATCCAACTAATATACTTAGGTATTGTCAACTCGCATGTGCGGAAAGAGCTAAATAGGGCATTTCGTCTTCAACAACGAAATACACTGAAATTATGGTCTGCTTAAGACAGATTTGATTGGATTTCTAAAACATATCGCAAATAATAATTACATAATAATGTGATTTTGCATTTAGTATAAAGAATAACCTTTAAACAGATTAGAATACACAACATTAATCAAAATTCAACGGGTCGATCAATTATAAATACGTCTTACATTGTACACGTCTTTACCATACGAAGTAAAGAAATTTTTGATCGTTGCAATGTTCTTTTCCAACATTTGGTTTGTTTCATAACTCTAACTAACCGTATCTTGATTTGAATACCAAATAACTCCCGGTTTCGGCTATTTTTCATTATGATTTTTGGGGCTAAATAGGAATAAGGAATTTATTAGTAGTGCGTTATATAGTGCCTTTCACGGATTAATCAAATGACCGTTGCTCTACAAAAAGTTATCAAAGAAATCCTTAACGTCAGCATTTACTGTTTGTTGTAAAACCCTGTTCTCTCCTTTACGGTGAAACGAAGTCATCATTTTTGATGCTGGGTTTTCATTGGGGTATAATCTGGTTTTGGATTTCTTACACGGTTAAACGCATTTAGACATATATTGATTATCTAAACAGCTTTGTTTTTGATATGATGTTTAGTAAAAAACAACATTTCAGCCTCTCACAATTGCGAGTATTTAGATTATAGAGCTAAATCTGACTCATAGATTCGATTTAAACGCAGAATCCACCTTTCAACGCCGAAATGGTTCGGTGTTTGAAAGGTGGATTCTTTCTCTACAAACTCCATACCAACTTTTCTTTGTTAATTGATTTTTACTATGTTTTTATGTGACTGTTTTTAAAATTTAGCTATGATCTGTATTTAAAAAATGCTAAATTTTTAACCGTTTGACTTGGTTTTGCATGTTTTGATTAATCTTGCCAGTATTTTGCATGTTACTGAAGTTAGCCGTTAAACCTGCATTATCGAAATATTTTGTATCAGGTGGTAGTACAAAATTCAGATGATATTAGCCAAAAATTAAAGCTACTGGTGTTAGCAACAAAATTCAGCAGAAAAAAATTCATTACAGTCCTTCTTTATATACATTAGCTGCGTTGCTTTTGTAAATCCCGCTTAGCTTAACTTTTGAATCTGAAAACAAAAACTTTTGGCTTTAATTATACATTAATTATAATTTTTCATTTTATTAACCGTTTGAGTCCCCGGAGGTAATGCAAACGCATTACCTCTAAACAACAAAAATAAACTCCAATGCAGATAACAAATAACAATCACTTATTGTACATATTTGTTAGGTAGCGGTATTCTCGTCTTTTTCGCATCGCTTCTCGTCACATTTATTTATTTTATTTTCTAGACATAAAATTTCAACAGCGCGATCGCACTGCTTGGGACTCAAACGGTTAATATGTATTTTAGTTTTTTTTTGTATTTTATGAAATAGAACAAATTTAATACGTTAAAGCCAATTCGGCTTTACACAATGAAATTGTTGTTGTAATATTGTTCGGCTTTGCGAAAGCAACGCACCTAATGTTAAAAAAAGGCGGCAATTTTTTTTGTTGTTTTGACGATTTTCTGTAGAAAACCTGTATTATCGACATTTTTAAAATAGTCCTAGAAAAATTGACTCAAGTTTCTTAATGTAAGCATGTTATCGGCCGAAATTCGAGCAAATTTCAATTGGTTACAATAAAAATGTATTCACATAAGCACAACAACAGTTTTAATAATTAATTACTAAATACGAGTATAATAACACTAACTGTGCTTGAATGCTGGGCACCCAGGGGGTAAACCTAATTCGAGTACGCTGAATTCAATGGTGCTAGTCCCATTTCAAAGTTAGTCCCCATTTTTGAGATATCGCTTTCGACATGTTTTGCCTCAGAGTCAAAATATACCCTCATTTTAACGTTGATAGCTCTTGAACCATTAAGATTTTTGTTATGCTTTCTTCAGCAAAGTTGTTGCGCAAGCCAAGATAAACAACTTTGCCGAACATATCAAGACCAAAAAACCATATCTACATTTTTTTTTTTGCTTTTCATTTCGGCGAAAAACACTTTTTTACCACTTTTTATCATTTTGTTGAATTTAAACCGATTAAAATCGATCGAATAAACATCGCATCGACAAATATAGATTCAATAGAAACTATTTAAAAGAAAATTAAATCGATTCAGTGGATTTTATGGCTATTTTTCCTAAAAAATTAACATTTTTCTTCTCTTTGACAAATGAATGGCTTTGTTGATTGAATGGCGCTGTGATATTTTATGGTTGATATATTGATGCACATGTTTCTCCGGTTTCAGCAGATTTAAATGTTGGTGGTAAATATTTTTCAGTTGGGTTTGATCTTTCCCGAACAGGAATTTCATCTGAATACGGCAGTGGTAGTTCAGAATTTGTCGTTGCAGTGTATTGCCTCAACCAGTCAGACTTAAGAGCTTAAGTTAAACGCTGATTGCACCACTTCGGTTAGTGCTACCGAAATGCCGTTTTAACCCTTATGCCATTTTTTAACATGCAATTTTCTACCTTATGCCGTACCTTATGCAATTTTTAAATATGCCGTTTTGAAAAATGTAATTTTAAATTAATCAGTTCTGAACGGATCCCTTTTTCCGTATTGACTTAAAAAATATAATGATAGTAAAAAAACAATTCGGGATGACATTTAAAGCTAGCGTAATACAGTAAAATGTTCGGGATGACACTGAAAAATGTCGCGATATTAGTTTTGTAGTGTTGCCAGCGCATTTCTTCAGGATATTTTCCGGGCTTGCTTCATAGATATTTGTGTAACTGTTGTTGTTGTTGTTATTTGATTATCATAATTTTTTGTGTCGACAACTCAATCAAAAATAAACAAAAACGATAAAGAAGAAACATATGAACATTCGAATAAAAACAAGATAGTAAATTATTTAAGTAGTTTATAGTGAATGCAATGAAGTTGTGACTATTATTTTTATTTGAAACCGACAAGTCTTAATCAAATTCTATGTAAAGTGAAAATGACGTATGATTTTAAAGTTGGCTAAAACTATGATTCATGTTATCAACGATAAAAAGGAAAGATTAATTTTAATTTGAAGATGTTACCCCTCTATAAAAGCTCATGAAGAAGGTGTCTCTACAAGAGCGTCGGATTTAAATTTGCCGCCATTTTGTTAACACGAGTTGTACGGTATTTTTTTAACATTTGTCACGTACAGACCACGTACAGATTTAAGAATATGGAGAAGTATTCAAACCAACAATGTTTAATTATTGTAAAAACACATTACTAAAATTGTGAACATTTTGCGAAAACAGTTCGCCAATTACGTCAAGTGTTCGGTCGCAATATTGCGCAAAATGAATCGAGAGTGAGGCGTTTAGTAACAAAATTTGAGAAGATCATTGTTCGTCGACGTCCTTGTCGGTCACTCAAAAATATAGCGACAGTAAGAGAATCTATGGCCGAGAATCCAGGAACTTACATTCGGCATCGTGGCAAGAATTAAGCATTTCAAGAAGCACAATGCGCTGTTGGTAAAAGATCTGCATTTGCACGCGTACAAAGTTCAATTGGTGCAAGAAATCAAGCCAAGGGACCATGCAAATTAAATCCGGTGCTCTTGTTGGGACACCCTATATGTCGAGACATATAAATTACACGACATTCGCATATCAACATGATGTAAGAAGTATTGTGCCTGACCACGTTATTAAAGAAATTGTAGATCAATTTGATGAGAGCGATAACAAAGCAGAAGCTTTAATATTATAAATTATTCAATTTGAAAAAGGAAAATAGCTCACTGAAATATTATTTTACTTTATAGAAATTTTATTAAACACAGTAAACGTTATAATATCTAATAACTTTCAGAACAAACAATAAACACGAGTTATTTATTAATTATTTATTTTCATTTATTAATTATTTATTCACATTTGACAACGCTGAGAGCATTGATAGGGTATATGGAATCAAAGCAATCCTTAATATGAAAGTTAAGATTGAGACATTAAAAAAGAACCCTAGTAGAATACCACAGTGCTACAACTGTCAGGCATATAACCACACACGCAAATACTGCAATAAGGAGCCGAGATGCGTAAAGTGCGCTGGGAAACATCTAACAAAGGAATGCAACAAAAGTAAGAATGAACCAGTGAAACGCATACACTGTGGTAATCATCACCCAGCAAATTACAGAGGCTGCGAGGTAGCGAAAGAGCTGCAAAGAATGAGAGACAACAAGAGAAATCAAACAAGTCAGAGTTCTCAACCTAGGATGCAATCCTACTCAAAACGAATCCCCCTAAATAGCGGCAAAGTAAACGAAGGCATAACATATGCACAAATGGCTAAGCAGAATGAAAATACCAGGAACGCTCCGAGAAGCTAAACGCTATCAATTCACATCTGGCAGGCCAGGACCAAAGACTAGAATCTATGGGCGAGTTACTGAAAAAACAAGATCAGAGACTAGTAACACTAGAAAATACATCGATGAGCCAAGATGAAAGAATAACGGATGCGTCAAGTAAAACTAGAGAAGTTATTGACTACCTTCATTCTAGTCTATACAAACTTAACAAGAAAAAATAATGACACACTATTTAAGAATTGCTACCTGGAATGCAAATAGCCTACTAGCTCAACGCATTTCAGAATTAGAAGTATTATTAAACACAAAAAAATTGATATATGGCTAATCTCGGAAAGTCATTTTACCAGAACGTCGTATGCCAAAATACGTGGATGTCAGTGCTATCAAGCTCTACATCCAGCAGAAAGAGATAGAGGCGGGTCAGCAATCTTCTTTAAGGACAATATAAAACACCACGAAGAATTAAAAATAGAGGAGGAAGCTATGCAAGTAGCTACTGTATCTATTGAAACCAAAAATAACAAGAGCTATAGTATATCAGCAATCTACTGTCCACCCAGATATAACACAAAAAAAGAAGACTACATCAAACTTCTTAAATCGCTTGGTAGTAATTTTATTATTGGATGCGACTTTAACGCGAAACACATATTCTGTGGATCAAAGAGAACTAGTCCCAAAGGAAGGGAGCTATTTGAAGCAGGCAGGATATTAAAATATGGGTTTCACTCCAGTAGAAAGCCAACCTACTGGCCTACGGATCCAAATAGAATTCCTGACCTTCTGGATTTCTATATAACAAGAGCTATATCCAAAAACTACTTAACAGTTGGAAATGAAGAAGGGCTATCGTCAGACCATTCTCCAGTTTTAATGACAATAAGTGACACGGTAATAAGGAAAGCAAGCTCTCCAAGATTAACAAATAACAAAACCAACTGGGAATACTTTCAACAGCTAGTCGAAGGAAGCATCAACCTATACGTGCAGATATCGAATGCTTACACGATAGAAGAAGAACTAGAAAACCTCATTGTAAGTGTTCAAAAAGCGGCCTGAGAAAGTACTCCTGATCAGCAAGAAATATTACAAAAAAGTATAACCTATCCAGTTGAAGCGAGAGAGTTGGTTAACGAAAAAAGAAGAGCTCGTAAGACTTGGTAGAGCACCAGAGCCAATGAAAACAAAACAATCATAAACAACTTCTTCAACAAACTTAAACTACTTATTAAGGAGATTAAGAATGAGTCAGTTGCAAGCTTCCTAAGTAACTTGACAGGTAAACCTGACACAGACTATTCCCTGTGGAAAGCCACCAAAGGTGAGCTCGCAGCGAAAAGCAAAAAGTTGATCTGTTTGCCGAACACCTAGAAAACACCTTTAAACTACCAACTGGACAAGCGGATAATGAATATTTAACACCTATAATCAAAGTAGATGAGGCATCTGTGCTACCAGTTACTCTGAAAGAAATCAAACAAGAAATAAAAAACCTCAAAGATAAAAATGCCCCTGGATACGACTTGATAACGGAGCGAATAATCAAAGCTTTATCAGAAAAAGCACTAAGGAAACTACAGCACATAATCAATGCTATCTTTAGACTATGTTATGTTCCGAGACAGTGGAAAGTAGCGGAAATCATAATGATTCCAAAGCCCAATAAATCACTAAACGACAAAACGTCGTATAGGCCTATTTCTTTGTTAACAACAACATCAAAAATTTTCAAGAGACTGTTTCTCAAGAGATTAAAACCAATTATAGAGAGCAGAAATCTTATACCAGAACATAAATTTGGGTTTCGAGCAAGGCACTCAACGATAGAACAGGTACATAGGATTAGTAGTATTCTAGGTGCACTGTATACTGTATATACAATCATATTCTATAAGCCGTATTATTGCGACACACATGTAATTTTTCACTTCTGTTTAATTGTATTGTGCGTATACGAACATGAAGTTTTATTCTCTATTTACTTCAAGTCGTGCATATGCAGTGCACCTAGAAGACAAGGCAATACTGATTGTTACGTCATCAAATTTATGTCTAAATAAATACATAACATTTAAGGGTTTAACGAAATGTTTAATGCATATTTTGATAATAATTTAATATGTAAATTATTTTTTACCAAATATAAAAAACTCGGATCATTTATTTGACTTTAATGCCATGCCAAAGATTGAAATCGTCGACATAAAATGACGTCATATAGCAAAATTTTTTAAAGCAATGAGGCCATCTAGGTACACTGGCATATTTTTCGAAAATACGTTTACGTAAAAAAAATGTTTAACCCTTTGCGGCCTTGTATAAGTTAACACATTCCACAGTTAACATACGCCGTATAAAAACAAGGGCATCGTATTGCGTCCGCTATAATGACACCAATAGCACGATGCACCTACATATGCAACATAATGCTTAATCAGCATACTTTATAAAATATTTTTCTTTATAAAATAATTAGAATTAATAAGTTAGTTGTAATCCAAATGTAAAACGATAAATACTTAAATAAAATTTAATTTTTTTTAATTTGAACTTAACCAAAAGTTTAACTTATATACCGCAAATTTAAAAATTAATGCCTAACTAGCTTATGGTATACTCAGCTATAGCATGTTTCAAAATACATATGCAGTACTTCATCCTCTACTCTCTTTTGAATGGAAAAAATGAAAAAAAAATTCAAGAAAAGTATGGTTCGCATTGCGGCCCGGAAAGGGTTAAAGGAAAAAATAGTAAACAAAAACTAGTGGGTGTGTCTTGTTTGTTATTATATAATTAAAAAGTGCATTTCGATCACGATTTTTTTTTTTATTTCTATTTTTCATTATTGTTTTAGTCTTATAATGCGGCGTGACTTCACATATTTGATCTTTAAATATGTTTGGTTTTTTGTTGTTTGGATAAACATAAACGAGAAATCTAGAACAAATGTGTCATATTCAATTTCTATTGGCGGTATACAAATACTACCAAATAGAAGTTAAAAATTTACACCAATACTTTCAAATAGCAGTTAAAAAGTGATATTACTGCGTGTTTAGCCGATTATAAGCCGGCTTATAGAATATGATTGTGTTTGGTTTTGATAGTAATACCACAACAACGTAGTGGTATTGATAGTATCAATGCCTCCTCAACTACAGGCCTCTTACTACTCTCATTTTTTGCACATGACGTCAATTTATGTCGTAAACCGGGACTGCGCAATAATAATATTAAGATTTACACTACCAAAACAACTGGAGAAAGCAACAAAAACGTCGACATAGCGTGTCGTCATCATTTGATGTAAGCGGCCTGTAGTCCTAAAACCAATGCCTCCGAGGCATTGATAGTATCAATAACACTACAATAATAGGCCATTTTTCTATAAAGAAAAATTACATGAGTTGGTGTAGGTAAATACAAACATTAAATTATCGTCATAGGAAGAACAAAAAATTACATGGGACAAAAAAAAAAATCTTTACTTGTCCCAATAAATCTGCTTATTTTTTTTTTTTTTTTTTTTTTTTTTAAAAAAATTGTCCAATGGATTGAATGTAATTTTAAGCCAATTAATACCCCCCTTTTCATTCACGTACACATTACCCATTCACACAGTTACAGTATACCACCTGCACATTGCAAGCTCCATGTCAACCTGCACACTGACATGGACGGTTCTCTGCACTCCAACAGATAGTCATAGTTGTGTTTATTAACATCACCGATCGTGATCAATGACGAAAATTCGCTTTGCATCCTGCCTCTGGTGGGATTCGAACCCAGTACCTCCCGGTCCAAGTGCCGAAGCTTTAACCACTGCGCCACTTTTTACGGTATTTACAAACATAATTTATCTGAAGGATCACGATAAATATTAATATTTTGAGAAACATTTCCAATGAAAATATTTCCCTACTGAGAAACTTTTCATTTACTAATTTACTGATAAAACAACTACACAATTTTTTAATAACACGTGCGCGTATAAGTTATTTAATTTCTCTTGGCTCTCGGCACTTGTATTATTTGTTTTGGTTTTGTTTCACGACATACAGTACCGAAGAAAAATAATGAACATAAGTTCACAAACTTTATTTGTGTAATGAATTTTAGATTAAAGGGTATAATATTTTGAATGTTACAATAAAAAGTTTATTTATATTCGTTTGTGTTTTGTATATTATGTAGTGTGCCATGTAGTGTGCGCCATTAAACTAAACAAACATTTTTTTCTATACTGTATTTTGTAACGCAGCGATTATAAAATGTTCCCGTTATACCTATGCAATATTTATAAGGTGACATTTCGTTGGTGGGATAACGTGATCGGTAAGGCTAAACGATAAAAAAGTGTTTAGTTAAACTGTAATAAAAAGCTACTTTAAAAAATTACGTTTTTTGCAGATTTATTTTAACAATTAATCGAAAAATCGACAAATTCAATGTAAATTTCTATTTGTTGTCGCCAGTAACATAATGCGCACAAAACGACGAAAATGAAACATAGGAATATTTTACCACAGTACACATAATACACAAAATTAATTTGTGTGATATTTTACGTTCTCAAGTTTCAATATCGTGGATAAACCGTATCCTAATTTTTAATCTTTACTGTACATTTTACACAAGCCCACAAAAAAAATCCAATTGTCGATAAAATTGGATTTTTTATTTAGTTATTATGTACAACCAACTAAATCACGCATCTGGGCTTATCATTAGTATTGATTGATTAAAATATATTTTGGTTTATTACACCTTATTAATTAAAAATCAAGTTTTATTTGAACAAAAATAAAACACAAAAGATTTTGTTGTCATACGCAAAGACGTACATCCATCCCCTTACCCTTCAACATGTTTTGGTTTACTAAAAACCAAAAAGTAAAAAAGCATGCAAGTGCAAGAGCGGCAGAAAAAAATCTCGTATATTTTTGTTTTTTCTTTTATTAGTTATGGTGTAAAACCAATGCCTTCTAAGCTACAGGCCTCTTACTACTCTCATTTTTCGCACATGACGTCAATTTATGTGTAAACCGAGACTGCGCAATAATAATATTAAGATATTTATACTAACAAAACAACTAGAGAAAGCAATAAACACGTCAACATAGCGTGTCGTCATCATTTGGTGTAAGCGGCCTGTAGTTTAGGAGGCATTGGTAAAACTAAGTTGCCGCTTTAATTGGAAAGACTGATTGAAATGTTTTCTCAAAACAATTTCTTTTTTAAATAATTCAATATAAAAAATACCCCTATTTATTGTTGACAATGTGTTATTCAATTTAACTTGAACGATACAAACTATTTATTAAAAATAATGAAATTGTTTTTTGTTGCCATGTATTGTTTTGTTTTGTATGGAATTCTCATTTCTTTTTGTATTTACATATACATACCAACAAAATTATAACAAGAAATGGCCTGTTATTGTAGTGGTAGTGATAGTATAATAGGTATTAGATGCACGTGTAAGTATTATAGAGAATAGTCGAATTGATTCTAAATTATCGGGTTTCTCTCTTCGGCATAAGGGTTCAGATATTTATTAAAATCCAAATAGAATGAAATAGGACATTGTATTAAAAGTTTCATAAAAAAATCGTTTATGTGTGTTACATTTTTCTAAATTACAGCAAACAATAAAAGTCAATCAGTGCTTTCCAATTGCATACTTATATTATTTTAATAAAATAACATAAAAAACACGCAAATGTTGGAGTGACCTAACCAACACAACAAACAATATTGCTTTACCACCCAACTACACACGATTTTCGTTTTTGCTTTTAAACTAAGTCGTAATAGATTTTTATTGTTAATGTAAACCCTTTATTTTATATTAAAACACCAATATTTTTTGTATTGTTTTATTCTGTTCTCTCATTTTGTTAAGAGGGTCCTTTACTAAAATAAATTTTAATTTTGAAGCTAACCTAAAATTTAAAATACGCACATGTCCAATCATACTATATTATTTTTCTTTGTAGTAGTGGTAAATATGTATACTCTTGATCTCTTGTTAGTTTTGCCAGAATCTACTCTAATACAAGTCCTGCTTACTCTTCTCATTGACAGATACCTATTTAAAAAAAACTAACAAAGAGTGTGTTGGTTACACTAACAATGCAACGTAAATTTGATTTTTTTTTGTTCGTTTTTTTTTTTGTTTCTGCACCAACACACTTATACTTAGTTATTTTTAAAAAAATACTATGGAAAAAAAATTTCCAATACATCTTTACTTATTGTTTATTTCATATGTGTGGAGTTAGCACGACTTATATTTAAGTAGACTCTGGTTTTGCTTATGAATGTGCCTGTTTAGACGATGAGTAATTCAACAATCATAAATTCATATCATAAAAAACGCAAATTCAACATTTATATTTATAGTGTGAACGGTAAAACGTAGTTGATGTTATTTACTTATGTATGTGTAAAATTATTTTCATTTCATATTCAGCCATGCTACACTATAATTTGGTTTTCTGGATTCAAACTATTGCGCAATAGATTTTAATTTTTAATTTTAAACCCGTATTTTAAATTAAATCATTAAATTTTTTTGTCTTGTTTTATTCTTTTCTCTCGAAAATAAAATTTAAACAAAAATCTACATCTCAAAAATGTCCGTAAATTTTTTTATTTTCATTTCGGATTCACGGTCAAAATTTTTACGTCGCAGCTACGTAATAAAATTTTTGTCCGTGAATCCGAAATGAAAAAAATTGAAATGAAAATAAAAAAATTTAAGGACATTTTTGAGATGTAGATTTTTGTTTAAATTTTATTTTCGAGAGAAAAGAATAAAACAAGACAAAAAAATTTAATGATTTAATTTAAAATAACGGTTTAAAATTAAAAATTAAAATCTATTGCGCAATAGTTTGAATCCAGAAACCAAAATTGTGTGTAGCATAGCTGATTGAATTTCTTCGGAGAAGCATCGTAAAAGCGGTTGTCAATTTATTCGTATATTTTTTGGTTGTGTTATAAGTACAATAATTTTTTTTTTGTGTAATTTACATTAACGATAATTTTGAAAACAAACTCTTGTTAAAAAATAAATAATAATAAAAATTATTTTAATTTTTAAAACAAATTGACAGCTACTTTTTTTACGCAATGCACAGCAATGCTTTTCAATAATTTATAATTATAGTTTATAAAATTTTGTATTTGCTATTTGAAAAAATTGTATTTACTGTATAGGCTTTTTATATTTGTTTTTAAGAATTTTATATAAAAAAATTTTCATTAGCTTTGAAAATGATGTCGATGAGACATCGAAAGCTCAGTCTTTAAATTTGTTTTACTTTATTTCAAATAAAAACAAGCCCTAAACCATTACCAACTTTATTATAGTTATTATTGGCTCAATAAATAATTTTTAATTTACAAAATTTGTTATTTTATTTTTTATAAAAAATAAATTGATATTTAGGAATTAATTATGTTATACAAAAAAAATAAAAATAATTTTTTTGTTGAAAACCCAACTCAACTAGATAAATATTTATTTTTTATGTTCGGTAGATGTTTTTATGTTTTGCGGACGAAAGACAAATTGAAAATAAAACCTGTTTTCAGAAAGAAAAAAATTGGACCGAAATTTTTTTTTATAGCTTTTCTGTTTGTGTTAGTAAATTACAATTCGTTCAACACCTAAAATTCGAGTTGAAAAAGTACGCAAAAAAAGATTTTAGATTATAGGCAAGGGGGAAAGGAACGAAGAAATTTGTGTTGAATTCAACTCTCGTGTAAACAGGCGGAATGGAAACAAAATCAACATAGTGTAGTGTTGTTGGTTTATGGAATAAAAACGAAACCATAGCAGTATGCATGTATTGAAAGTAAATAATTTGAAGTCAATTAGTACATTCATGTCCTTATTTTCATGGAAATGTTTTTAATAATAAAGAAATCTCGCGTAAACACAAAATGCATTAATAATGCCTGTATCAACAGCGCATGATGGGTATAGAAACGTGAACAAAATGTGTAAGCAAAATTTAGTAAAAATTAAATTGATTTTCGTATGTCCTAACGTACAACATACATTACACGTACACCAGGGGTGACATGTTCTACCATCACATTTTCGATACTTTATCGAAGTTTATTTCGCATTTTTCTAAACTAAAATAGACAACTGTTTCATTTATGAATTATTTCTTTTCTATTTCTATCACAACCTACTAGTACAAATGCGAACAAATTGTCTTTCTCTAATTTCGTTCAAGTATCGAAAACAAATTATTTCTTGATAGAAATGGAGTAGAATATCACAATTTTTCAATCTAGCAACCTGGTAAATGATATAAAATGTGAAATAGTGTCACATTTTATTCTAAAGAAGCGAGACATAATCTACGATAAAGTATCGAAAATGTGATGGTAGAACATGTCACCCCAGACCGCCACCGATCAAACGTTTGTTTTCGATATAATTTGTATACCGATTTATAAGCTCACGGTAGAAAAGCCCCATACCATAAATTTTGTTACGATAGATATGGTGGTTGATGATCTTATCGAATAAGATAGATTTATGAGGCTAAGTAGCTGATTAAACTTAAAAATTCCCATGCCCTTTTATAATCAATTTCTCTTATTGGTATATATGTACATACATGGGCTTTACAATTTATATAAATAATAATGTCTTGTAAAATAATAAATTAGTGCACAAAAAATATTTTATAGTTAATATCGAAGCATGTACATACCATATATAATAAGTAAAAATATACATAATGTGTATCAAAAATTACATCGTTATCTCCGTTGAATGTGTGTTCATTGATTCGATTTTTTTTAAATCGAATCGAAATGCAAATCACACACAATAAATCTAATATATTCTACATGCAGAAGTACATTAGTATTCTATGTAGAATAAACTAGTGTTGGTTTCGATTGAATAATCATAAATATAGAACACTACCAAAATTCATTCATTTACGTATTTTTTATTCTCCATTATTTTCTCCATGTAAAATTATTAACAAATACACAAACATTTGGTTCCCTTCATGTGCGCGCGCATACCAAACGAGAAATAGCCACCAATCGGAATATTGCTGAACTTATTTTCATGGAAAATTTTGATAAACTATTTTTATTTTTATAATTTCTATATTAAAATTGAAAAATATTTAGAAAAGAAGAATAATAGGCACGAGATTAAGAGTTCTAGTTGATTCTTGTGAAAGAATTTTTTGTCTACTGTAGTTGTACATTCCAATCGAACCTGCACAACTTGTCCAAGTTTAGGAGCTAATAAAAAAATATTAAAAGAAAATTTGGAAAAACTAGAAAAACTAGGCACGAGTTTTACATGTTATCTAATGAATATAAAAAAATTCTAGAATAAAATGTTCACACAAGTGCTTATCGAACCTGCACAAGATACCATTACTTTGGTACAAGACCCTCTTAAAGCTAATTCATTTGTATAGGAGTAAATTAATGTTTATGGAAAATAACAAGTAAACTTTATAGCTTTAAATTGTTGCACTTCGAAAAATGCTAATTCTAAAAATTCTAAAATTAAACTCTTAATTTTTCAATTTGTTCAAGACTTTTTAATTTAAGCAGAGTTTCAATTTGTTCATCGAAATTCATTTCTAATTTTATTATTTCTTTAATATTTATTTGAATTTCGTAAATACGCATCCCAAACGAATGATTTGACAAAAACATGTAACGACTCTCATGATAGTAATATTCCCAGATATGATATTCCGTCGACGAATATTTTTCAATACTTTGAAAAAAAACACATACAAATATGAAATATCATGATAGAAAATATTAGCAAATTTGCATAGTGGAGACCGCGGGACATCATCGCGGTAATGAAGCTTTTGTAGTAGGAAATAAATAAAATAATCGGATATGTCGTATAAGCTCTGTGATATTTCAAGCTAATATTGCTGTACTTGAATGTGTATGTTCATACATATATTATGAAGAAGCAAAGGAGAGACATATAAAACATAAACAGAGTTTAAATATTTGTTTTACTCTTGCAGTAAAATGTTCGGGGAGAGTTAAATATGAAAGAGAGCATGGTTAGGCGCTACCAGAAAATTTCTTTTTTTGTGGTTTTGTTCGTGGATTTATATCCCTTTTTCAACCAAAACAAAATGGCTCAATTTGTGAGTAAAATATCATCTGTCTATGTAATGGCGTTTTTGATAAAAAATTTGGCTTGATTTGAAGTAAAACCAACACAATTGTGTGTATAGATATAGCGTTTTTTTTTGGACGAAAATAAGTTTGAAAGGAAAACACAGTTGGTTAAAAACACATACAAAAATAAATTTTTGACATGGTACTTTTCCCGTACCCACATAATTGTGTTACCGTGTAGGATAAGGGGTATCTGTTGTTGTTTCTTTTATATTGTTGTTTATATTTCTAATCTGATGCAGTTGTTTTATATATCTCTAGTCTGATGCAGTTTGCAGCTCTTTAACTGTTTAATTTTCTTTCAAAAAATGTATTTTTCAACAATACAAGCTATTGTGAATTAAAATAAATGGAGTTACCAGACTTACGAATATTTTAAAATGTATGTTTTTTAAATGATCTATATTTGACCTTCTTCAAGAAACAAAAATAAATTTAATTCGTTGAATAATTATTCGAATGTAATATTTTTATCTTTAATTTTTTTTATCTTCATGACGAGTATACTCGACATTACGCGGAAAATTCTCGTTTTGCTTTGACGAGTATACTCGACATAAACAGTTAAAAGTTTCATTTTAGTTCAAATTGTTTATCCTTCTATAGCTGCGTTTTTTTGAAAACAATCGAGTAGAGTTCGCGATAGCTATTTTCAAATTATTTTCAATTTAAAATTGAAAATCTAATTTTTTTTAATTAAATAATTTAGATTTAATAGAAATCTATGTATTACCAAAAAAATCCATCATAAAAGTTGTATGGTTTTCTTGTAATATCGTTGTTCTGTATAGTTCTGATCTACTCCGTTATTATACAGAACAACGATGTTACAAGAAAACCATACAACTTTTATGATGGATTTTTTTGCTTATACATAGATTTCTATAAAATCTAAATTATTTAATTTAAAAAAAATAAATTTTTAATTTTAAATTGGACAAATTTGAAAATAGCTATCGCGAACTCTACTCGATTGTTTTCAAAAAAACGCAGCTTATGTTTTTATTTTTATGTTTTTAATTCTTATGTTTTACAACTTTTTATCATAATTTTTCTTTGTTGAAGGGTAGATCAATACTGCCGATAAATCGACGATAAAATCGGAGATCGTGAGACCCCAATGGAGATTTCCTGTTTTCTATAAATATTTTGAAAAATATATCAAGATGGAAACATTTAGAAAAAAAAATTAATTTTGAAACTCTAGTGACAAGCACAGTAACTAGAAAATAGAATTGGAATTTTAATATCATCAACTCTGTAGGAATTCAACGAATTACAAATTGATATTGAATACATAGTATTGTTGTTGTAAATTCGCAATTATATCGCTATAATGACATTAGAAATAAAATTCCTGGCACACTTACAAATTCGTTGTCTCTTTTTTGTATTTTGTATTTATTTATTTTGGAGTTTTTACAACTAGATTTAGCCCAAGTTATAAAATGCAGTAATCCTGTTTGTCAAAATCGTGTGACTGAAAAAAATAACTACGTAATCTCGAATTCGCAATTAGCTAGTTTATGTTTGTCGAGGTGATAAGTCGAATGTTGGCCAGGCCACCACTTATTCACCCGTCCATTTTTTTACTTGGTAAAACTGAAATTTCGTTGCTACATAATTATAATTACACGTCGGTGCTGTTTAGGCTTTATACGAGTATATGAGTTTTGCTATCATTTGCATTGTTTAGTGACTATTACATTATTTGATTCGATTAATTTTATTTGATTTAATATTTGATAGAATAATCGGATTTGACTAGAATAATTACATTATATTTCTACAAGAATACACCCACCTAATTTACTTGCTTGCCTTTTATATTTGGTGTTAAGATATCTTAGAGGAGAACTACCTCTATTTAGTTAAGTGGCTACATAGTGAGCAAGTTATGTTATTATTTCTTGTAAATTCTTCTCTGCGTTCCTGGAACTGTGGTTGGTGTAATAGTTTCAAAATCTGGGTGTATTTAATCTATATCTGATTACGATTTGTGTTAATTTTGTATTCGAACTAGTTTGAAATACGTTAAGCCCCTAAGTACTGGCACAATGCCGTTGCTGATTAGTAGCCTTTTAAGAATAGCGAGATATAAAAATGTATTCATTTGCACAAAGAATTAATATTATGATATTCTTGTTTATTGTAAGTATAACTCATAAAATTTTATTAGATTTGTTATCAAGTACCAGTTGTACACTGCAAATCGTATTTTTTCAAACACTGTTCTCTTCAATATAAATATTTATTTTATTTAAACGCAACCTAAACAACGATGCTTAGTTTCCACATTTTTAAAACCACAAAGCAAGGAACTAGCATTGTGGGACACACTATTAAAAGTAAAAACCAAATTTAATGATTAGTAGAGTAAGTTATTCAAAGGTGTTACTGAATTTGTACTACAAAGTATATACAACATTAAAATTCTAAAAATCAAACTTATTAATTAATTCAATTAAAAAATATTACTTTCATTAATATTTATAGATATTGATCGCAATAGATAGAAATCAGCTTGTCGATGATGTATTTGAAGACGAAGAAGTGGTAATCTACAATATTTACGTCCAAAAGAAAAATCCAATCAGAATTGCCAGTTTCAATAATAATGTTGCAGACTTTTATGAGCTTGAGTTCGAACAGAACTTTCGTTTGAAACTGAGTACTTTTGAACTAATATTAAAAATTATATACAAATCAACCGCTTCTGAAATTCCAGTTAGAGTTAGATCAACGGTGGATTTAAAGGATAAAGTTTTATCAGTTATTTGGCTGCTCGTCACCAATGATTCGTACAGGTATTTTAACATTAGTTTTGCAATTCAATTAATCACATTTAATATTATTTTAATTTTATTTCCTCTTTAGTGCAGTGAGCGAACGATTTCATATAAACAAAAGTGTTTTGTCGCGTTATTTTCTACGTATAATAAATGCACTTAATTCAATGATGGTAAAATATATAAAATTTCCAAAAGGATCAGAACTTGTCGCTGCTAAACAAAAATTTAGTGACAATAGCATTTTCAAGGATTTGATTGGAGTCGTCGACGGTGCTTATGTTCCACTAGCAGTTCCAACTAAATTAAATACCACGTTCTTAAACAGAAATTTATTCACATCTATGACGCTGCAAGCAATATGCGATGCCGATATGCGATTTATTGATATTTATACTGGATGGCCAAGCTCAGAAACGGAAATTACGATATTCAAAAGTTCTAATATTTATCAGAGAGCACAACAGAGTACTTCAACATATTTTCCAAACGGAGAATACATTTTAGGAAATAATGCATATCCTATTTTAGATTGGTGTATCACGCCCTATTTAAATAATGGTAATATTACTGAATCGCAAGATCTTTTTAACCAGAAACATTCTTTGAGCAGGAAAGTTATAGAAAGAAGTTTTGCACTTTTATTTGGCCGTTTTCGTCGGCTTCAACGACTAGATTTACACCGAACAGACTGGGCACCAGTTACGATCCTCTGCACATGACGCAAACGAAAACAACGTGGAATTGGGATCTACTTTCCTAAAGCGCGCGGATTGATACTACACAAAACCACGCGCATCAAAAATGCATAATATGCATAAATACCTTTATGCATATTTTGCTGACACACTAGATCGGGTGTCAACGTAATAGATTTAAGTAGATATTATAAGTTAGTATTAAGTTATTATTCGATTGGAAAACATTAAAATAAAATTAAAATTGTAATAAAGAAATAAATTAATTAAAAGAGTTAAAATAAATAAAATAATTTAGAGATAAATTATTTTTTTATTAATAAATAGTTTTGTGTAAACATAAGTCACCGGCAACCATTATGGCATGTTGCGTTCTTCATAATATTTGCATTGATTACGATCAAGATATGGTCAATAACTATATTAAGGAAGGACTAGCCGTTCAGGCATTTACTAGTACTAACAAAATGCCTTTTAATGACAGTAGTAAAAGTTTCAATAATGGCATTCTTAAAAGAGATCTGATTTGTAGACAAATGTCAGCTTAATAAAAATAAATAAAATTTATGTTTAACTATTTGTTTGTAATTAAAAAAATAGATAATCGTAGATTATCTATTTTTGCAAGCTTTTAGCCGTTGTTCGCTAAAGTTTCTGGGGTAAAACTTTTTTTAATGTTTGCTTTGCTATCGGCATTTGAAAAAACCAACACAAGCCATTTTTTTGAAAAATTAATTTAGAATCTTATAAGTGTTTTTTCGTGATTACCCCATTTCTCAAAATATTTGCAAATACCCACTATTCATAACCATCACAGGCTTATTTTGAAAACACCTTTCATATTCTACTTATTTTATCCTAATTGTTAATTTAAATTTAATTTTATTGAACAATTTAGTCATTTTTGTAAGCTTTCTACATACGTATGTATGCTCACTATCATTTTATATATTATTTAATTTTTCAATTAACTGTTGTTTCTATTTCTAATATTATACTACTTACACGTACAAATAAATAGACTGTCTTTATTATATGTACATTCATAATATGTATATATATATATATACATATATATATATATATATATATATATATATATATATATATATATATATATATATATATATATATATATATATATATATATATATATATATATATATATATATATATATATATATATATATATATATATATATATATATATATATATATATATATATATATATATATATATATATATATATATATATATATATATATATATATATATATATATATATATATATATATATATATATATATATATATATATATATATATATATATATATATATATATATATATATATATATATATATATATATATATATATATATATATATATATATATATATATATATATATATATATATATATATATATATATATATATATATATATATATATATATATATATATATATATATATATATATATATATATATATATATATATATATATATATATATATATATATATATATATATATATATATATATATATATATATATATATATATATATATATATATATATATATATATATATATATATATATATATATATATATATATATATATATATATATATATATATATATATATATATATATATATATATATATATATATATATATATATATATATATATATATATATATATATATATATATATATATATATATATATATATATATATATATATATATATATATATATATATATATATATATATATATATATATACAGTGAAACCTCCCAATGTGACCACCTCTTCATTCTGACCACCTCCTTAAATAGACCACTTTTCTACAGTCCCAACATTTTAACCATACAAATTTGATCTAAAAATTCTCTTTGACCTGACCACCTCTCTATTCTGTTTAGCGACCAGTGTATTTGGGGTCATGCGAATTAAATCAACTCCTTTAATATGACCAAAAATATTTTTTTTAATGTAAACAGTCTGTTCTATCCACATTTGATTCTCATTAAACTAATGTGAAATGTGTTTGTACATTGGGGTGGTCGTTGTTAGTATGGGGCGGAAAAAATGTAGAGATATCTAACGGCACACCCTCCAGAAATGTGAGGCTTTGCCAAGGACTTAAATAGAAAAAACATTGGGTCGATCGAAGTTGGTTTAGAGGTTGCGACTTGAGTGCCAAGTTCGATAAAGGCGGTATTTTCTTCAATTTTTCACATAAAACGAACAGAATAATGTTTCTCAGCCTAAACAAAGATTGCGGTGAGTGGAAGATACAATTACCTTTCCAAAGCATCAAAGATGTGGAGAGTCGGTTGAAGGATAGTGAATTTATTGCTTATTTCCGAACCGAAACTAATAAATAACCCAAATAATAAACGGTTTTTTAAATCCAGGAACTTATATTCAAAATTACAAAAAATAAATAAAAAAATAAGAATGAAGTACAACGAGTAAACAAAGGAATGTTTTATGCTATCATAAAATTGATGATGTAAAAACATTCATTACGAAACAACTAGAAGACTTTGTTACACCAAACACTGGCGATATTTTAGATACTATCCAAGATTTCCAGAGATTTATTAAACAAAGAACCAGCTATGCGGCCTCAGCATGATAATTTCAAGAAGCAAGAACGGAATGAAGATTATCAGTCAAGTAAAAGTCGTAAATGATTCGCAGAACGTGGTGTTAAGTTAATTTTTCTCTCTCTCTCTGGCTTTCACATCCTATGAAGAGATTTCGCCGCCTGCTTTATGGCCCCCATCCATCTTGATCCATCGCTCTCGTCCTCCAGTTTCGACATCCTAATGTTCGTAGATCTTGGTAATAATGTCGTCATGCCAGCGTAGTCGGGGTCTCCTCTGCGACGCACTCCGGCTGGTGTTGGTGAAACACTTTATTTATCATCCGTTGTTGTGGGGACCTTGTAACGTGGCCGAGCCATCTCACTCGATTGGATATTATGAATCCGATGATATCGTTGTCTCCGAGGAGTTGCTTTATTTTGCGATTTATACGAATCCGATATTCGTTGTTCGCAACTTTAATTGGACCATAGGCTGAGTGGATGACCTTCCTTTCGAAGGTAGATAACAATCTACAGTCGTTAGAGGTCATGGTCCAGCTCTCGCTTCTGAAAGTCAGCACAGGCCTAATGAGTGCTTTATAAAGTGCGAGCTAGCACTTTTCGATCACAATAATCTTGATTGGGCGTAGAAAACTCGTTGTCCGGCAGCGATTCCGGCTTTTATTTCTGCCTTCATATCATTCAGCAATGTTATAACTGACCCGAGATATTTAAAGTTTTCGACGCTATCAAAATTGTGGTCGCCAATTCCGAGATTTGCCATATAGACGTTCCTAGGTGTTAAGTTAATACAAGATTATAATAATAAATTATCAAAAAATTAAGATGGCATCCAATATTTACTACAAGTTGTAAAGGACTACAAACAGAAGTTTGCAACATATACCAAAACAAACATCCTTATTGGGTAGAAAATCAACTTAGATTGAATATTTTCATCATAAAAACAAATTCATAATATCATTGTATAGAAGAAACCTTATGCATTTATAATATAAAAAAAAAATAGTAATAATTTGTCTTGTTTTGGAAATTTGGCAATAATTTCGCTATTTGTCAACCGACCCTCGATACTCTTGATATTTTGAAAGGGTAATTGTCTTTGTCTCTTCCCCTCACCACAGTTTTCTCAGCCTAAGAAAAATGTTTAAATAACTTTCCTGTTCGTTTGAAAGTGAAAGATTGAAAGAATTCCGTTTTTATCGAACTTCGCGCTCAATGCACGATCTCCAACCACTTTCGATCGACCTAATATTTTTTCTGTTTAAGTTTTAGCGCAACCGCACACTTCAAGGGGTGTCCCATCAGATGTTGGAACTTTCGAAAATAAGGTCCACTCTACTCTAATGTAAATATGTTTGTTTTATTTACCATTTGTCACAACTTCTATAAAAAGACCAAACACCAGAAATATAATTTTGGTCACTATTCAGAGAAGTTTCTTCATACCGACCACCTCCATAAAATGACCAGAAATTTACAGTCCCGTAGGTGGTCGCTTTCGGGAGGTTTCACTGTATATATATATATATATATATATATATATATATATATATATATATATATATATATATATATATATATATATATATATATATATATATATATATATATATATATATATATATATATATATATATATATATATATATATATATATATATATATATATATATATATATATATATATATATATATATATATATATATATATATATATATATATATATATATATATATATATATATATATATATATATATATATATATATATATATATATATATATATATATATATATATATATATATATATATATATATATATATATATATATATATATATATATATATATATATATATATATATATATATATATATATATATATATATATATATATATATATATATATATATATATATATATATATATATATATATATATATATATATATATATATATATATATATATATATATATATATATATATATATATA
>OW052222.1:150969888-151017326 GCA_932526605.1 Nephrotoma flavescens | reverse complement strand
ATGAAATCAAAGAAACTTTCCCGAATCAAAAATGATCTAAAAACTGATATTAATAATCGTAAGAAGATCAATATGATGACCGCAAAATATAATTATGTAACGACATTAGTAAAATTGATTATACGGTAATGGTTTTTTAATTAATTATTTCAGTAACAGTTTAATGTATAATTTTTTAATTTTAAACAATATTTGCTCTTCAAACGCAACTACAAGTAGTCCTAGGTCAAAATACAAAATTGATTAAAATAAAATGATTTGTCATGTGTCCCTGGCCGACCCAATGAACAAAACAGAGATAGGAAATTCAGCAACGTAAATTACAATGAACTCTGAATGTCAACAAATGTTCGATGACACGCTGACTACACCATCATCCCCATTTATTTATAATTTATATTACAACTGATTTACAAATCATTTAATAACTTTTCTTTCTTAAATAAATATTCACATTTGACGGGCAGTAACCCAATCGTTACTCCCGTTTGAATTTACATAATTTATTTTATTTCTCTGTCCTGATTAAATACAACTGCCCAGTTCTAAAGGTTTCTGCCTTTGAAGTCTTCTTACTGCATTGGGGGTGTCCAACAAACTTTGTATGTCTGCATTTTGGTGCCGAGATATCCGCTGAATGTGTTTCTTTGCATGATGTTTTATTTCTTCACTGACATATTCCATGTTTAAGTCTCTATGTAGGTTATCATTTCTGTTGTACCAAGGCGCGTTAACAATGCCACGCAGCACTTTGTTTTGAAAACATTGTATCATTTGTGTATTTGTTTTCTTGGTACAACCCCAAAGTTGAATACCATAGGTCCATACTGGTTTAAGTATTTGCCGATATAATAGCAATTTATTGTGTATTGTAAGCTCAGAATTTCTACCTATTAGCCAATACATTTTCTTATATTTGATATTCCATTCTTCTTTTTTCTTTTTAACATGCTCTTTCCATCTAAGCTTGCAATCCAGGGTCATGCCGAGGTATTTTGCTGTATTTGCATTTGGAACCTGCATTGAATTGAGTTCTACTGGAATCCAGTTAACTTTCTGGTTTGTGAAGTTTACGTGGACCGATTTTGCTTCGTTTAGGCTAATGCGCCATTTCTTTGCCCAGCTACTCACTGAGTCGGTTGCTTGTTGAAGTTTTGTCGTTGCTTCTGTCATACACTTTCCAGTTGTCAGAATAGCTGTATCGTCTACAAATGTTGCTACGGTAGCTGTACGATGTTGTACGGTAATAATGGATCTCAGGATAAAGACGGCTGGTTCAATTGGTTGTTGTTCAAAATCCCTCGCAAATTCGCCTTTCCAATTTTGTAATTAATTTTTAATAATTCCACTTTAATTGCAAATTTTATTTTTATTTTAATTTTACACAATTTTTATTTACGTGTTAATGCCTTGGTGGTTACAGTAAGAAGACTTTTTATTTTTTATTTTACAAACTTAAGTATAAAAAAAATGTTGCAATTTAACATAGAGGGATATCAATCCTAAACTTAATTGCCACTAGATGGCACTAGATTATACATAATAGGTATAAAACGCACAAATACCGTACTACTACTAATTGCCACTAGATGGCACTATATTATACATAATAGGTATAAAACGCGCTCATTAATCTTGGGTTAGTAGTGGTACACAATTGTCAACACAAATGACAAATGTCAATATTAAATAACAAATGGTAAGTAATAATGAATTTACATGTATAATAATATTATGTGTGGTTTATACTAATTATGTATATAATAATAATTAAGATAAGTATCTACTCATGAAATTTATAAAGTGAAATTCTATGTAAATATTGTGTTTCCAGTATACGTAACACAATTTGGTTTGATTATCAAATTAAAGTTCAAGTTCAAGGACAAATTGTGTTACGTGTACTGTTTACATATGATTTGGTTCCTGTGTACTAACAATAAATTAGCTAAGTTCTAGGTATCCAATAATATGACATTAATTTATATGGATGAATTTATAATGACAAGGTAAGTATTAACTAATTTAATTAATTTCTAATGTTTATTTTAGGTTTAAGAAATGTATGTATGCGATCGATGTATTCCAGGTGCTTTATGTGTTTTAGCTAGAGAATTTGTTCCAGGTAAGTATACTGGACTCTACACGGTGTTCATATATTTGTTTGTTATTGCTGTGCAGACAGTATAGCACCTTCTGTATTTGGCATATAGCTGGTGTACAAGATATACAGTATAGGACCCAGCACGCTACCTTGTGGTATGCCTGCTGCTATTCACTTTAGTTTAGAGTACTCTCCGTTATATTTTACATGGAAATGCCGATCTGTGATGTACGATTTAAGAATTTGATAGAACTGTTTAGGTAGATCTCGATGCAATTTAAATTCAAGTCCTTGGTGCCAAACTTTGTCGAAAGCTTGTGCTACATCTAAGAAGATACTGGAATATATTTTCTTTTTCTCAAGTGCGTCTTCTATTATGTCCGCTATTCTGTGAACTTGTTCTATCGTAGAGTGATTTTCCCTAAATCCAAATTGGTGGGGTGGAATTAAATTTCGTTCTTCTATTATTGGCTTGAGCCTCTTGAGCAGTAGTTTTTCAAATAATTTTGAAATGACTGGAAGTAGGGAAATCGGCCTGTACGACTTTTTGTCGTTTGCTGGTTTGCCTGGTTTAGGAATCATAATTACTTCAACAACCTTCCATTGTTGTGGGACATATTTTAGTCTGAAGGCAGCATTGATTATTTGAACCAATTTTCGTAATCCCTTCTCGGGAATGGCTTTTACGACTTGGCCAGTAATCAGATCGTAACCTGGAGCTTTTTTCGCATTTAGATTGTACTTGATCTCGTCTTTCAATTCCTGTAATGTTACAGATTGTTGTTATGTTAATCGCGTATTTTAATGAATGATATTTCTGTCAAATGACTTTCCGATATAAGGCATATAAATATTTTCTCTAAATATAGAAAGATTTCTAACTCTGGAACATGCTGCAGTGCTAGTCCGTTCGCATTCTAGGTGACAATTCTTAATGTTCTGCTCATTTTAATACAGGAGGGCTGTTGCCCCGTTAGTGGTTTCTTGCTTTTCAAGACGCTTATATAAAGCTTCTAGACCACGTTCTTGCTTTGCTAGTCTAGCATTTATGGCTTCTATGCTTGTGCATATCCTTTCGAGAGGGTCATCAGTAATAGCATTAGATGATTGTTGTACAATTTGCGAGTAGGTTTTCCGCCCTGTACCTATAACTAGTGGCTTTGGCTCCACTTGGTTTTTGCTTACTTTCTCACTGGCAACCTTAGAGTTTTGAGGAAGATTCATTTTGTTTCTTAGCCTTTGAAGTTCTTTGGCTACTTCACATCCTCTGTAATTCGCAGGATGATGCCCTTTACAGTTTATGCATTTTGCAGGATTGTTTCTACTTTCTTTACATTCTTTCGCGTTGGGTTTTCCAGCACATTTTACGCATCTAGGCTTCTGACCGCAATATTTTTGCGTGTGGTTGAAACCTTGGCATTTTTTGCATTGAGGTATTAACCTCGTATTTTTCTTTAGGGGTTCTATTTTAACCCTCATATTTAGTATTGCTTTGATGTTGAAAATTTTTTCAACTTTCTCCTTTTTATTAAAAGTAAACATAAAGAGTGGGAGCCCTCTTTTTCTTACTACATTGTTCTCACCTCTCTCTCGTTTTAGGATATTTACTGCATCTTCTATTTGAAGATCTTTTGCATTGAGGTCCTCCATTATATCCTCCTTCTTACAAGTTGGATGAAGGCCTCTGGCCAAAACCTTAATTGCACGGTTGTTTTTATCTTCATATGTGAACCATCCTTTCCTTGGTGCCAAACTTTGTCGAAAGCTTGTGCTACATCTAAGAAGATACTGGAATATATTTTCTTTTTCTCCACACGTTATTGTTTAGTGACACTACTCTGTACTCCTTAGTGGTCACTGATTTCATTATATTTTGTATACTAGCAAATTCTGTTATGCCGAATACATTAATTGGCGGAGGATCCTTTTCTTTCGGTGCAACCTTTTGTTGTTGATTTTCTTGCTGTTGTTTTTGTTGCTGATGTGCTGGATTAGTTTTAGTAGTACCAGTTACAATAGCTTGAGATTGTTCTCCAACTTCAGGTGAGCATTCCGCTCTTCGTTTTTTGGTAGGTCTTTTTTTCCTGTTCAGTACCCAATCTGTCTCCCTCGCAAGTTCCTCCTCATCAGTATGGAACTCGGTGTTATAAATGGTGTATGTACTTGCTTCGTTATAACTGGTTAGAGGTTTATCATAAATCTCCATTTCCATTTTTTTGGGCTTCTTTAATTCTTCATTTTCCTTTTTTAGTTTGTTAACTTCGGTTCTTAGTTGAGTTATAAGTGTTTCTAAATCACTTAGTTTCCGACAGAGTCCAGCGTTTTCATTTTTCTGCTGTTTTTCTGAGATAGTTTGTCTAGTTGGTGATCTTGGCAACTTTGAACTTCTTATGAATGGGTATAGCAATGATTGGCTCACCCCAGAATCCATTGAGCCTGCCTCGTTAGAGGGTGGATTAGCCAACTGGGTAGATGGTGTACCACCTGGGGTATTTTCTCCTTTTTCCGTTCTATTCATTGCTTTAATTGGTCAGGTTATACCTCCCAACACTGGGTCCCTGGCAGAACTTAGCCACTGCAAGCAGTGCCCACCCCCCGCGACGTGGACGCGCCTACCAGGAGTAGCCGAGGTGCACACAGTTGCAGCCGAAGCCCCCTGTGAGCCCACAGCCAATTAGATTAGTAGTTCATAATCGGTTAATATACAAATTCAACCAACTCCATCGTCGTCATTCATCGAATACAGTATGCCTGAACGGATTTTTTTACGGATCAGATGGCCGTTATAAACCGATCACGGCAAGCATACTCGGCAAATAATTAATTGTGTCCGGTAAAGATGGTACCCTAATGTTACGAAGTATGATCTCAATTCAATGAAGAGGACGTCAACTAGAATCATCATCACACGGTAACGATAGTGATGAGGGGGCTGTTGATATGAAGTAACAAATAAAAACAATTTTGAAAAAATTAAAACTTTTTATTAAATTTGGAGGATAAAAATTTGTTTGTTTTACTCCATGAGCTGTAAATAGGTAGGACAAAAAGTCTTGTTCTACGCAATGGCGGTTCTGGTTATATATATTCGGTTCTTAAACCACCTACTAGACAAGCGCACATATCACTCAAAATACACCATGTCACTCAAAATACACCATACAAATGTCAATTTGGCACATCATATTTACGTGGATCCTGCACTATGTTTAAAATATTATTAGCACACATTATCCAAATAATGTTCTTCAAATTTCACTTCGGGATATTTAACGGTCACGACAGCAGTGCAAATAACATAATCAGACATTCGCATAATATTGGCCTTCTGCACCGCAATCACTTTCATGCGATTGTCTTAATTGAAACGCGAATTCTGCGACAGACTAAGCCTCTTCCGTCAACAATTTTATATTTTGGACCACGCTATTAATAATTTCGTGCTCAATAAACGAGTATTCACCTTCTATGTTCTTACGAATTGTGACTCCATCCACATCGTCGTATAGTTTTTTAACACTTTTTCTATCTCGAGACTGCGACCGACGTTTAGGACCGACTTGATTTTGGTTCACTGGATCAATTAAGAAATTCCCATTTTGCCATCGGCTTGCTGCAATTAAACAAAATATATTAATGAAATTTTGATTATGTATCACTGTTGCTACTACATACCCGAACTGGTCATTAAGCAGTGTGAATTCTTCTGCTGTAAATTTTATCGACTTCGGTCAATAAAATTTACAGCAGAAGAATTGAAGACAGGCTAACAAACAAAATCCTCCACTCCAAAAATGGAAATGTCAAACTAATAAAAAATTTACACCTACTGAGAAATATTTATATGGCGTGTTCACCGTCCAAGCGAAAATTAAAAATGAAAAATTTGACAACCAAAATGACGTACGAAATAGACTAATATTTTGAGCAAAGACTAACTTCATCTCAAAACTGCAGAATTGTGCCGCAATCGGGTCCGCAGGTGTGTACGCTGCATAAAATGCTGTAGCTCGGCAGTTTTTCAATGAGTTTCTCTTGTTTGAGGAGCTCGATGTTATCTGTGTTGTTGACGTGTATCGCTTTCATTTATTTATTCAAAGAAAAATATTCTGCTATATTTATTTATTCAAAGAAAAATATTTTTTTTAACTTTTTATCTGTTTCGATAGGTTAAAATTTTTTGACATATTGTATGGTTGGTATTTAACGTAATTACGAACGTATAAAAAATAAAAAGTGGAAAAAACTAAAATTAATACTATTTCAAAATATATACCTTTCAATTACGGTCAGTTTAAATAAAAAATTACGATTTTTATCAAATTCAAACTTCTATTAAACTTTTATTTTCTATAACTGCAACAATTTTGTGTCAGCCAAATATTTCGCATATAAAAATTTTATCAGCTCTTGAAGCAGATAAAAATTTTAACATTTTTATTCACTATCAATTTTTACCTTTTTAAGTTTTTATGTGGCATTTAAACCAATTGAAATACACTGTAAATCAAATTTTGATTTAACATTTAAAAATTTAAAAAATAATTCTTCAGGTAATTTTTGAAGTTGTCTTTTGATAAATTAAATTCGAATAGGTCATCGAGATGTTAAACGATTTTGAAATGTGTTAAAAACTCATAGTTTCGAAATGTTCTACATGGCACATGAATTCATATGTTTCCCAAAATGTAAGGTGAATCAATGTGACCAAGCAAAACGTTACCAATAAAAGACGTGCCTAAGAGAAGTCGTCTATTTTCAAGCATGCATATTTTGTAATCCGTGCATCCTAAACAAGATGCACGGATTACAAAATATGCACGCTTGAAAATAGACGACGGAGGTAACCGACCCACATTTTCATGAAATTGTAAGTTGTGGTCGTAATCCCAGTCACTTTTCTTTAACAAGAAAATCAGAAACTTCTTTGAATGCTTTCAATTCTTTTTATGTGCACAGCATAGTATGGATTCCAAACCATTACAGCGTATTCCAGTTGAGATCGAACGTAAGCGAAATAGAGTGAACATAAGGGTTGAATGTCTTTAAATTCACTTGTTCATCTTTTAACAAATCCAAACATGGCATTCGCTTTCGTAATACAATTTTCAATATGCCTATTGAAATTGGCATTTTCGACAAATTGAACATCTAAGTCTATAATCTCATTGACTCTTTCCAATACTTCGTTGTTGACTTTGTATGAAGTAATTAACGGGTTTCTTTTACGAAGGAAAGACATGATTTTGCATTTCTTAATATTTAAGTAAAGCGAGTTTCGATCACACCACTCACTTAGTCTATCGATGTCTTGAATCTATGAAAACAATAAATATCGAAGGCTTGATGTGAGGTCCTTAGGGAACCCCAGACGTAACTTTAATAACGTTTGATTTCTCATTTCGCATTATTACAAATTGTCGCCGTTTTGATAGATAAGACTTGAACCAATTTATGTAATCGAGTGAAATCCAAACGTGAATAAACTTTCGAGTGTTTTTTGATGCCAGATGGAATCAAATGCTTTACTGAAATCCGTGAACACTACATCTACTTGATGGTGTTTTTCTATGTCGTTAATTATTTTACTAGTGATATCGACCAGGTTAGTTGATGTGGACGGCCAGGCATAAACGCATGCTGGCTTATTGATATATGACGTAATTTATTTCATCATTTGTAATGAAAGAACCTCTTTATATTGATTTTCTTGTGGTATTTTTTGTAAAATCGCAGAAAGTATTTGGAGCTTTGATTTTTCCCTTGCGTTAAATATTTGATTACCTATAGATATTGCGGTGTTGCTGAATTTAATTAAATATATTCCATTAAGAGAATGCGTTTCATTGTTCAGGTTTATGTCACCAACAAACTGGTTGAGTAGTATTAAGCCGTCGGATACTTCTTCTACTGTTGGTGTATGTTGATTGTTGGTTTGATGATATTTCGCAGGACGGCTTTTAGGTAGTCTTGGCAAACAAAAGGAATTATTTATATCTAAGATACTTTTACTATTACAAATTGACAAACGATTAATTGTTTTATAATCCTTATCCTGGGGTGAGATGTTGTAACATCACTTTTTTCGATATTTATCGAATATGTATTATATCTCTTTTTCTTTAAATAAAATTGCTTGCCATTTCGTTTTTCAATCTTGCTTTCAATATTGCGATCGCACGCTACTAGAATAAATTGTTTATTTATCTCTTTTTTGTTTTTGCGATAAAGTACAACTCATTAAATACGTAGGTGATAGAATAAGAGTAAAACGACATAATGTTTTCTTCGATTAGGTAGAGATCGCATTAGAAACGACGTAATTGATAAATGGGAAAAACGTTAAATTTTATTCGTGTTGAAAGAGATGTAAATTTCGATAGTATCGAAAAAAGTGATATTACAACATCCCACCCCTGATTTTTCACAATCTCCGAATATTCTATTCTGTAATTTTATTCTTTTTCTTAACTGATTTTAACAATAGTTTATCATATGATTCTAGTGTAGTTAACGGAATATAAACAATATACAATAAGGAAAGTCTATTACTAATAATTTTAATATTGGCGAAGTGCAATGCTTCTTCTGGGGTGAAATGTAGTATATTTTGTTTTTCTATTGTGGCTAACTTGATTCTGAGTTTGATAATATAAGAGAATTTATAATTCCGGTTTTGGCCCGATGAACCGCGTAATTAATATTAATTATTTCTTCTTTTATTAATCTTATTTTATATTGGATATTAAGAGCTAATTTGATCTGCTAATTTATTTTCTTGATGGATCTCATTATAGTGATTATCGTACGTATTCTGTCTATAAAATGTTGAGGGTTGTCTAGTTCTATTACATGTATCGGCTTAAAGATTCCTTCTTAAATTTTTGCCCTGCCAGTACCAATAGAGACGATTTGGGAGTTGTTATAGTTTCCTGCACAAGAAAAGCATAGGGTTTCTGCGTACCGGGAATTGAGGCGGTTCTGTGTAAAAGCAAATCGTTTTCGAAGAGTTATATGAGCATTATTCTTCGTTAATTATTATTCTAACGAACAACCCTGTTTGAAGGACAAATTTCTTCCATAACTTCTTAAAAAACCCATTTTAGAATCTCATTTCCATCCAACATACTCAATCCAATCATAATCGGTTAAGAAATGGTCGAGTTCCGCCCCAGGTGGCCATATGGCAGAATTTCTTTCAAAGCTCATTTTAGAATCCCATTACCATCCAACATACCAATCTCAGCTTAATCGGTTAAGACATGGTCGAGTTTAAGAAAACTTCATGAACCAAACACTTTAAAATTAACAGTTTTTAAAAAAATTACGTCACTCGAACCAATGGTGTACAATCCCAAAATCAGTCAATTTTTATCTTCATTATTGATTTTTTTCAATTTGTCGTCGCCGAGTTGGTTTCGCCAAGTTGACCGTCGCCGAGTTGACCGTCACCCGACTTGTCCGTCGCCGATGTGTCCGTCGCCAAGTTGGTTTCGCCGAGTTGATCAGTTTCGCATTCATCACAAAATCAAATCATTCCACACTAAGCGTTCACACGTAAAATATCCAACCGTCATCACAATTGCGATTTACCTACATATGTATGTGTAGAATTATTTTCATTTTGTGATGGTTGTCAAAGACGGTTGCTAAAACGAATAATATTATTAAATTGTTTTTTGTGCTTTCCAAATAATAATAATTTTTCGATAAATAAAAAAATAAAAAAAACCGATAAATATACAGTAATAAAAAAGCAGTAGGTAAGGAATTATTTTAGAATTATGTACTTTTTTATGTAAACATATAATTTGTGCGGATTTTGATGCTTCTATTTATTGTAGAAAAAAATGGATGATTCTATCTGATGCAATCGATATAGAAAAAGAGGAAACCGAAACAAAACGACCTTGGGTTAAGCCATGTCGAAAAACACGAAATCCAATAGGCAACACCCAAAGTCTGATGGTTGAACTAGAACCTTATAAGGCCGATTTTAAGAAATTTGTTACAATGGATGAAAAATCCCTTAATTTTATATTGTCGTTAATCAGACCGGACATCATAAAACTAGATACAGTGATAAGAAAGCAATTACACTCAGATTTTTGACAACTGGTGAAAATTATATTGAATTGCGTGCGAAAATTATATTATAACTCAATGTTATCAAAATTTTATCTGTCTGGAACAATCAATGACGTGTGTGAGGATTTTCAATCATTTCATTTGAATCATGAATTTTTAAAGGTACGTAAATTAAACATTAAATATTTTGTTATACTAAATTTAAATTTATTTAGAAGCATAAACATTATTCTTACTCTCTTACAAAATTTTCTTCAGACAATGGGGTAGATAATCGATCTTGTTAGCGAAAATCCTGACTACTCTATCAATTTTACCAAGGAAATTTAAATTTTGAAATACATTTTTCATAAAATTTTTATTTATTTTTGCGATATTGCAGGCTAATAAGTTTGGTTAATAAGTTGCTTGCTTGCTGGCAGATCGAGTATCTACCACAATATATCTTCCATTGCCATTTTTAAAAGGTCTCATGTTGAGCATTTCTCGATATTAGCCTGTTTTATAACTCGATTAGCTAAGATTTGTAAATTTTGATATTTTGTTCTATGGGATGTTTGAATTTGATTTATTGATGAAAATGAAATGTTGAGGGTGGTTTAAATATTGAGGATGATTGGTAAATGTGGAAGTGGTGAATTAATTGGCGGTGCAAATACTTTTGAGTTTTGAGAATTGTTATAGGAATCGTATGTTGGAAATGGAAAAATTAAATTAACAGATGAACTTGAACTTTTACTGCGGTATTTATAAAAAAAATATCATTGTCTTCTACAGGACTTCTTGAAATTGGGTTAGATTTTTGATTTACGTGTAAAATATTATCTTCTTCAATAATTTTTGAAGACAACAATTTAAGAATGTTTGCTTTAAATTCCTGAAAATTAATTTCCAATTTTATGCGCTCCAACTCGTTGCACAGATACCGAAAGAACTCGTGTTCTCTGCTTATTTTTTTTTCGCCGCTGTTGCAATAAATCTTTGGATAGTTTCATCATATTCAACGCAGCGAGTCTCAGTTCTTTTTGTATTTTTGTTTTTCTGAAAATATAAATTAAAATCATTAATATTTAACATTCAATGGGCCATTCTCCACATGGCTTCATAAAATCGGCTTCACTTTCCTTTCTTTTGACTTTATCTACAAAATCCGTTTTAACTGCGACATAAGATTTTTCGGTGAAAAATCAAGCCTGCTTATAAAATCTCACTTTCAAATACGGGATATAAAACATAAACAAAAAACTAACTTTTCATACATTTTGTATGGGAGATAGCACTACGTTTGAAAAATAAAACTTGAATTTGAAAACTTGAAAAATATTGTAAAATTGATTTATTTTTACATAAATCGATGACAGGTATAATATATTTCATCTGATTTGAAGCACGCTATCAGTAGGTTTCTCATTTCCTACAAATTAATATTGAAAATATACAGGGCTGTACAACAACAACAATTAAAAATACGGGAAATTGATGGAAATTGATGACGTCATAACATCGTAATTTAAAACAAATTATTAGAGTAAATAGTAAATTAACTTTTATAAGAAACTAAGAAAGACAACAATGTGTTTGAAAAAAGAAATCAAATAGAAACGGCAATATGAACTACGAAATCAAAAACAATGAAGAGTGCAATCATCGTAATTAACACGGGGCCTTCACTAGGCAAAATCGCTGCGACCTTCTCTCATGATATTTTATGTATGTGTATGTTTTTTTCAATGTATTGATAAATAATTATCAAACAAATATCATAACTGGGCATTTTAGTCTCATAATAATTTCTTCAAATGTCAAAAAATCCGTAAATATTTTCAACCAATTTATCGATTTTTATGTTAAAACAGTATCGCATTGACAATTTCACTGACATTTCTTAAAAAATATCATGATAATTTTTTCGTGTAATAGCCTCCTGATAATTTGCTGAGAGTTTCAAAATTTGTATAATATACTTACACATACATTCATAAATTTAGTTTCATGATAGAAAATCTCAGCGATTTTGCATCGTGAAGATCCCGGGTAACCGTATAATATCCGAAATAAAATCCGAAGCCACAAAAAACCTAAATAAAATAGTTAGCTTTTCTCCCCGATTCTGACGATAAGACTACTAAGACTATCTTAGCTAAGACTTTCTTGTTAAGACGTTATTTTTTAAGACTAAAGTCTTCATTGAAATTCTGAAGACTAAATAATATATTAGAAACTCTCCAAAGACTTTTGTAGAGTTGTCGAAACCAAATTTTTACCATATTGTTTCAAATTTAAGAACGAAAAGCGACAGTTCAATTAGAAATTGGTAAAAAAACTCAAATTTATGTTTTATATATGCTGAGAGAGTACATAATATTGTATTTTGAATAATTTTTCCGGTTTTATAGTCAAATACATATAATTATTGTTTTTGTGTAAATGTCAAAATTATGATTCCTAAGACCACCTATTTCGCTGATATTAACGAAGACAATTTTTATGACTACTGACAGATAAGACTAAGTGCAGAATACGAATTTAAAGTATCTAGTCTTCGTTAAGACAAAAGTTTTCACTAAGACTGATGGCCGGTCTCCACTTACATATTTTTCTCGTAACGGAAAAAAAATCTAGTCTATTTTTTTTCTTGTGACATTTTTTAGTACTTTTTCCAAAATACATACGCAAAAATGGTTTTGAGCATGCGCATTGAAATTTTGTCAAGAGAGGAAAAGATCAAAATATTCAATATTTTTGTCATGACGTTGTGCCAATTGAGCATAATTTGTGTTTTTATGCTCAATTTTGAGCGCACATTATATTATTTTGACATTTAAAATTAAAAAAACCGTGGTTGTTTTGTTTGTTAGAATCACAGCATAGCACACTATCTAAAATAACAAAGCAAATCATTTTTTCTATACGTACCCAAAACAGAGAAAATATGTCTAGTTTTGAAGAGTGTAGTAGTAAGTATACTATACTAATAATGTCATGAGCCGAAGCCATTTATTTTTTGTCAAAAGAAAAATATGCAAGTGGAGACCAGCCATGAAAATTCGTCTGTGACTCTACGTTAGAATTGGGGGGTTTAGCTATTTGATTTGTTTAGTTTAAAATAGTAGCCGTTTGCAGTTCATCAAAACTAACTGCACGTCGTCTTTGTCTCGATTTCAGATTTAAAATATCGTAAATATTTGAATATTATGCTTTATGGACTGATTAACGCGTTTATAATGTTGAGGTCGTTAATCATCTTTTATGGAACCATCCTTCAACTTTCAATTAGGCTTCCATACCATTCTACTAGAACCAAAGTATGAAAAAAATATCTGTGACATACTTTTGTCTATGTGGAACGGTTGTTGAAAAAGTATGTTCGATTTTCGAATCTGAGTAGTTTTGTTCTTCTATTTCGTATCAATATCTCCCAGATTCCAAAACGTAATGAATATTGCTCCCGGTCTTGGTGTCTGTTGTAACAATTTGCTTTCATAATTTTGGATTTGCAATTTCCTTTTGTTTATTTAATGCAATGTTAGAGTTTGAACTTACTCGCATGCAGAGATTGACTCTCACAGAACTGAACCGAAACCCGATATTTTTCATAGATTTAAAACCGAAACGGTAACCATTATAATAGAACGTTAACCGTAACCGGAACACAATTTTCAAACTGTTCAATTTATCATTATTTCGGTTCCCTTTATAATTTTCTGTTATAACACTTAAATGTTGAGTCTAAAATTAAAGCTCCTGCTCGAGAATCGCCTAACATTTATGTTTTAAAATATTTTAAAATGAAAATGTAATATCATTTCAAAATTGGTGGAGATTGATTATGAACTGGAATTTTATAAGTTACCGAATTTCGTATATATGTTTATCGGAACTTTATTACTTTTGGTTTGACTCTGCTGACATTATAACGGTTTATGAGAGATGTGAGGGGTAGCAAATAAATTGTTCCGTAGAAATCTCTCACGTTAATCGAATTTTTCTATCACTAATATCCGCACAGAGGCATCGGAGCGGTCAAATACGCCTGGCTGGGACTCGTCGGAAAGTTCGTGGGTTTTTCTCATGCTTGTTTGGTCCTTGCTGGATCGCGAGAGGAATAGGAAGGGATATGCAGTCAGTAATAATACCTACCATCGAGCCTAATGACGACTCATACTCACCCCTTCCTCGCAAAAAAAAAAAATCTTTAATCACTCATCACTTTAACAATTTATTAACAAAGTGAAGATTACCAAGCAAAAGAGCGAACATACGTTATTAACACAAAAAATATATAAATAAATAGAAAGCAAATATTTAGAGCATTAATTGTAACTAGCTGACCTGTGACTGAATAATCAGTCACGTGAATACCTTTTATTGAATTTTTGGTTAAGAAATGCGAAAGAAGATTTTTTAAGATGCACTTTTATCGAAAATAAAGTAAATAAATATACGCGGTTAATTTTTAAATCTTAAACGGCAAGCACGCGCTCAAATGCACAGTATGACTTACGTGCCAAGTCAAATATTCATATCTCAAACGGGAAGCGCGCGCTCGGGATCACATGACCACATACGCACTCAAACCAAATTAAGCTATAGATGGTATCTGTGTCGTAAGAATGCTTTATTTTAGTGTCTATTTTCTTTGGGTAGCCGAATTTAAAAATATTTTGGGGATTGAGTCACTACCCTGGCCAGGGAATAGTCCTGACCTCAATATTATTGAAAATTGTTGGTCACTCATTGAGAAAAACATTAAAAAATATAAGCCGAAAAGTGTAAAAGAGCAAAAAAAAAACTCATAGAAAAAGTCTGGTTTGAAGAAATATCAAAGGAATATATAACCAAACTTTACCATTCAATGCCGAAAAGGATTAAGGCCATCATAAAAGCCATGGGCGAGCCCATTAAATATTGATTTTAAGAAGTGCAATTTTTCTTCACTAATATTTTTTTTTGGTTCAAATGAATTTTTTTATTAATGTCTTTATTTTGAATAAAAATTACCGTTGTAAACTAGTTTTCAATTGAAGTAACTTTGTTAAAAGCACTGTCTGTGAAGAACCACCAAATTGTTACGAGATAGGGGAACTATTTTTTATCCTAAGTTATGTAGGTTTAAAATGTCGGATCACGTTTTTATATGTTTCATATTAAGAATAGTGTAGAAATTATGTTGATAATCAGAATTTAACATTTCTCGAGAACTACTTTTAAAGCAAACAGCGGCATTACCCAAATTTACTAAGAAATTTCAAACCAAACATTTCAATGGCGCAGGGTGTATATGAGTAACAAAATTGACAAAATAAATATCATTTTTGAAATGTTTTCGCATGCTTCGCATCATAAGCAATATAATTTGTTGACACAAATAAATGATGATTTTTACACATATTTTAAATAAAAATAATTAATTATTTAATTATAATATAGATATGCCAAAAATGTACACCAGAATTTTTTCTTCTTTCATTTCGTTTCAACGTTTATTTAATATATATCACACAAAACCAAAGTTTTCATTTTATACTAATCGTACACACGAAAATAAAACCAAATTAAAAACACATGCGAAAAATTAACGACATTTTTTTTATTACTACTTGGAAACCGATATAATATTTTTGTACGGGTTAAACACAGAAAAATTCCTTAAAGTATTAATGACAGCTTAAAGAAAACACTTAAAACTCTGTGAAAATTGATTTGGAAAATAAATAAAAAATAAGCTTTTATATATGTTGTTGTTGTATTACCACATGGTTTCTAATCACAATATGTGTCTCTTTCCATTCTCTTTCTAAAAACACGATTGCAGTGGAAACAAAAACACTATAATTTTTTTACAGGATTTTTTTATTTTTATTATTTATAAATAACGACATTCAGTCCATGATGAATTCAGTCAGTCACCACTTAAATGTGGTTGTGAAAGCATGCGAGTAGCAATATTTTTGAATCACGGGCATGTACAAATACGTGATTAAAAATTATGAACAATGTTTCCTTTGTTTATAATATGTAGAAACAAATTGGGGCGCGTAGTAAAACCTTACAATTTTTTTATACAGCATGTACTTGATTGTGTACGGATCCGCTCGAAACGCGATATTTCAAAATGCGATATTTCTAAACAAGATATGACAAAACGAGATATGGTACAAAATGCAATATTTCAAAATGCGATATTTCAAAACGCGATATGGTACAAAACGCGATATGGTACAAAAAGCGATATTTCGAATCGCGATATTTCAAAACGCGATATGGTACAAAACGCGATATGGTACAAAACGCGATATTTCAAAACGCGATATTTCAAAACGAGATATGGTACAGAATATGCGTTGCGAAGCGGCGGGAGCGCAGCGACCCACCTGACACCGATCCTATATACTATCGTTCCTATCGATTTTTAAATTCCTATAAACTGAAATTAAATTTCCCCTTCATCCGCCTGATATAACCCGATCCTAAGCTCCCGTTTTGTACCATATCCCGTTTTGTACCATATCGCGTTTTGAAATATCGCGTTTTGAAATATCGCGTTTTGTACCATATCGCGTTTTGTACCATATCCCGTTTTGAAATATCGCATTTTGAAATATCGCGTTTTGATAATTCGCGTTTTAAAATATCGCGTTTCAAATGGGACCCGATTGTGTAACATCGTTCGAACACAATAGCCGCCACCGAAAAGACAATATTTGTAGGCAATTTAAAAATATTTTATTCTTTAGGGAAAATTACAGAGCAAAGCTTTCCTTAGTCATTTACTAAAATAATTGTTTCTTTGCGAATATGACGTCATTTTCAGCGGTGATAAACTATGAAGAAACACAGCTAGTGGCTGTTTTGATGAACGATGGATTACTACGAAACGGCTCGATTTGATGGCTCATTCAGTAGAGAAAATATAACTTGTTTAAAGTATAGCGAAAAAGTATTTAATAGGGTTTGTAGTCTCGTTTCTTAAGCCATTCTTTCACCAAAAGTGCCAAATATTGATTATCTTCGGTTCTCTTTTAGGAAATTCGTGCCTTTTTCGCTTGAAAAATACGCATCGATTTCAAAAGCCGCAGAGCAATCGTTTTATGGTCATTATGGTCACTTCTTTATTTTCAAATCACTGCCAATGGTCATATATCATTCCTCCCGCGAGTATCATTCACTGCAGTGCTTTTTAAAACTAGAAAGACTGAAACTAAGTGTAGAGTGACGTCGAACAACGCCAATGTCTTATAACATTGGTTGACCATAGCAAGCTAGTTGTTATGGTCAACCTAATTTCAGATCACACCCAAGGGTAGGGTGCTTTTCGACGAATCGACGTTTTCAGCGAACAGAAAAAATAAAAAAACTTAAAATAGCGTGTGCCACCACAATTTATGCACTATAAAGAGTGGTACCTATAACGAGATAGTATATACTCTTACGGTAAAAAACACAGTCAACAACTTGTGTATGTGGCTTTATCACGTTCTCGTAGAGCAGTTCATCACGTCGGCTAACAATGATTATGTCTTCTACCATGAACGTAAACATGCAACCTCAATTGGTCCTCTTCAAAATGAGTTAACGCGCCTCACCACAAAACTGCTAAGTATAGCTCAGGAGGTAATGGCGAACTTTGTACGAGATAATAATGACGTCTGGTTTTTAACATTGAACTGCCAGAATCTCAGGTCGCTTCACCTCGACCTAACTGATACAGTCACGCAGGGATGCTCAATTCTTTTGCTCTCCTAGAATGACCTGCATGTTCAATTTTTCTAATTTTCAATGCTGTGTTCAGTTCAAGAGAAATAGTCAGCGGGCGGTTGGAGTAGCAGTATATAAAAATTCAAGTAGAACTCATACAGTCACCTCGCATAAGGAAATCATCGTTGGACAAACAACTGGAATGAGCGTAACAACACAACCCATTGGCGATATAAGATGCTTTTGGTAGTTGTATAGACCTCGCCGAATAAAGCTGTCGAAGACATAATGAAGTACATACATTTCGTCCTTGCTCCATATTCTGAAAGGATTTCAAAAATTCTTCAAGGAGACTAACATCATTTGCCGATGATTATGAGCAGGGATTTCATTTTGCTGCTCCCTAGGATCAGTGATGAATCACTTATAAACTTCCTGCGATACGAATTCGATTTGCACAAGAACTCAGATCGAAATATATCTTCTACGAGATATGTGAGAAATATAAGATATATGTATGTACTACGAGATATGGGACCACGTCTTTGATACTTGCAGCTACCATAGGCCAACTGCGTTGATTATACCGAAAGAGTAATAGACCAATTTGATGGTAATAAACGATTGAAAAAATCTGGGACGGTATGTTGTACCATCACTTCGATCGAAAAAAGTCGAAATTCGAAAAAAGTTGAATTGAAAAAGTGAAAGTTGTATCATTTTTGCTTTTCGAAAATGATACAACATACCGCCATTCGACTTTTTTCGAATTTCGATTCGAAGTGATGGTACAACATACTACCCCTGGTTAGTAAAATTTCATTTCTTCTGCCTTTAAAGTAAACCATACACGCGCACTATACATATGCCATGTTTACACATCTCCTTGAGAGTACTAATGGACTCACTCTTTTTTTGTATATAAATATATGTTTAATTTAAATTTTTTTTTTTCTCTACATTATATATTCTAAGATTCCCCGTAAATTTAGATAATTATTTTTGAACATTAATTTTTTTTATTAGATTACTTTGAGAAATGACCTTATATTTAGTTAGGCTGATTTTAGTTATTAAATTAAGGGATGATATTTAATTAATTTTTCTTATTTCATCGGATAATTAATTGAATCTAAACCAATATCAATTAAAAATCATCGCTTCCACTGACGTCATAGTATTTAAGAATTTCCTAGTTTAGATTAAATGAAGCACAGTTTTAAGTTTGGTTCCCTCAATATCTGTCAATTTCTGCAATTTTTTATTGAAAATTATGAATTTTATAAATAAAATTAATATTGATCTTATCTTATATATTAATACGCTTAATTTTAAGTTTGTGCTCTCTTGTTAACCTATTTCGCGTGCGCGTATTTTAATATGACATATATCAGGTGAAAGGTATTGTATTTTTTCATATATGTGCAGAATATATGTTTTATTAAGGAACGTGCACAGGAAATAGGTGTAAAAGCCAAGAAACGTTTTTCCTATACTGTACATCTTATATTTTAATCACGACGTCAGAATGTCATGACAAAATATGTTTGTATCGAACCGTCATTACACCGTGACAATACAGAACAAAACAGAGAACATAAAATGATTTACATACATACAAACATTCTGGTGTTAAGAGATGTGAGTGTAAAAATACAATTTTGTCATGGCACTCTATCGTCATGGCAAAATTTTGCGAGTGAAGATCGACCTAAGTAATAAGGTCGATCTTCACTCGCAAAATTTTGTCATGACGATAGAGTGTCATGACAAAATTGTATTTTTACACTCACACCTCTTAACACCAGAATGTTTGTATGTATGTAAATCATTTTATGTTCTCTGTTTTGTACAAACATAATGTCTATGAAAAGTTTGGAATAATCATTTCCGTCCGATTTCAGGCAAAAGTCATGGGATCTCTTAATTTATGCGAAAAGGTTAAGTGGGAACTTTCGTCCCGATATGCGGTTGATTTGTGTCCCAGTCATTTCGTTTCGTATGCTTGAACTAGCGTGACGTATATCTGCTTTTTGTGTGGTGATAAATCGACTATAATCTACATAGGTGCATTAGTTTTGGTTATGCTGTTAATACGAAATTTGTTTTGGAAAACGTCAAAATTATTCATATACAAATGAAAATAACACACAAATACAGCGGTCCTTTTGTATATTTCTTATTAAATATTTAGATTAAAGTTGCGCGACTTGGCAATTTTATGCATTTCCACACAATTTTCCCACAAAGTTTGAACACTTATCCTTCCGTCGGGTCCAAAAATATTGAACTTGGATTCATCCGAGAACATGACTCTACTCCAGTCCTCGGGCGTCCAGTTTTTTCGTTCTTTTGCGAATTTGAGTCGTTCAGCTCTCATTTTTCCTGTGAGTAAAGGTTTTTTCGCAAGTCTTCGCGGATAGAGGCCAAGTTCGTTCAGTCTTCTTTAGATAGTACGAACTGAAATAGAAATTAATCGAAAAAAAAAACATTTTAATGGCGCAGGGTGTATATACATTTTCTATTACGACTTAGGTTGAAGCCGAAGCCGTGTGTGTAATTGCCCAACGAAACGACTTTTATAAGCATAAAACTAAACAATTTTATTTTCAATTCCCGACGACCGGAGTGGTTAGCTCACTATTACAACGAAAAATACCAATTTCTACACTGCTTGGGTGCTTTAGATGGAAAGCATATCGCATTTCGACGATCAAAAATAGATGCTTCACAATTCTATGACTATAAAACATTCCACATTATTGTACTACATGGCCTTGCAGATGCCCCTATAGATTTCGAACCTAATGAGCAAATATACGAGTATGAAAACACAAGGAATAAATTAGCCCCTAGGTTTATGCAGCATAAGGTAGTTAGGAATAATAAAATAACATTAGTAACTAATAGACGTAAAGTTCACAAACAAAAGGTAAAATGTAGACGGAAATTTCAAAACGAACTAAGTAGGAATGAAGATACAACCGAGCCTAACTCCAATGAGTAGGTAAAATTTTTCCCAACACTTAAGTTAAGAAGTGCGATAAATCTTATTTTTAATTTTTTGTAATTAATAAACGTACTTACAGGTTTATCCTGCTTAAAGCAGCAGCCGCAGAAAAACTGGAAATACACGACTTGACGAACAACAGAGGATTGTTACCACTTAGACTAGGAGACGCAAGAATTATCGAAACCAACTCGAAATTGATACATATAGTTAACATAACGGAGTACGAAATAAATACAGAACTGATACGACAAAACATTAAAACCCTAACTAACCAGACAGGAAATAGACCACATTACAAACCTAAACTTATCATATTGAAACAAAAATTTAGCACATTATTAAACAATTTGGATTTAATTACACCGAAATATAGACTAAAACGAGGACTCATTAACGGACTAGGATCGGTTATCAAATCAATAAGGGAAACTTAGACCATGACGACTACGTTGAAATAAATCAAAACATAGATATTCTCGTGTCAAACCAAAACAATCTCAAAAATCAAGTTAATAACCAAATATTAATCAACGAAAAAATGATATCGCGATTCAATAGTATTTCAGAGCATATTAACGATCAACAATCTATTTTAGAAAAGCACATTAACAATTTCCAAAACGACGTTGTCGATAAATTGAATAATGTAGAATATATGTTAAAAGTAAATCAGTATTTCGACCAGATATTCTTTGACATTGACACTTTAAATAATCACCTGGAGGACATTTTGGAATCAATACTCTTAGCAAAATTGAAGGTAATCTCAAACCACGTATTACATCCGCAAGAAATAAGTTACATTTACGATAAATTCAAAGAGCAAAACGTCGCAATTAAAGTAGACGAGAATATATATGAGTTTTTAGAATTGAACGCCTACTTCAATCACTCTAACATAATTTTTGTTATCCAAATACCTATATTTTACCCTGATACCTTTTCATTTTATCATTTAAAACAACTTCCAATCAACGATACCTTTACCTTAGAGTTGAAATCCCAATTCCTGTTACTCAATAAATATGTACACCAATATGTTAACGAACCATGTGCAAAGATAGAATAAGTAAGATATTGTTCAAAAATCAACCTGGTCAAAAACACACCAAAAAGTTGCATACCAAATGTAATTCACAATAAACAATCGCATTGCAACATACTCAAGGAGACAATTGAAGACACAATTGAGTTGCTAGAACCAAACTATTTACTCATAATTACGCATACCGAACTTTTGATAGAAACAACATGTAGTGAAAGCACTCGTAACAAAACGCTGAAAGGAATGGTTTTAATCCACTTCGACGATTGTACCATCAAAATAAATAATATACAATACTCAAGCAAATATGCAACCTTCCGAGAGCCTATTCAAGTCATATCAACTTTGTAAAACGATATTAATCTAACGGAAGTAACAAACAAATTAACATTGGCAAAGCTAAATGAATGGACATTAGAAAATACGGAGGCTATCTACGTACTAAATTTGCAACGTAATACTAATTACATTTTCATTATAGAAACAATATTTGTAATAATCCTAATAGTAGCAATGATGACAAGACAAGGCTTCAAGAAAATCTGGAAACCCAGGACTCAAATTTCATCGGAACCAGCATTCGAAGAAAGGCAGGCTACCCCGACCGGTCAACCGCCATCAATTCAACTCTCCTGGCCATCACTCCATTCTTAGAGGGGAGGAGTTACGACATCCAGACATCCCGGATGTTCTTAACAACAACAACCACATTAGGAATTATATTTCATTTTCTTTCCCACAAATTAATTTTATCAAATTTATTTTTTATATTAACATTTCATATTTCAAATTCTTGTTTAAATGCTTATTATAGATTTTCCTATATTTTATTTCATTTATCACATTTCAATTTTATTCTCACAAGTAATTTTGTTAGCGTAATCTAAAAGGTAAATTTTTATAATTTTTATATTCCATTTTCATTTTTAAAAAGATTAGATTATATTTGGAAGCGAACGACGGAACATCGTTCGTAGGAAGTGATAGCTTGTGCTTGAGTTATATTGTTAAGTTAAATACAGTGTTTAAGTTGCTAAATTGTGTATAAATAAATAAATAAAGTAAAAGTATAACTTATTGTTAAGATAAATACATTGTCTTAAGTTGTTAAATTGTGTATAAATAAAATAAAAGTTATAATTCGCGCAACTCTCTTTTTATATTTTCACCCAAAAAACCAACTTGTGTATCTCGGTTGTAAGTGTATCCAAGTTTGCCCCACGATCGCCCGGTTTTTTTCTCTTTCCACTTTCTCTGGTAATTCCCTGTGACGAAACGCAAAAATTAATTTTCGCACTGCACCATTTACATCACCAACTTACAACCAGAAAAACTGACGTCTTCTTTCACAAAATAGAACAAAACAAAAACAACCGTCACAATACATCTCGTCATTCCCTTATATAATTTTCCGTTTTGTCCGTGTGTGTATGGTATTGTGTGTATGGTGTGTGTATGGTACACGTTGCTATCTCTTTCCGATTTTTATTTTATTGTTTGTACACTCGCATCAGTTTATTCGCTTTTTAAAGGAAAGTAGCCGGCATTTTTTAACTAGAGCCAACGGTGATATAAATTTATTTTTATGTCAAACTGCATAGTAAAATAATTTCTTACATCAGTAATTTGCAAATTAAATTAATTTGATAAAAATATATTTACCAAAACAGTTAGTGTTAGTTACATTACAGCCCAAATAGTACAAACATAAAATATTTCGAACAAGTTTTTTAAATATTCATTAAAGATTTTGTGTTTTTCTATACCCGTGGTACTTATTGGAGTAGCAAATGAAAGTTTTTCAGTATTAGTCTTCATACGTGATCCTGTATTGTTTGTTATAAATAATATGACTAACTGATTTAAATACAGAAGGCTTCCAATAATGTGTTTACATTTATTCCCATGACCTCTTGGACATTTGAAAGTGGCAGAATTTATCCATTGCTTGTTTAAATGGATGAAAAGATTTACTTCCCATGGCTGGTTTTCGGGGCTTGACGATTGCAATCAAATACTCGCAGAACATGTTTTGAGTAATTTCTTTCAACACCACACAATATTATGTTTCTGGCCTGGTAAACTTTCCGCCACCGCAATAGTAAATAATGACTGAATATTGAAATATCAAATTTTTCATCAGACATAATAGAACAACAATTACAATTATAAAAAGCGGCATTTTGAAGCTGATTTTAGTAATTAATTCTGGATTGATTTCCTAAAATTAATATATATTTATATTTTATGTGCTATTATTATTAGTTTATTATATTCTTCTGCGGTATAATACATATATTGCAAAATAATATTAAAATCAAATTAAAATTTAGCTTGCACCATTTTCCTATACGATTTGACATATAAATGAATTTACACCACCACTGGCTCGGGCGACAACGATGCCTCTAGCGGTGCTTTAAAGGCGAATATTACGACCCTAATAACAGCCGACAAATGCCATGGGGCGGTATGTTGTCGAATCGAAATCGAAAAAAGTCGAATCGAAAAAGTGAAAGTTGTATCATTTTTGCTTTTCTAAAATGATACAACATACCGCCATTCGACTTTTTTCGAATTTCGATTCGAAGTGATCCCAGTATGCAATTATTCCACTGTGTGGAAAAAACTGCTCAAATGTCGTACAAAATTCCGTACTACAAAATATCAAAGACACAAAAATATTGATTTTGGAGAAAAATAATTGTTTTTCTCTTTCTATTTCGCGGTAATATTATTTTCGTTTTATAAAGTTTCGATTGTATCTTTTATTTTCAGTTTCTTCTGACAAGTCGGCGTGCATGGTTGCACTACATAATTAGTTTTTTTACTTTAAAGTGTTGTGTTTCATTATAATGTTTTTCGATTTGTTAAAGTAAATAATTTTAAATTTAAATATATAATAATAATTATTAACTTATTTAGTGATCGCGATGTGCAAATTTGGACTAAAAAGGTAATAGAGATCTATCTCACAATGGCGTCGTCGCGAAATACATTTATGTAGTAAATTTTCAATGATTTTTTTTTTCAAGATCTCAATATGCTGGCGGATGCAATACAACGTGGCGGATGCAATACAAAACTCAATTTATGAAATTTAAATATATAAATAAATTTTCTATATTTTTGTACACAAATAAAAAATAATGTGAATAAAATATTTATTTTATTATAAATGGAAAATTTTGTTTTATTTCGGATAAGAATTATTATTTATTCCAATTGGAAAATATATACAAACACGAGCCTTTTGTTTCTGTGATTTTTTTCTCTTTTTAGTTGGGATTCAAATCGACACCGGAATTTTTGTGACACTTTTCTTTGGCTGGTAGTATGAATTTCCGTGTGCTACACATGGTTCTTTCCATAGAAGCAGAGCGGTTTTAGAACGCGAATATAAATGGAATTCCGCTATCCAACAGGCCTTTCTCTCCAACCAAAGATGATCAATATACATAGATAGAAACCTGCGAACAAAATGCATTTTTGATACAAATCAGCATACACACCCACATTCTAATTAGAAAATCACGCGAAGATAAAATTTGTAAAATAAAAACATTTTTATTTACCCAAGCTACACGAGATTTTAGTTTCTGGTTTCAAACTACTGGCCTTAAAATTTTTATTTTCATTTGTTCTTTCATTTCGGATTCACCGAAAACTTTAATGTCGCAGTTAAAATGGATTTTGTAGGTAAAAGGGGAAAGAAGGGAAGGTGAAGCCGGTGTTAATGAAATATAAACTTATAAAAAGAACTTTTGGTAAATCAGCACTTATAGCACAAACTAACAAATTCTCACATCATTAATTAAATTAATTAATTAAAACACCAAAAAAATAATAAATTAAAATTAAAAAAGAAATTTTAATAAAAGTAAATACGTCTGTACAAGATGATGGTCACGAATGAACTGACTGATTTTATGAGTCTACATGTAGCACGGTTGAATGTTGATTCTCTTTGTTGTCTGTTCTCGCTCTTCATTTTTTTTATTGTCGTGCCGATCGATGCCGATGATCATGTTGTTCAAACATGCTACACACGATTTTGGTTTCTGGTTTTAAACTAAATCGCAATAGATTTTAATTTAAACCCTTATTTTATATTAAAACACCAATTTTTTTATTATTCTGTTATTTTGTTTTATTCTGTTCTCTCGAAAATAAATTTTAAACATAAATCTACGTCTCAAAAATGCACTTAAATTTTTGTATTCTCATCTCTCTTTCTTTTCGGACTAAAGGACAAAAATTTTAAGTCGTGAATCAGCCGTGCTACATGTAGTCTGATAAGGCCGGCTTCACCTTCCTTTCTTTCCCCTTTTACCTACAAAATCCATTTTAACTGCGACAGTAAATTTTTCGTTAAATCCGAAATGAAAAAATAGAAATGAAAATAAAAAAAATTAAGGTCATTTTTGAGATGTAGATTTTTGTTTATTTTATTTTCGAGAGAACAGAATAAAACAATATAAAAAAAATTTGGTGTTTTAATCTAAATATATAAAACAAAGTCGGGTTAGTTACACCATTCATAACTGAAGAACGGCTGGACCGATTTTTATGATCTTTGTTTTGTTGGATTTGACTCCGTTCCGAATAGCATAATAACTATTAAAACATTGGAAAAATTCACCAAAAAAAAAGTTATCAAGAAAATTCATTTTCTCATATATTTAGTACATTTTGTTTTTTTTTTATTTTGTTCGTCTCAATGCAGTGGTTAAAGCTTCGGCGCAAGACCGATCATTGAGTGTTTGTGGCCTGAATCTAGAAAATGAATGTTTCTCTCACGGCCAATTGTACGTAGCATGTTCACGTGTCGGTAAACCATCCGTTTTATTCGTTCTCGCACCTAACAATAAAACAAAACATGTCGTATATCACAAGGTGCTACAATGAAGGGAATCGACTCCATTGCAACTCACCCAGCAAATAGTTTAAAAGAAAGTAGTGCAATAATGATACGCGAACCATTTCTATTCAATTCAATAAAACGAAAGCCTTGCTGCCACGTGAATTACATTCATTTCAATGTAATTAAAATATATTTCATTTTGATTTTTTAATTTCATTGAATTTAATTAATTTGGAGTATTCATTTAATTTATTTAATCTTAATAAAAAACTCAGTTTTATTAAGCTAATAACTTTAAAAAACATTTATTGATTTTGAAGCGGTACGAAGTTCGCCGGGTCAGCTAGTATAAAATAAGGGTTTAAATTAACAATAAAAATCTATTGCTTAGTTTGAAACCAAAAACCAAAATCGTGTGTAGCATGGGTGAATGGTTTGAAAATATTTTTTATTTTTCGTGTGGATGTATGGAATGGAAAACAGTTAAATTTTTCCAATGCCTCCTAAACTACAGGCCGCTTACACCAAATGATGACGACACGCTATGTCGACGTTTTTGATGTTTTCTCTAGTTGTTTTGTTAGTGTAAATATCTTAACATTATTTTAGGCATAAATTGACGTGGGAAGAAGGATCGAACGTCGTAGAGGAAAGATGTGTTTTTGTCTCTCCTCTAAATAAATAAATAATTTAAATGTGTTTTAATAAATTAATTAATTAACTAATATTATATAATATATATGTGTTCAAATAAATAATAATTTTAATATTAATAATAATAATTGTGTGTTCGTAATAATTAATAAGTAAAGTGAAAATGATCGATCATTTACACTTTGAAATGTGTGTACGCGTTGTTTTTAGTTTTAAGTTTAATGTAGTTTTTTGATTAAACAGTTAACTATTTTTAAAAAATAATTATATAATAATAATTAAAAAGTGGTGTCCAGTGGATGAAATGTTTTTATATACATTAAACCGTGTTGAAATATTTGTAACGGCATATATTTCTACGCGAAGTTTATGTCGTTTTAATTTTTCGATATCTGTATATGTATATATCTGCATATTCAGAGAAGAAAATGGAGAGAAGTATCCTTTTAATATATTTTATTATATACATAAATGTTATATGGTGATTGAATGGTTATATATTGTGGGTGTGTGTGTAAATACAGTGACGCTTCGGTAAGTCGAATTACTCCTTAAATCGAATTTCGATTTATGGTAGGAACATTTTTCATCAGTTTCCTGTTTAAAAATATATATATACATATATATGTTTAATATCTAATATGTGTACATATGTTCGGGTAGTTCGAATGAAATTGGTTTTTGATTTCTTTTATTCGAATTTTCTCTATCTTAAGCATATTATTTTGCAAACTAAATGGATCGACTTGTAGAAGTTTTACTGTATAAGTGTACTAGGAAGAATTCAAGGTGTTGGTGTGCGAATGGATGTTGTTTATATGTAAATAATAAATTTCTTTATTCTTGAAGCTCTCTTCGCTCTCACTATTCGTTTTGTATTTACACACAACGATAATTGTCTTAAACGTATGGAAAGCAAATGTGTGTATGGATGTATAGATGTATGATCCACGATATCCCTTTTTCTACCAAAAAAAATACATAAATTTGGCACATTAAAGTATCAACCACACAAATGTGCGAGTATAAAACATAGTATGTAATGTCGTTTTAGATAAAAAAATTTCGCTTGATTATGTAGGTTGGTTCAAAACACATATAAAAATAAATTTTCTACAAAATCCTTTGTCTTACCCACACAATTGTGTGAGCAGGCAGGAAAATTGATATGGAAAAGTTGGAGGGTATAATATTGCTCATGTAAATGTAACGTCAGTGACGACAACATACATGTGATTACGGTTTTTTTTTTATTATTTTTTTTAAATAAACAGATAATAAATGTATATTTTTTTTCTAAAAAAAAAAAAAGCTTATTTAAGTTTCATAAGTATAGTTGAAGAAATTTTTTAATTATGTTCTTATTTTCAGTTAAAATCAAACAATGTTTTACTTAAATAAATCATTCAACAATCTTGAAATCCACATCAACTAAGAAATTGTGGCCTTCTTCAATTTGTAACCAAACCCATCAACTACATATTTCTGATAAGAACAGAAATATTTAACACTTCGTTTTTTAACTAGCGGAAATCGTGAAATAACGAGAAATAAGGTCGAGATTTAATTTTGATTTGTAATTTAGGGTACATCGTCTGTTTAAATTGATGAATTCTTGAGACCACAAATGTTTTTGAAAGTTGTGGATCGAGGAGGCATTGCTGTGATATCGTTGATAGTGATTTGTGAGCTGAATTTCTTTGTATATATCCCTTTCTCAACCAAAAAAAAGGGCCATTCAAGTCCAAACCACACAAATGTGTGAGTAAAAAATCATCATCATCCATTACATGAGTTTTTGATAAAAATTTCGCTTGACTTGAAGTACAACCAATATAATTGTGTGTATAGGGATAGTGTTTTTCTTTTTTTCGGACGAAAATAAGTGTTAAAGGAATGCACAAATCTGTAAGTTGGTTGAAAACACATACAAGGGTAAATTTTTGACAGGGTACTTTTGCCGTACCCACACAATTGTGTTAGTGGGTACTTAAAGAGATATACAGATATTTAGACGTAACAATTATTTCATAGTGGCTTCAGACAGGTACATATTGTTTTGTTGGTAAACATATGTATAAACAATTTTACATGTTTTTGCTAGCAATGTGTTATGTGCTGTGGCTATTGTGTGATTATGGTTTTATGTTATATACTCATAATTGTTCTATCCCTATTTTGCCGTCGTTTTGAAAAATATATCTCGACGGATTGTTTTCTCAAATGTTTCGACCATGGAATGAAACGTGGGGTGTACGCAACAAAAAAAACAATTGTTTAGTTAAACCACAGATAAGGATTACTATCTTAGATGATGATCTTTCCTGCAGCCGCGACGTGTGTGAATCGGGGATGTTTGATTTGCATACCCGGTTGTAGTGGGGTACGATGGAGTTTGGAGCGGAGGAGATGAGATGCCTAAACTATTTAATGTATAGCTCTCGTTCATTTTAATGTGGGGTTTCATAACAATTGTTTTGTGTGTTGGATGTGTGTTTAAGTGTGACATGGGCGAGGAAAGTGGACGTATGCTGCCCGTTTATTGTTGTCGATCGTTTGGGGGTGTCTCTTTCTCTTGCGTATGTATTTGTATTAAATGTGGGTGTGTGCGTGAGGGGAGTGTTGTGTTGTGTTTGGTGCGGTTGCATATCTGTATGTGTGTATATGCGGTCGGAGGCGTTGTTTTTTTTTTTTTTTTTTTTTTTTTTTGTAAAAGAGTTGCAGTTTGCTAAGAAGGTCAAATTTATTTTCGCGTTTTTTTTATAATTTTGGTTTATTTATTATTTTGAACGGTAGGGGTGGGAAGAAGTAGCAGAGCGGGAGCGGACAGAGAGGGATTTACTCTTGAAGGTTCAGTTGAGGATCGTGGAACTTACGGACATTCAGTTGTATACGATGGGTTATAATAAAACTCAATTTTATTTTATTGCTAAGAAAAAAAAAAACTCCATTATTTTTATAATAGCCTTCAATCGATCTGGCATCGATTCTACTAATGTTTTCGTTGTTTTTGTAGGAATTTTATGTCATTCCTCAATAATAGCTGATTTTAATTGGTTTTTTTGTTGAATTGAATGATTTTCTGTCATTTTCCTTTCGAGATTGTTAATTGGATTTACATCTGGGCCTTGAGGGAGGGGGGGAGTCTTAGTCCAATCACTTTTGGACCCTTGAAAAGACACCATATTCTAACAATCCATGCTTTATGTTTAGGATAATTGTTCTGATAAAAATGAAAAATATTTTCTATATCCAGTTTTCGAGCCAATTCTTATAAATTTTCCTTTAAAATGTTAAAATAATTTACCTTGTCGATAATCCCATCAATAAATCCCAAATGACCAACCCCTTTATGACCCATAACACCCCAGAACATTACACTATTTCCACCGTGTTTAAACGCTGGACATACATTTCTAACATTACAATCTTCACCGCGTTTTCTCAAAACTTTTTGTTGCCTTTTACCTCTTTGAAATATGGTAAATTGACTGTGATCGACAAAAATCACATTTTTGCAAAATTCAATACCTTCATTTTTATATTTTAAGGCAAAATGTACTCTTCTGTATTTTCTTTACTAATAAAAGTCTTCTTCCTTGCTATACGTGAAAAATAACCATTTTTCTTACAATTCTTTTAACTGTAATGGGATTTATATCTTTACCATTAAACCTGAAGAGCATTCTAGTTAATTCTACTTCAGTTAACTTAGGATTTTGTCTTATTTCGAGATTAATGAACTTTTCATTTGATGGTGATATTTTTCTCGGACCTTTTGTGCTAGGTGTATTTTGTTTTCGGCCTTCTTTAAAATATCGATCATAAATTTTTGTCCTGTTGATTTACAAATGTTAAGTAGAAAATCACTAACGATCATATTAACCGACGTACTTTTAACCATTTTGAAAGAATACAATCAATTAAATTACGAGTGTGAAATAAAATAAATATTGAACTGCACTGATTGAATAATAAACAAAAAGCAAAGTAGAGAAAATACGCACTAAAAAATTATAGCTCTTCCGTATGCTCAAGTGTTTTTCCGTGAAGTCGTATACGACTGAATCAGCCAGGCTACACACGATTTCAGCTTCTGATTTCAAATTAAGTCGTCATAGATTTTTATTGTTAATTTAGACCCTTATTTTATATTGAAACACCAAATTTTTTTTTGTATTGTTTTGTTCTGTTCTATTTCTATTTTTTCATTTTGGATTCAGCGAAAAATTTAATGTCACAGTTAAAACGGATATTGCAGGTAAACGGGGAAAGAAAGGAAGGTGAAGCCGGACTTATGTAACCACATGTACCATGTGTGGCATGGCTCAATGTCTGTAAGTTTTGTGATCTTCAGATTGGTATCCTTTTTGTTTGTTTTTGTTTTGTTGAATTATTTTTTTTTTGTCAGTTGTCTAGGTTGGTTGATGGACTAGGATTGTAGGGAGGATCCGGGGAGGTTTTCGTTTTCTTATTAAATTTCAACACTTTGATAGAAGAGACGTGCCGTGTACAAATAAATGTTTCTGGCTGTATGTGTGTATATATGTATATATATATATATATATATATATATATATATATATATATATATATATATATATATATATATGTATGCATGTGTTTACATATGTATGTGTACATGTATTTATTAGATGCACAATTGAATGTTTTTATCTATAATTATTTTAGTTTATTATATTATTTTATTATATTATATATGATTATGACTTTTTTTTTTTTTTTTTTTTTTTTTTCTTTATTTAATTAATAAATGTTCATATTATTTAGGTTTAGGTAAACAGCAATATATTAATTTATTATTAATTTTCAGGACATATACATAGGCTTGTGAAATAATATTTCTTTGTAATATTAATTGCTGATTGTCTAGTTTAGACTTGTATTGTCTTTGTGTTACTAACCATCGTCTTTACCTAGGTGTATATAATCGGGCCGACTGAAACAATCAATTTTGTTTAGGAAGTCGAAAAGTATCAATATAGTATTCAATTTCAGGTGATTTCCAGATACATGTGAAATAATAACATTTTTTCTTAGGTTGCTGTTTTAAAGAAGCAATTGTTGATGATCAATACCATCATTATCCATTTAACCTATTAAACCTCTATCCTTCCCCTAGTAGACTAGTTTTGTGCTGTTTTTCTGGACCTTACTTATATTATGTGTAAGTTAATTAGCAACTCTTTTAATTTTCATTACTATAATGAATTAATGATCACTTATTTGATACACATTAATTATAAAGTATTTGCTAGGGTCAGTGAAAATTGCCGAATTTAATTGTCATTGCGGCGTAAAACAAACTCTTTTCCGTATTTCTTTCTAGATCGATAAAAATTCAAATTTTTAATGATTTTAGATAAATTTTTATTTTCTGTCATTTTGCGCGTGAAAATCATGTTTTAGTATCTTGTTTTTATGTATCTTAATAACTTGAACCATGAAGAGTAAGTAATAAGGTTGAATATATTGAATACAATTAAGTAGTCAATAATAATCATACAGTTTGTTTTCAGGTTTAATAATTAATATATGTTTACTGAGTTATTTGGCTAGTTTGCAGTGGATTTATTAAATGCTAAGGGTTTTAGAGAAATTATTAATAGTTTAATATTAATTGTTAATATAATTCAAATAACTATGGTTTCAGGAAACTATATTGTAAGTTGTAGTGGATTAAATTAATAAATATTTATATTATTTAGGAAACCAGTAGATTAATTAAGAATTAATTTCAGGAATCTTTAGATGGTATGAATTAATATTTCTTTTAAATATTAATTGCTGGTTGTGTAGATTAGAATTGTGCTGTCACTATGTTACTAACTAGTGGCTTTACCTAGGTATTTGTAACCGGGCTGTTTTAATGTATTAATATAGAATTATATTACAGAAATTTCCAGATGCACGTGAAATAATATTATTTTTTCTCAGGTTGCTGATTTAGTGAGGCAATTGTTGAAGATCAAAGCAATACCATCGTTATCCATTAAACCTATTAAACCTTTATCCTTCCTCTAGTAGATTAGAAGTAGATTAGAATTGTGTTGTGCCGTACGATCGCTAGGTGTCTGCAACCGGATCGTTCCGTCCCCAAAAAAAAAAAAAAAAAAAAACCTTTCCTATCCTTCCTATTGTTATGTGTAAACAGGCTGTAGGAATAGGCCCGGCGTTATCCGGGACTCTTGGCTAGCACTTGGTTCTACAGTCCAATCAATCAATCAATCAATCAATTATTTTAGACATAAATTGACGTCATGTGCGAAAAATGAGAGTAGTAAGAGGCCTGTAGTTTAGGAGGCATTGATTTTTCATACACTATTTTGGCTTTGTCGTTCGAATATTATGATGAGAAAGAGAACAACGATCTAAAGCTATTTTTGATTGTTATGAAGTTTAACAATCAAAAATAGCTTTAGAGTACGCTCTAGTATTTACCCATTTTGTTTGGTGTTTTGAATTTTATTGGTTGAATTTTGGGAATTCAATTAGGGCATAAGGAACATGTACATTATTAATGAAATAATTGGACTGAATGATTTTAATGAAAACAGATTTTGTTGATTATGATAAGATTGCAGATAAGGCTATCATCGGATGATTGAAATGGAAAACGTGATAACAGGTCTATATCAATTTAGCTTGGATGTTTGTCGTAATAAAAAATGTGTGTTTATTTGAATATTGTTTAATTTTGAAATAAGGCCACAATAACTTGGATATTTTTGTTAGCAAGTTTAGGTGAAATTTAATTTGATTTATTAAAACGGAATTTTAAAATATATTTTCTATAAAGTTATGGAGTATCATCATAATAAATCAACTGCCCAAATTTTCCGGACCTCCAAACTTTTATAAATATATTATAAATCTATTTTATAAATATATTATACAATTGAATGCATGTGAAGTTACTGCTAAAGTTTTACTAGTAAACAAATTAGCAAAAACTTCACATGCTTATATAGCAATGTGAAGTTTTTACTAAATCTATATGCTAAACATTTATATGTGTTGGTGCATATCAAAATGATACCTGTATAAAGCGGAACTTAACATAACTTTTACTTTATTAATTTTATTTTGGCAATTATCTTTAAAAAATCTAAAAAAAATTCTAATATATGTACCATTTAATTAATCAATTTTAATGAAATGGTAAATATACTATACTTTTTCGATTTTTTTTCAAGATAACTAATTAAAACTTTAATTAACCGCAATATTCTTATTTACTAATAAGAATATTGCGGTTAATAAAAGTTTAAAAAAATAATTAGAAAATCGGGTTCCGAGGCAGATTAGTAACAAATACTACACACTGAACTACATAACTATCCACTACTCACCCACATGGGTGGGATAATAGAAAAATTAGAAAAATAATACCAAGCTCCAATTGCAGGGAACTCCTATTTTCGGAAATGGTAACAAATATAATGAGAATTCTTAGGGACACAGTAAATATCTATAGAGATATAAATACAACCTTACTTGTATGAATTATTAGTTGGGGTTCACGTTAGTAAGAAAAATAGTGAGAACATCCTTATCTAGGATGAGAATAATTTATAGAATATTGTATTATAACCAAAAATATATTAAGAATTATTAGATCAACTAAGATATCAATAGAAATCTAAACACATATGGACTGTTAGTTGAATACAGAGGTGAATTAAAGAAAATATAAACAGGAGCTCATCATCCAGGAGTAATAAAATCCTGATCTCATTACAGTTGCTGTTTTCGATGAACGAGTGGTCCAGTTCAGTTACAATTAAACCTGCACCGCCAAAATTGTAACTGTTGATGTAACTATAATATCGGCATAGTTCTTGGAGCAGAATTTGCTACAAATTAATTATATACATTGAATTAGTTATTTCAAAACCACTCCTATAACTTGCGTAAGGATAAATTTCACCCCAAATATTATTTATAACAAGAATGTCAATTTGACCAATTCAAATTATTTATTACACAAGACTGCCACCAGGTTTTAGGCCAAATATTACACTAGAAGTCTTATTTAATGTAGGTCAACATTATCCAGGTGTGTAATAAAATATATTTTTGCTATATCAGACGGAATTGGCATTATAAGATGTAGGTTTCAAATTCCAATACAAATGTTGGTTTTGCCACATTTAATAATTTATTATACGCCAGACCACCACCAGATATTGGGTCAAATGTTACTTCGTAAGCATAGTGAAGGGAAAATCAACCTTATTCAGGTTTGTAATACATTATTTTTGTGCAGGTTACCGGAACTTGCTCCAAACTGCGTAATTTATATGTAATTTGAAGAAGTGACAAGTTCCTTGTCACTTCTTCAAATTACATATAAATTAGACAATATTGTATTATGACGAAATATAATAAAATTTCTCAGGCTAACTGAGATATTCAGATCAAATTTCTCAGGCTAACTGAGATATCCCTAGAGATCCCTAGAGATTCGCGAATGTAGGTGGCGAAATAGCTATGTTCAGCAAAACGAGCAATGCCTCGTAATTAAGCGGCGCGGTGTGTAGATTGTTTTGCTACGAGGAGTGCCACGAAGTGAAAAGGTTTTTGAGCCGCTACATCGCTCCTCTCCTGGATCGAAAACCGTAGTGTTTTAAATTGAATGTAACAGTTTTCGGAACACTACGTTTTTCGACGGGGTTTACCACAAGTATTCCGTATGCTGGCTTAAGTCTGTCGATGCCAATTGTTGTTGTTTTTCCATCTATATCCACAACAAAGAATTTGCGCAATTTGCGGGTCACTGGATACGGTCTAGAATAGGATGTACTCAATGGACCTCTAACTCTATCCACACGTACGAACACATGTGAACAGGTTTCCAGATTTTTGGGAATGTACGTTGCCTGTTCGGTTGGATGTCGTGTGTCCGTAGGAATTAAGGCTCGCATGGCAGTACGAAGCTGATTCACAAAATCCGAAGTATCTGTGTTTGGATTCGAATTTTGATCGTTGATGAAGAATTCACCGGGAACCTTGATATTTTGACCATATACTAGTTCTGCTGGTGTGCAGTTGAGGTCTTCTTTGACGGAGGTTCGAATACCCAATAGGATCGTTGGAAGTTCTGAACTCCAATGGGATGTATTACATCGAGCTGTTAAGGCGGATTTTAATTGCCTGTGGAACCGTTCGACAAGACCATTCGCTTTCGGGTTGTATGCAGTTGTCCGAATGCGATGGGAACCTAGGAGCTTCATGAGCTCGGTGAACAACGTTGATTCGAATTGTGTTCCTTGGTCTGTCGTGATGAAGAGTGGGACACCATATCTACAGATATACTCATTGTAGAAGATCTTACTTACGGTTTTTGCGGTCATTTCTCGGATTGGATAAGCTTCTGACCAACGGGTAAATCGGTCGACTATCGTTAAAATGTAATGATAGCCATTCGATTGGGGCAGTGGACCAACCAGGTCCATGTGGATGTGTTCAAACCTGCCACTTAGTAGCTCGAATTTACCAAGTTCTGATTTTGTGTGGCGGTGAACTTTGGACTTTTGGCATGGGATACAAGATTTCGCCCAATTACTTGTATCAGTATTCATTCTTGGCCAGAAGTATTTTGAAGCAATAAGTTTTCGCGTAGCACGGATGCCGGGATGTGATATGCCATGTAGACTATCGAAGATTGTCCGTCGCATGTTGAGGGGAACGTAGGGTCGGTTTTTACCTGTTGAAGTCTCACACCAAATTTTCTGCTTGTCTGGTAAGTCGATCCGTTGCAGATTTACGTTTGATTTCGGTGTGTGTGCTGAAATCAATTTCTGCAATTCGTCGTCGCGTTGTTGCTGTACAAGTATTTCCTTCGTATCGAAGGAGAAGACGCTGAGTTCTGTGAGAAGTGTTTCACCAGAACGAGACAAACAGTCGCTCACCACATTGTGTTTACTTTTGATGTGATGAATATCGGTAGTGAACTGGGCAATGTAATCGAGATGTCGTAATAGCCGGGGACTACGTTCAGACGTTGACGCAATAGCTGTTGTAAGAGGCTTATGGTCGGTAAATAAAGAAAAATTTCGGCCTTCGACGAAATGGCGAAAGTGTTTGATTGCTAGATACATAGCAAGAAGTTCTCTATCGAAAGTAGAGTATTTAATTTCCGCAGGGGAGAGCTTCTTTGAAAAGAACGCTAATGGTTGCCAACATCCTATGTTGCGTTGTTGTAAGACAGCTCCAACTGCTACATTAGAAGCGTCGGTAGTTATGTTGCCAAGAGAGTGACAGCGGCAAGAGAACGCTTGACCTTATCGAAAGATTCTGTACAATCTTCGGGCCAAGAGAAGTTTAGTTTGTTTTTGCCTTTCTTGAGTAAAGTGGCCAAATGCCTGTGAATCGGCGAAAACAGTTCGGCTAACCGTGGTATAAAGCGGTGGTAATAGTTCACCATACCGACAAACTGCTGTATTTGGCGGATTGATGTTGGTTCTGGAAAATTTGAAATGACATCAACTCTGTCTTGCGACGGGAGGATGCCATCTTTCGAAATTGTGTGGCTCAAGAAGTCAAGTGACTTCACGCCGAAAATACATTTCGAAGCTTTAATATTAATACCATATGCGGAGAGACGTTTAAATACTCACTCGAGATGTTCACTGTGTTCCATCTCGGACCGGCTCCAACGAGGATATCGTCGGCAACGAGGATATCGTCGATATAAGAGTAGACGAAGTCCAGACATTTTAACACTTCGTTAAGGAATCGCTGGAATGTCTGGGCTGAGTTACGAAGGCCGTATGGCATTCGGGTAAGCACAAAGAGCCCGAAAGGAGTGGTTATCGCTGTTTTATGAATATCCTCGAGAGCCATGGTAATTTGATGATATGCCCTAACCAAATCTATTTTCGAGAAAATAGTGGCGCCGGCGAGTTTCAACGAGAAAGTGTGTATGTAGGGGATAGGATATCTATCTGGGACAGAGACAGTGTTTAACTGTCGATAGTCTCCACAAGGGCGCCAGTTCTTGTCTTTCTTTTGCACCATATGTAATGGTGATGAGACTGGTGATGATGAGGGGCGGCAGATTCCGATGTCTGTCATGAACTGAAATTCTGTTTTTGCAGCTTTTAGTTTCGTTACGTCGAGTTGTCGCGGTTTCGCACAAGGTAACCTACCTTGCGTGAATACGTAGTGGACTACGTTGTGCTTCACTGGGAGATTGTAATTCGGAGCCTCAGTGAGCGAGGGGTATTTCTTCAAAAGAGCGCCGCAATCATTGTTGACGCTGAAATGTTTTGGAGATGGCGTATCAACTTGGGCGATGATTGCGTTCACAGTGAGGGTAGTCAATGAATCAGAAAGTCTTCTGTTCTTCAAATCGACCACTAGACCATATTTGGACAGAAAATGTAGCAGTTGTTTGGCCTGGAGAATTCTACGCGACCGGAAATTAGGAAATAAAAAAATTAAAACAAAGAAATTAATAAATTGAAGTAATTCTCCAAGCCACACAAACGCTATAGAAAGTTGGACTCACATAGGGACTCTTCCGCGGTCGTTACCGGCTAGGCATCAGGGTCGGGCGTGGGATTTGGAGAGTGTATGTGAGCCACGTGTAACCGCAAGGAAATGGACGATGCCAACTACCTACCTATGACGGGAATACTTACTCTAATCCATCCTCAACTTGCTCGTCAATTTATTTCATCACTGCACTTTTACAAGATTCACACCAAAAGAAAAATTCCACCAAAACGAAAAAGAAACCCATAGCTCGAAAAAAAGAAGACACAGAAAATTTTGTTTGATTGCGGTCATAAAACCAATTCAATAATAATCTATTTATTCAAAACCAGATCCATAAAAAAAACAAAACAAAATACAAATTCAATGATAAAAAAACGAAATGGAGAATGGTTAGACAGAATAGAAAAAAAAACCTAATCCCTACTAACTAACTAACTAAATTATATGTGTGTATAAAAAAATTACTTATAATAAATTTTTGAAAAAAAAAAGAAAACTCAAAGAAAATTTATTAATAAGAATGTGAATTAGAAACAAAAAAAAAATACAAAACTATTTGGTACCTCATGCCAACTCATGCGCTGCTGTTGATAGTAGATATGTTGATGGTAGATGTGTTGCGTGGAGTCACGTCACATTCAAATTATTTTACGGTTTGGTTCTTATTGGTAATTTTTATGACGACTCATTCACGTTAATAATGTTTTTTTTTTTTATATATATTTTTTTCTGTTATATATATTTTCTTTCTTTTTTTTTCACCACACAAAAAAAAAACAGAACATACGCAAGATAATTTTTCGGTTTTTTTTTTATAAATTCCTGCTCACTTAGTTCATAAATTACATTAATGAATTCGTAATTAAATTACATTTTTTCTTTGTACGCACACACTCTTTAACTTTTGGCACAAAACACTTGAGTCTATTATAGCTCTGATTATCTACAATTTTTTTTCAACTCCGTTCGGTTTATTATTCACAAATTAATTATCAAAAAAAATAAAGATTTTTCACTTATTTATGAACTTATATATTATTTACATACAATTAAAAAAAAATAGGACCACTTTCCATTTATTATTATTATTTTTTTTTTTTAATTTTATTTTTTTTTATTTGAACCAAAAAACCAAAAATTATTATAAGACTGTTACAAAATTCTCAATTTTTCTCCCCGCTCGCACTGCTGTTCAGCCTTTTTATACTTTTTTTTCCAACACCCGCCAAATTTTACGCGGGACTTTTGACGTACGGACAGAGTGTTACATTTACAAAAGACTTCCCAAATAAAAAAAATAGAAATATAATCGAAATGACAGAGGTTCCATCTATGCGCATTGATTTGAGCAATTTCCAATTTTGTTGGTAGCACGCAGTAAAATAAAATTCGACCGTTGCGTATGGTGTACTTAGCGTACATTTAGGGGCTATACTATTCGCATAGTTTTACACACAGTTTTCGCACAGTTGTGACGTGCACGGATGCACTGTTACAAAAGTCAGCACCTATAATAGGCCGGTCTACCGCCGCGATGATAAAGGGATGTGTGAACGTACGCCTGAGACCGAGATTAACCTTCAACAGTTTTGTGCCGTATGTGGAAATTGGGGATCCGTTTGCTGCGGTAAGAATGCAAACGGTGTCTTTAGCATGTCGGGTAAACTTGTTAACGGGTATCACAGATACTTCAGCCCCCGAATCGATCAGAAATTGTTGTTATTTTCATGATCGTGGATGAAAAGACGGCGAGCCGAACCAATCCCACTGTTTGCCGTAGAGACAGCAGGATTTAGTGGTTTTCCGAAGGCTTAAAATGTTCGGAAGTAGCTTGTCCATGAGCTAAAGGTCAGAAACTGCACGGCTGATTACAGTTGCGTGCGCGTGAGCCGAAACGACGGTGGAAGTAGCAGAGTCCAGATCGAGATGACGATCTCGACCTTGACCTGTGTCGGTAATTGAAATTCCGTCTGTTGTTTGGCGATCTTCCACGTGAACCAATGTTCATGTTGGCCAATGTTCGCTGCAGATCTGCTAATTGTTGTTGCGTCTTGTCCAGTTGTCGTTGCATTAAAACAAGGGCTGATTCACCGTCAGCAGTTGCGTTGCTAGAGGATGGCTGGTTGACAGCAGCAATTGGTTTGGGTACTCTGGATTGAGCGTAGATCCAGATATTGTCGGCGACCGGTAAGATTTCCTCAATGTCGTTCTTGATATCCCGCGCCATTATCGCTCGTAGGTCACCTGGTAAACGTTTTAGCCAGAGATTTTTGAATAAATCGTACTAATTTGGAATCACCTGCTTTTTGTTCAAGCAGGCAATAAAAGTGGGACGGTATAAGGTCTCCCATTTGTTGGAAGCCTGAGAGCAACTCGTCAAGTCGTTGTTCCTCGCTGACAGAGTATCGGTTGGTTAACGCGGATTTCAGTCGATGATATTTCGTGCCTGGCTGCGGGTTCCTGAAAATGTCCGTGATGAATTGTACCGTCTCTTGTGGTACCGCGCCGAGAGTATAAGCAAATTGTTCATCGTCGTCGACAATGCGGTGGATGCCGAACTAGTGTTCGACGAGGATGAACCAAGCTGCCGGTTGCTCGTTCCAGAAGGGAGGTATTTTCGGTGGCATCTTGTATATTTTAGTCGTTGCCCGCGATGTTGATGTCTCATCTTCTGACGATGAAACGGCTTTTTGTTGTTTAGGTGGCATTTTAAATTGATTATTTTATTTTCACTTCACTTTAATACCGGCGTAGCAGAAATATTTATTTTATTCACTTGTCTATCTAATCGTAGACTTAAAAAAAATATTCGAGCGCGAACAAACTAAATAGAACTATTTTTCCACCCAGAGAGTAATGCGACAGATCGAACAAGGAATGGGCATATCGATTGAGAAAATCAGTAAAAATAAGATCAATAATTAAGAAATTGTATCGAGCGAAATTGTAGAAACGAAAAGTTATTTGAAAGATAAACGAAATTAGTACTAATAGTGCAAACACGAACAGCAGAGACGAACAATCGAACACTTACAGTAAATAAGCTTAATAATTTAATATAATGTTTGTCAATTAATATGTTAGTAAAAAAAATATTTACTTTCAAATTATTTGAAGAAAAAATAAGTTTATATAAAAAAAATGGAATGCATTGCTCGAGTTTCGAACTGTCGACTTTAAAATCTATAGCAACCAATGCTAACCGTTGGGCTATACTGCTTATATAATCGAATGTATATATGTAGTTATATGTAATATATATTATTTAAGTAATTTATATATTAAAAAAACATTTTAAAATTTAACGAAAAAAAATTTTGAATGTACATACTATGTTACGATATCTCGTATATCTCATATATATGTATGTATATGGTAATTTATTTCTTCAAAAAATATTTTATAATTTAACGAAAAAAAAAAATTTGAATGTACGTATTTTTGTATGTGTATATACATAAATGGTTAATTTAAATAATAATCGAATTTATTTTTTTTTTTTTTTTTGTAATAAAATGTTTAAAAAAATTTGTAAAAAAATGTTTTAATAATTGTAATTTTTCTTTTTTTTTGTAATAATTACTCGTATTATGTATCCGTTATGTATCCGTGGGATGTAGGGTGTCGCATCCGTTGATTTTCATTGTTTTGTAATGTAATGTAATTTTGTCGTTGAAGTGTTGTTTCTCTGCTGCCACCTTGATCTGCCGATGGTAATTCCGTTTTATTTTCTAGTGATTCTTTCGCTTACAACTGTTGTTGCCAGCTTACTGGCTCCTCGGTGGGCGCGATCGCCTTTGTGGGGGCAGTTGGCCCAAAAAAAATATTTTGTTTTGTGTGTATTGGTTTTACATAATTCGCGATGTTGTAGAAAAAAACTTTTCGTAGCTTCACCGCGGTATCGAACTTGCTTTAATTCGGTGCGCATATACACATTTGAGGCACACTTATTCACTGCATTAAACTCACGACTATATCAATGCGTCGTGTTTTATTTTAGTTATTAGGTAACTGTTTTATGTTTCGTTTTATAATTTTTATCACACACCTGGCGTTTATGTGCGCCTGTTATTTTTTTCGTTTTTAGCGTTTTAGTTTTTGTTGTGCATGTTTTATAATGTTGCACTATTTTATAGTTTATTATAGTTTTTATTTATAAGATAGCACTTTAAGGTGGCACATTGCGAGAACAAAAAATGTGCAATTGCGCGGTGTTAACGTTCAAACTGTTTACCGTTATACTTACTCGCGCGTTGGGGTCACCAGTTATAGCGGCGTTATTGGGTGTAACTATTTTAAAATGATTATTTTTATGGTAGTTCACAAAATGGTGTGAACGATTGTTCGGCACTATTCACTTTCTTTTATTATTTTTGAGACCGTGTCTCTGTAACTTCTAAATGTGGCAAAACCAACATTTGTATTGGAATTTGAAACCTACATCTTATAATGCCAATTCCGTCTGATATAGCAAAAATATATTTTATTACACACCTGGATAATGTTGACCTACATTAAATAAGACTTCTAGTGTAATATTTGGCCTAAAACCTGGTGGCAGTCTTGTGTAATAAATAATTTGAATTGGTCAAATTGACATTCTTGTTATAAATAATATTTGGGGTGAAATTTATCCTTACGCAAGTTATAGGAGTGGTTTTGAAATAACTAATTCAATGTATATAATTAATTTGTAGCAAATTCTGCTCCAAGAACTATGCCGATATTATAGTTACATCAACAGTTACAATTTTGGCGGTGCAGGTTTAATTGTAACTGAACTGGACCACTCGTTCATCGAAAACAGCAACTGTAATGAGATCAGGATTTTATTACTCCTGGATGATGAGCTCCTGTTTATATTTTCTTTAATTCACCTCTGTATTCAACTAACAGTCCATATGTGTTTAGATTTCTATTGATATCTTAGTTGATCTAATAATTCTTAATATATTTTTGGTTATAATACAATATTCTATAAATTATTCTCATCCTAGATAAGGATGTTCTCACTATTTTTCTTACTAACGTGAACCCCAACTAATAATTCATACAAGTAAGGTTGTATTTATATCTCTATAGATATTTACTGTGTCCCTAAGAATTCTCATTATATTTGTTACCATTTCCGAAAATAGGAGTTCCCTGCAATTGGAGCTTGGTATTATTTTTCTAATTTTTCTATTATCCCACCCATGTGGGTGAGTAGTGGATAGTTATGTAGTTCAGTGTGTAGTATTTGTTACTAATCTGCCTCGGAACCCGATTTTCTAATTATTTTTTTAAACTTTTATTAACCGCAATATTCTTATTAGTAAATAAGAATATTGCGGTTAATAAAAGTTTTAATTAGTTATCTTGAAAAAAAATCGAAAAAGTATAGTATATTTACCATTTCATTAAAATTGATTAATTAAATGGTACATATATTAGAATTTTTTTTTAGATTTTTTAAAGATAATTGCCAAAATAAAATTAATAAAGTAAAAGTTATGTTAAGTTCCGCTTTATACAGGTATCGTTTTGATATGCACCAACACATATAAATGTTTAGCATATAGATTTAGTAAAAACTTCACATTGCTATATAAGCATGTGAAGTTTTTGCTAATTTGTTTACTAGTAAAACTTTAGCAGTAACTTCACATGCATCCTCTCCATGGTCCTTTCAATACAGTAGCTCACCTGTTCTATAAGCTTTGCTGTCCAGCTACCCTTTGTTCCCCGCTCCCATGTGCTCGCTCTGCCCGGTTTCCAAAGTACGAGCCCTTCCTTCCACACTCGCTGCTTTTCGGCCGATTCTGACTTTCGGTGGTATACAAACTTTGGCGCTTAAGCCAAGAGGTGTATATATGGGAATACAGCCAGCTATGATACGAATTACTGCTCCTGTGAACATACGATAGGCCGAGGCCACTTGCAATGCCGACCACCTTTGCACCTGAGATAACCGATTCCTGAAAATTTCCTTCTCCAGGGAGTAAGCCCAAATCTCTGCCCTGTATAAAAGGACGGATTGGACCACCATCATTAAGAGTCGCCTCTTTCTGGGCCTGGGGCCGCCCACGTTTGCCATGGCCTACTCAAGGCTGTAACCCCTTCGCTGCCTTATCCGCTGTTCGCTGCATCTGTTTGTTAAAGCTCATTTTGGAGTCGATATATATTCCCAAATATTTGTCTACTGCTTCGTATAAATGACGCTTCCACCAACCACATCGAGAGATGGCTGGATTTATTTCCGACGCGAAAAATAGTTGTGGTCCTCCGCTCTTCTTACTGCCTCAGTCACTTCGCGGATTGTTTCATTCGTGGAAACCCCAGCTCTTGAGCCATACTGCCTGGGCGAGAGATCGCCGGTGGATTGAAGTCGCCGAAGAAAGTCTTGCTCGGATTAACTTCTCCAATACTTTACCCACCGTATCAAGCATAGAGGTCGAAAGGAGAAGGGGAGCTTGGAATCGTCAATTCCTTTCCTAATCAAAACCAGCCGTGCCTCTTCCATCTGAAGCTAAACGCTCCTTGCACCAAGCAAGCGTTAAACATCGCCAGCATCAGATCGGAATCCTGTTGGAATTCGATCTTCAGGACTTTGTTTGGTATCCCATCCGGACCCGGAGCTTCCTTCTTGCTCTTTAATGAAAAGACGGCATTCTGTAGTTCTATCTCTGAGAAAAGCGGGACTTCTACTTATGATCTTTCTGTTATTTGCTCCCGCATTGAAATCACCGGTTCTCACAAGTTGTCCGGTCATTCCGGAGACCTCGTCCGCCAATGCGTCGAGCTTTGCTCCAAATCCACCCATGTAGCAATTTGGAGTTAAAGAACGATGCATCAACCGTAATTTAACTTAGGTTGAAATAATGCAGAAGTTTAAAATTAGTTTATTTTCCATTAATGTAACGTTATAAAGATAATTATACACCTTAGTTGCATTGCTATGGTAGGAACAACCGTATACAACCAACTTGGGTGTAACGTACTAGTTTCAAAAAGGTATATATATATATATATATATATATATATATATATATATATATATATATATATATATATATATATATATATATATATATATATATATATATATATATATATATATATATATATATATATATATATATATATATATATATATATATATATATATATATATATATATATATATATATATATATATATATATATATATATATATATATATATATATATATATATATATATATATATATATATATATATATATATATATATATATATATATATATACATATTTATATATATATATATATATATATATATATATATATATATATATATATATATATATATATATATATATATATATAATATATATAATATATATATATATATATATATATATATATATATATATATATATATATATATATATATATATATATATATATATATATATATATATATATATATATATATATATATATATAATATATATATATATATAATATATATATATATATATATATATATTATATATATATATATATATATATATATATATATATATATATATATATATATATATATATATATATATATATATATATATATATATATATATATATATATATATATATTTATACAGTAGAAACCTCGCTTAACGAGTACCTCTCATAACGAGTAATTCGCATTACGAGCAAAAAAAAATAACTCGCTTAACGAGCGACGTTTCGCATAACGAGGGAAAGTCCCACAACCGTCAACAATTTTTATGAAAGAATTGAAAAATGAAAAAAATATATTTTGTGTAGCTGCATCATTCATCACACTAATGTTATTTTTCTGTGGCACAAAAAATCTTGATCCATTTTTGATCCAAAATGGCTTATTTATTTACATTTTTTGTCCTTTTTGTCCCAAAAAAATTTGTTGGATTTTTTTTGACGTTTTCTCACACATCATGGATCCTGTTGTCAACGAGATTGTGTCCTTGGCCACTATAATGGCACTGGAGGTGGATAACAATGATATCGATGAGCTTGTGGAAGAGCACAGTCAAGAGCTGACCACCAAAAGAGCTTATGGAGTTGCATTGAATAAAACGATATAGTATGTACATGACAATTTTTGACTATTTTTCCAACATGGAACGCATTATCGTATTTTACATTAATTTATACAGGAAATTTTTGTTTCGCTTAACGAGTGTTTTCGCTTTACGAGGAAGATTCTGGAACGGATTATGCTCGTTAAGCGAGGTTCTACTGTATATATATATATATATATATATATATATATATATATATATATATATATATATATATATATATATATATATATATATATATATATATAATATATATATATATATATATATATTATATATATATATATATATATATATATATATATTATATATATATATTATATATATATATATATATATATATATATATATATATATAAT
>OW052222.1:150723018-150969688 GCA_932526605.1 Nephrotoma flavescens | reverse complement strand
TATATATATATATGTATATATATATATATATATATATATATATATATATATATATATATATATATATATATATATATATATATATATATATATATATATATATATATATATATATATATATATATATATATATATATATATATATATATATATATATATATATATATATATATATATATATATATATATATATATATATATATATATATATATATATATATATATATATATATATATATATATATGTGCCTGCCACAAATGTCAAAAAAATCAACTTTATATAAAAAAAAATTTAATGTAATTTTAATTCGTTGTATAAACTTTAGAGGATGGGGGCTGCCCCCAAACCCCCGCTTTTCCAGAATTTATACAATTCTTCAAGTGGCAAATTTTATTTATAATTTTAAACTAAGTTAAATAAAAAACAAAATTGTCCTAGAAAAATTGCAAAATTTTCCCGGAAAAATTACTTGTACTGTCGAAAAACTGTTAAAATACAATGTTAATATCAAAAATTTTAAAAACAAAATTTTGAATAAAATAATACGCAATTTGTCACCAAAAAAAATAAAAAGGTCAAAATTTTCCCGGAAAATGTGTTAATTTTCTCGAAATTTTTAGCTTGCATTTCCTAAAAACGATAGATGCACAATCCTATAAAGAAATTTTTTTAAAAAAAATTCATCTTACCCGATTCCCGTGATGTATACGTCATCTACACTTTAGCCAAATTTATTATCAAAAACACCATTACATACTATGATTTTTACCCACACATTTGTGTGGTTTGAATTTAAATAATGCCATTTTTTTTTCTTTTGAAAATCCGAAACCGGTGGACAATTCAGTACTATAATGGACCACTGCCATTTTAAAGATCAGTTGTTTATTCATATTGATCCTACTTTGGCGGTAACTCTTTAATTAAAATGTGATTTTCACATGGTGATTTAGACATTGGCCAAAATCCTGCACTATAGCTCTGCATGTGTCATATCGAGGAACAGGTGGAAATCACTGCGCACAATGCCTCAGTAAATATTGTGAACTTTTTTTTTTTTTTTTTTTTTAAAGAAAGTATTAATTATCCAATGGATTTAATGTCCTTTTAAGGTCAATTAATACTCCCCTTTTCATTCACGCACACACCCACCCATTCACCTACTCACACAATTACAGTATACCACCTGCACATTGCAAGCTCTATGTCAACCTGTACACTGACATGGACGGTGGGTCGGCGCTGAATTCTGCACTCCAACAGAGGGTCTAAGTTGTGTTTATTATCACCACCGATCGTAATCAATGAAGAAAAATCGTTTTACAGCCTGCCTCTGGTGGGATTTGAACCCAGTACCTCCCGGTCCAAGTGCCGAAGCTTTAACCACTGCGCCACTTGTACGGTAAGTAACTTCCAACAGAATGTTTATCTTCTGGCTTAACATTGGTGTCTACACGACATATAGCCGGGTCATATCACCATTTATTCCCTGTTGCCATGTTCAAAGATGTTCCGTCCGGAAAGCAATGCGATTTATGTTACGCGTGCCAGAAGCCTTTCAATACAACTGATAAAAAATCGATTGTGATATGTTTATTCATGATACGTTGCACACATGTGTGGGATGTACAATTTTGATAATACATATAATGTCCCGGAAAAAAGTGGTATAATAAAACTGATTTCGATTTATCCACATATTGTTTTTTTATTTATTTGTATATCCCTTTTGCTGACCGGTAACACAATTGTGTGGGTACGGCAAAAGTATCATGTCTTACAAACTTACACATGTGTTTTCCTTATTTTCGTCCGAAAAAACACTATAACTGTACACACAATTGTGTTGGTTGTACTTCAAATCAAGCGAAATTTTTTATCAAAAACGCCATTACATATTATAATTTTTTACTCACACATTTGTGTGTTTTGGACTTAAATTGAGCCATCTTTGATTGGTTGAAAAAGGGATATAATTCTAATATATCAGGGTTAATATCTGCGTTCGATTCCGAACCACTATCATCGTCTAACCAATCCATAACCATTTTGCGTGAACTTAAATGTTTATCACAATGCGTGCAAGCAAGTCATGGCGCAGGAATTAAATACGGGTACTATAATTCAGGAAGGAATACGGGTACTATAATGAGGAAGAAGAACTTAAAATTGACGAGGAATTTGATCCAGCATTAGTGGATCAAAATTTGAAATTAATGTTGATTTAACATATTCTTTACATCATCATCTTCATCATCATTTTCGCTTTTACGTTGCGTATAAATTTCCTATCTCTGTTTTGTTCACTGGATCGGCAAGGGACGAAGTCATTTGATCACTTACACTGCAAAGAAAAGTATCCATTTATGGATCTTATTTAAGCTGGCAAAATAAGCACTTTGCGCCGGGGCAATAACAATGTCGGTCGGAACCATAACAAGCTAGCCGGAACCATGCTAGTCGGATCCAAATCAACCATAACACAAGTAGCACAATGTATATAGTAGCGTTATATCATTGTACATACTATCCGATATTTCATTCCAACCGAAACCAATATTAAGCCAGCCGGGTTCATTTAAAGCTAGCCGGAACCGCAGTTTTATTAGCCGAAACCATTTTAAACTTGCACGCATTTGTGGAATGTAAGATTTACCAGCCGGAGTCTTTTTATGTCTGCATAATGAACACTTTGTGTTTACCATGTCAATGTCAGCCGAAACCAATTAATGCTATGAACCATGAGAAGGTTTCACAATGAGCTCAATGTTCTTTAGATAATTATGCAACATATAAACTTTCAGCCGGAACCACTTCAATGTCAGGGGGACCTATTTGACTGTCAGTTGTTTTATGGAATTCTTACCAAGCCTTATAACGAAACAGTGCCTTTTTCATACGCTGTCCAAATGATATTCGAGTATAGTCATCAATCGAAATTGAAGGGTTTTTTATTGCTTAGTTGCCACTATAAAACTACATATGGGACTGTTCCTTGTTCCTCAGTTTGGTTTGGATGTCTTTCAGTATAAACATCCATATTTCAGTATAAACATCCATATTTAAAAAAAGAACTGCTCCTGTATCTCAGCAGGATCAATTAAATTAAATATATCAACACAATTTGACTGACGCTCAACAGGATCAACCACAAAGGAAAATCTTTCACAGCTTTGAGCAGTGCGGAAATTTCGTGATTATTCCATTCCATTGCCGTTGCTATTACAGCTACGATCAAACAGCATTACTGTACTGTACTGTGTTTTTTCATCTGTTTAGCCACGAATATATATTGAACTTATATATTGATTTTTGGGAAAAATTTGCAAAATATAAGTATTATGGAACTTATGGGGCATTCACATGCGACCATCGCGTATCGATGAATTTCCGATAGGCGACTGCTTCCAAATTTCTTCAAAATTAAAAATCTCTTCCGATTGAATTGCGTCATTCGACTGGCGAACACTTAACACGTTATCCATGACCTGTTTCACGTAACTCCCAACAGGTGGGCCTGTTATTGAAAATATTTATATTTTAATCATTTGTATAATTTGAATGGTATAAAAAAATTTAAACAATAAACATGGAAAATATAGCCGACTGCTCGACAAGAAAGTCAAAGCCTTCTGCAAAATAAGAAAGATATAACATTGACTTTTTGCACGTGAGAGACAAGAAAAGAAATATTTCCCAACAAAATTTTGCAGAAGATTTTTATGTCACTATACAGTAAAAACCACTATAAAATGTTGCCATAAAAATAAATGTTGCCATAAAATATATTCGCTCCAAGTATTTTTATGGCAACATTTTTAAAGTTAACAAGAAAAAAAATTATTTCGTATTTATAAATGTTGAGGATTCATAATAAAAACAGACGCCATAGATAAAAATGTAAATTTCGCATTTAAATTCATTAAAAATAAATTAATAATGATCCCATAAACACGTGCACTATTACTATATATGTTTATTTCTTTCTGGCATATGGAAGGGTTCGTTTTGATCGTCGTAGAAGAAGGACGCGTTTTGTCTTTCTTCATGTAGTGAAACTAAAATTTATTTATTTTATTTTAATGTGATTTAAGTGTTAATGATTAAATAGTTAATTAAAATAAATTATAATAAAAAAAAATTGTTTAATTTTAATTTTAGTGAAGTGACATTAATATTGCTAAATATAAAATAGACTGTGTATAGTGCGCGACAATGGTGGGTGTATTACACTCTTTTTTGTAAACGAGGTGTTTGCTGTGCGATTCCAAAGGATTTGTAAGGGAAGTGGTTTTATTATTTTTATTCATGTTTTATTGAATTTTCCACATAAATTTTATTTTATTTATATAATTGTGTTTTATTAATTGTTAAAATAAGTAAATACGCATTTGTAATATGTCGTCGTCCGTAGTAGTGATGTGGTGCGGTTTGTGTGCGAGTGGGAGCTGTGTACATTGCGTTTGTGTATAGAAGAAGAATTTTAAAAAATGTAAAAGGGAAAATATCCTTATGTTTTTATGTACATGCAAATTTGTTTTATTTTTTTTTGTATATACTGTTGTATATCCATTCGACTAAGCATCACATGAAAATAATAATATGGTTTTTTCTTTTTTTTTTACGTAATGATTTAGTTAAGTCAAATGGGAGAAAAGGATAAAATAAAATATAAAAAGAATGCGGTGTTTGAGTTATATTTGTGATGATCATGATGATTTTTATTTGTGATGATCATGATCATGATGATCAAAAATAAAAATGAACATTCCTCCTGTTTACAAGAGAGTTGAATTCAACACAAATTTCTTCGTTCCTTTCCCCCTTGCCTATAATCTAAAATTTTTTTTTGCGTACTTTTTCAACACGAATTTTAGGTGTTGAACGAATTGTAATTTACTAACACAAACAGAAAAGCTATAAAAAAAAATTTCGGTCCAATTTTTTTTTTTTTCTGAAAACATGTTTTATTTTCAATTTGTCTTTCGTTCGCAAAACATAAAAACATCTACCGAACATAAAAAATAAATGTTTAGTTGAGTTGGGTTTTCAACAAAAAAATTATTTTTATTTTTTTGTGTAACATAATTAATTCCTAAATATCAATTTATTTTTTATAAAAAATATAAACAAATTTTATAAATTAAAAATTATTTATTGAGCCAATAATAACTATAATAAAGTTGATAATGGTTTAGGGCTCGTTTTTATTTTAAATAAAGTAAAACAAATTTAAAGACTGAGCTTTCGATGTCTCATCGACATCATTTTCAAAGCTAATGAAAAATTTTTTATTTAAATTTCTTAAAAACAAATATAAAAAGCCTATACAGTAAATAGAATTTTTTCAAATAGCAAATACAAAATTTTATAAACTATAATTATAAATTATTGTAAAGCATTGCTGTGCATTGCGTAAAAAATATTAATCAAAATAGCTAATAAGTAGCTGTCATTTTGTTTTAAAAATTAAAATAATTTTTATTATTTATTTTTTTAACAACAGTTTGTTTTCAAAATTATCGTTAATGTAAATTACAAAAAAAAAAAAAAATTATTGTATAACACAACCAAAAAAATATACGAATAAATTGACAACCGCTTTTACGATGCTTCTCCGAAGAAATTCAATATGAAATGAAAATAATTTTACACATACATAAGTAAATAACATCAACTACGTTTTACCGTGTGAACGCAAATGTTGAATTATGATTGTTGAATTACTCTTCGTCTAAACAGGCCCAATGAAATTAAGATGTGTATTCGCGTGTGCGTGTGTTTGTTGCTGTTTGAATTGTATTTCCAAATATTTTGCTTTGAAATGAATTAACAAATTTTTTGTGATATATGGTATATATAAATGAGTGTGTATTGTATGTATATGTAATATATCCCTTTTCCGGCCCGCGATCACAATTGTGCGTGTACGAAAAAAATTATCATGTCAAAAATTTATTTTTGTAGATATTTTGGGCCGACGTACACATTTATGAATTCTACTTAAATCGTTTTCGTTCGAAAAATAGCACTATAACTATAATAATAATAAAATAATTAATACATATGTTCTCAAAAACAAATAATTAATATGTGATATAATTTACATGTTATCAAATTATAATGCTGTTTTAAAGAAAAATTCCGATTTAACTTAAATTCGTTAAAATCCGGAAGACATTACAAACTGTCATTTTGGTTAAGGTGTACTTAAAGATAAGAAGAAAATAATTTTATCTGCCCGGAAAGGGATAGATCAGAGTAGTTGCCGTAGTGTGGATGTGCGCGATAAGTTGTATTGGGTGAACTATGCGAAGACATTTCAATGTGATTTTTCCCGACAAGTTTTTACACATACATTGAAATTTATCGATGAGTCGGGACTCATGGGACTTGTGTACGCATGAATGATATGTTGAGGTCAGAAACAGGTATCAAATGAGTCTTCGTGTGGTGTCCCCCAATGTAATTTAAATTCATGCATGCATTGTAAAAATCACTTTGGACGGCAGTCCAAAAAAGTGACGAAAGCACCTACTGTGCTGGAAGTCGAACGATCACTTTGGACGGCAGTCCAAACGAGTGACGAAAGCACCTACTGTGCTGGAATTCGAACGAAGTATATTATACAGCAAGTTTCAAACTTTTTCACTTTGAGGCCGCCAGGATCATGTTATATACCATTGGAAAGGTCTTGAAAAATAAACATAAATAATGTATAAAAACATGAATTTCTACCAACATTGAGTGGAGATATGACCTTCCAAAAATTACCCCAAAAAATGAGTTTTTCGCGTATAACTGCCCCAAAAAATGCCCCAATTATTTCCTAACTGGCAAATTATGATTTTAGACGTCAATACCAATTCAACGACACCTCAAACGTCCAAAACGGATGATTTTGACCAAAGTTATGACAATTTTAAATTTTTCTATGACGTCATCATATAATCTTGATTTGGTATATATGTTTGTTTGTCCGTACCTCTTTTATTTGATCTCATATTTTCAGGGGTTGTAGTACTTAAAAACTTAGCAACTTTTGTTCTACAACTTTTTGATTTGGCCGCCATGTTGGCCGCGGCCGGCCTCTGAACGGCCATTTTTGGCCATTTTGCCACGTCCACAGTGCTGAATCTATTCGGCATACCCTGGACATATGCATATCGTTGGAAAGGTATTGACGCCAGCTACCGAATAGCAAAAAAAAGAATTCAAAAAATTAGGTTGGAGGGTCATTTTGGCCAAAAAACTGAAAAATGCGAAATCGGCCGGCCACATTAGGCCGAATTGCTAAAAAATGAGCCCAAGACTTTTGGTTTATATTTTCAGGATTATTAGCCACAAATCTCACCTACAATATGACATCAACCGTTTGTCCCAGAAAACTCGTATATTTTAGATATTGACCTCCATAACTTAAAAGCCACCTTAATTTTTTGCAAAATTTCATTTTTTGGCTCTAATATCGGACCGTTGCGGTTCATAATGATAGTGAATCAACGTATTACAATGAAACAAATCGTCGCCTCTGTATTATCTTGTTGTAAGTCCAAATATGTCATTTTTGGGAAATTGAGTTTTAAGTTTGAAAGCTTATTTAGATAGTATAAAATCGAGAAGTGTTTAATTTAATAGAATAATTCCAAACCTATCATACCATATATTGATTACCACTTCCTACACTTTAGATAAATCCACTAGTTTTTCCGGAAAATCACGAACAGTTTTCCAATTTGTCGTATAATTTTCAAAGTTGTACCAAACAATGGACTTACGATAAAAAATTTGCTCATACGACAAACACCTTCTGACTAACAAATACATAAATCACATTAAAATTTATGAACTTACGATAAAATTTGTAAAAATCTTAGGAGACTTAAGATTTTTTTGTATAAATGAACGTTTGACTGTTAATGGTACAAATTAGAAAGGGACTAAAACATTCGTAACCATCGTCTGAATGTATCTTTTATTTTCAAAAACAAATATTCAGTAGTTTCAAAATAAAATAACATATTAAAAAAAAATTCAAAATAAACAATAGGAAATAAAAAATAACCGCGATTTGCACCATTCAATAATAACCAGGATACTGAACTAAAATTGCGATTAACCTTTATATATATTCCGCTCACGTGGTGGAGTACTGTGATCTTATTGGTTTATTTTGTGACAGAAAAAAATTGGACGTATATCAAAATATTTGTTTATGCTGGACATACGACATTTGTATTATAAATGTGTGTTAGCGACTTTGTCGTATCTCCAGAATTTGTGACATACGATACAAATATAAAGTTTATGATGTTGTGTGAATTTACGATAAATAAATTCTCTGTAACTCAGAAACCATATAACCTAGGATAAAATGGATTGTAGATTTAGAAAGAGGAAGAAAAACTAAAAATACTAGTATAAAAAACTGACAAACGACATTTTGGTACTTACGACAAGATAATACTGAGCCGACGAAATATAAATACATCATATTATTATCATTGCTAAGAGAATTTTTACCAGTGACTCTTTTTTCATAACAAAAAAAACTAAAAAACTGACAAATTGATGTGATCGAAAAAATCACCAAAAACATTGAACATTTGAGTTTCCTTGCATAAAATCGATATTTTTTTATCATTATGTTGATTTCTTTGAAAAATAGATCTTATCTCCCCTCCCATCGCATGAAGATGGAATATCAGCGAGAGGCTAGCTACCATTAACTTTTATTTCCAACTAACACACTAAAATATGTATATTTTATTGTATTGTTTAAGGAGTCAAAAATGAATGGTAGCCGCATGCAGTTAGTGACAAAACAGCAAGAAACATGCAAAAAAAATTGTTGAATTACTCAATCGAATTTCTACCAAAAACACATGCATCTGGTCTAAATTTTTACTACTCTGTAACATACACTAAAAACTAGACTACAAATGTTCAGGCGATAGCCTACGAGAACCGGGTGTGTAATAAGATCACACCTGGCATGACCTGTTTGTGGCATGTGGTAAAGGATTCTGAAATAAAATCTTAAAAGACTACAAAATGAAGATTGAAAAATTGCATGCAAAATAAAGAAATAGAATCGTCTTCCACACACTAGAAACAGTACACCAGAACGTAGGTTATCGTGCTGGATATAATAAAAAAAACTACCTACCTGAACCTAATGATGAGACCTGACCCTACTTTTCAACATAAAAAAGATAATAGTTATAAGTCTTTACTATTTCGAGGCCAAGAGCATATACTTTCCAAACATAAATCGTATTGAACCATTCTTCAATAGAAACAATTTTGTTTTATTGTTTTCCATTTTTTTATTGAAACAGTTTCGTTCTATTGTTTTACGTTCTATTGTGCCTCATACACAGACGCGGGCCACTGGAGTGACGAATATCGAGAGAAGAAGAACGAATCATTCACACCCCATAACACACAGCCGGCAGCTGTGTGAGAGTATGCGTAATTCGTTTTTCGCGAAACGAACAACAATTAAGCTCTGAACAAAGTCTGAAACGCAGATGCCAATATTCAACAAACTACAGAAGATTGTATTGGTTACACTAACAATCTCATGTTAATTTTTTTCTTTCGCACCACTACTTATTAAACTAGTGCGCACATACGATGTACACATATGTTAGGGATTTGCCGTTCCAGTCTCAATGTTGGAGATTGTGTCTTGACATACTTACCTGGGACAAATTCGCATCTGAAACACATCACATAAACCTGAAATAAACATCATAAATAAGTCATTTGCCATTCCAGTACAGCTGTCACCACAAACGAAACCATCCAGTTAATCTAAAAATAAGTTAGTAATTAGTTAAATATGTATATATATATAATAGTTTATACTTATCGTCAAGCCAACAGCGCGACTCCACAGTTCTATATTTAAGTTCAATATTAATTAATTGATTTGTTATTATGTATAAATTTATTTGCTTACCTTTTTTGTGTTTACATCAAACGTCAACCAGAAAAGTCAAGGATACAGTCACTCCTCAATAATTTATAATTATTGTAGAATAGGATTACTGCCATCTATCGATGAATAGCTTAAGCTTATATAATTTACTGCACTCATCGATATTTGATTTGTGGAATATGATTAATGTCATCTACCAATGAGTAGCTTTAGTTTGTATAATTTACCGCACTCATAGTTTATTGTATAAAATGTCATTTTTGTATTGCAATTTTGTAAATCGCTCTCTTCCAAATTAACCACCAAGCGAGCAACATCGATTTAATAATAATTATAATAATAAAAAACTGTATGACGAGCAACTATTAAAGAACCGTGTAATAAGTGTAAGCAGAGGATTTTTGGTCTCGAAATACGAAAGCGGGTGAAACAACACAAAAAGCATATACAGTCCACTGCCCCGGGTATTTTACAATGGTCCTTCGAGCCGGATCCAACGACACTTAAGAACACAAAATAGCAAGTATAAAGTTATTGATTATTATTAGTCGAGTGTGAATAAGGCCAATTTATCGTGGCACGTAATTTTGTGATATATTGTGGGTGTGATTTGCGATTATTCGTGGTGATAAAACGACGCAGAATTGAGTGAAATACAGTGTAAATTGATTGGCAGCCATCTTTAAGAATTAATCATTTGAGAAAAAACGTGCAGTGCAGCTTATGAATATTGCATCCATTTTGTTTTGATTGAGTATAACCGGTGCAAGATTTATCGAATTAAATAATCATGGCTACCCCAATCGAAATACTTCTGCGTAAGCGATCACACATCAAAAGCAGCTTTACCAAAGTGAAAACTTACATATCCAATTTATCGTTAACTAACGCAAGGATTGAAGAAATAAGAATTCGGATACGACACACCGAACAGTTATATAAGGAATTTGTGGAGGTGGAAGAAAAGATCTATGCGATAAATAAGGATGATATATCACAGCACGAGGCCATAGAGGAAGTTTATTATGCATTGCTAGCGGGATTGAACGAATGGGAGAGACAAATGACACTGTCAACGGGCGGAGTTGATTCGACGCTGAATGACACGATGGGAGGACACAGAACTGCAGCACCAGAAGTGAAGTTACCAGGATTACGAGTGCCAACATTTAATGGAGATTACACGGAATGGCAGACGTTCTATCAACTATTTTCGAGCACGATCCACAACAATGCGAATCTGCACCCTGTGCAAAAATATCAATTCCTTGTTAATTCGCTGGGTGATGAACCTGCACGGTTAATTCGACACATGGACATTACCGAAGCCAATTATATCTTGGCATTAAATAAACTACGAGAACGATACGACCGCAAGCGTCACACCGTAAACAAATTCATCCAAATGTTTTTAAATCAACCAGCTGTGTCCAAATTAAACTCAAAAAACTTACGAAAAATGATCGATACTTCCGATGAAGTCGTGCGGGCTCTACAAGGTTTGGGTAACGAGGCAAATGGTCGTGATGTTTGGTTGCTGTACATTTTAGTCACAAAGTTAGACGATGATACTCGTACGTTATGGATGCAGCACTCAGTTCAAACGGAATTTCCAAGCTTAGATTCATTCTTCAAGTTCATTATTAATCAAGCTGATGCGCTAGAATACCAAGGAGGCAGAATACACGAGGAAAGACCAAGAAGTTCAAATTCAAATATTAATACGAAGCCATCAGTGAAAGCATTTACTAGCATCATAACCAACTGTTCAATTTGCAAAACAGAGGAGCACCCAATTTATAAGTGCCAGAAATTCGCAGAGATGTCAATTGAACAACGAGGTGAGATTATCAAGGACGAAAATAGATGCTTCAATTTTCTTGTCAGAAACCATTCAGCAAGAGAATGTCGTTCATATCGCAGATGCAAGCAGTGCCAACGACGTCATCACACACTGGTGCATGAGCTTTACAATTCAGCATCCCCAAATAAGACCTCACCAATGAAGGTAGCTAGTAACACAACGGGTCTAGGTTTAACTAACCCCGAAAAAGAAGTAGTCACATCGTCTACATCTGAGACCGTCAAACTGATGTCCACGCAGTTGACCGACGTATCATCGGGAACCATATCAGTATTACCAACAGCTGTTGTTCGAGTACAAGATCGTGCTGGTAGTTGGCAGCTATGCCGAGTACTATTGGACTCCGGAGCGGAAGCATCATTTATATCAGTGGAATGCGTACAGAGGCTGGGACTAGCACGGAGTGAAGCCAAAATGATCATCCGTGGATTGGGCCATCAGAATATTGGCCAAACGAAAGGTAGAACGCAATTTACTTTGAAACCACATTTTGCTTCAGAATTTGGGATCAGCGTGAGTGCATACATAACTACGCATGTAACCAGTACCAAAGCTCCGTTCTAAAAATACTAAAGGATAAAAAACTGGCTGATCCAAGTCCAGATAAAGTCACGCGTATTGATATTCTAATCGGGATTGATCAATTCTGGTCTTTGCTTTCTGAGGGTCAATTACGAGAAGGCAACAAGGTCATCGGACAAAATAGCAAACTGGGTTGGTTAATAGCAGGAACATTTAACAATAACCGAGCCCCATCGGTTATGTCCTTGAGGGTGGACGAAAGGATTGAACAATCGCTTCTCCGGTTCTGGGAGAGTGAAGAGATCGAAAAAGAAGATAAGCCTCTTGAGTACAATTCCTGTGAGGAACATTTTATTCAGAACCATTCTCGGGATGAACAAGGTCGTTTCATTGTAAAACTGCCTTTCAAAGACGATATTCAATTGTTGGGAGATTCGTATGCCGCAGCTAAGAGCAGGTTACTTTCTATGGAAAGAAAGTTCGCATTAAATGAGGGGTTTCATAGCCGCTATAAATCGTTTATGGAGGAGTACAGGGAGTTGAATCACATGACTATTGCGGAACGGCCAGATGACCCGGGTGCTGTTTACTTGCCACATCACGGCGTTGTTAAGGAGTCAAGTGCTACCACAAAATTGCGAGTGGTTTTTGATGCGTCAGCTCTAACCTCCACCGGCATGTCTTTGAATAGTATATTAGAAGTAGGACCAACGATACAAAATTCCTTGTACCACATACTGGTAAAGTTTAGAAAACATCGAATAGCCTTTACCGCGGACATCGAGAAGATGTACCGCCAAATCGCGATTCATCCCTTCGATCGTAAATATCAACGCATACTATGGCGCGAAAACTCTGAGGAACCTATACAGGTATACGAACTGAATACCGTAACTTATGGTATGGCTTCGTCCTCGTTTTTAGCCACACGGGTGCTGCAAGAGGTTGCTGAGGAAAATAGAAACCAATATCCAAAGGCTGCCCAAACTATAAAGAGTGAGATGTACATGGATGACTTGATGAGCGGTGGAGATTCGATCGCAGATGCAACAAAATTATCGCTTGAAGTTGATGCTATTTTAAAGGGCGCCGGTATGATATTAAGGAAGTGGCGGTCCAATTCACAACAGTTTATTGACGGATTTACGAGTGCTGAAACGGCGTTGCAATCACCAATAGAATTAAAAACGACGGAAGCAACGCAAGTTCTAGGACTTCAATGGAAACCGGCGTCGGATACATTCACATACCAGGTTCAGTTAAACGAAACGCCATCCTTTACGAAACGAAGAATGTTATCCGAGTTCAGCAGAATATTCGATCCTTTGGGTTTAATCTCACCATTTATAATAAAGATTAAAATTATGTTCCAGCAACTATGGTTACTGCAGATAACATGGGATGAGCCGTTACCACACAAAGAGCAGCAGGAATGGTTAAGTTTAAGACGCGAAATTCCACAACTGAAAGCAGTCAGCGTTAGGCGATGGCTAGGCATCAAAAACGGTAACGCTACAATACACGGATTTTCGGATGCCAGCGAAAGAGCGTATGCGGCTGCTGTGTACTTATGCACTGAAACCGACGGGATATATAATGCGCAGTTAATCACCGCAAAAACAAAGGTTGCGCCAACTAATACGGTATCGATAGCTCGACTAGAATTATGTGGAGCGCTATTATTAGCCAAATTAATGAAGCAAGTTGGCGAGATTCTTGAAGTTTCAAAGGACAATATGGTGGCGTGGACCGATTCCAGTATCGTGCTAGACTGGTTATCAGATACACCGCAGAGGTGGAAAACGTATGTTGCAAACCGCACTAGCAAAATTTTAAACATACTACCGAAAGATTATTGGCATCATGTACCATCCACTCTAAACCCGGCTGATTGTGCCACCCGCGGGCTCTCTCCCAGTGAATTACAACTTTTTCATTTATGGTGGCATGGTCCTGAATATATACTACGCTCAAAAGATCAGTGGCCCAAAATGGTTCGCATCAAAAACCCAACGGTGGAGCATAAATGTCTTATAATGACGATAAATAGCCAAGATATCGTAGTGAATTTTATCTACGAATTGCAAGAAAGGTACTCCAGTTTCACGAAATTAAGCGTGGTAGTTGCTTATATCTATAGGGTTTTAAATATTGTTAGAAGAAAGAGACCTAAGGAAACAAGGGGAAGACTAGTTAGAGACGAATTAAATCAAGCCATTTCGAGGGTCTACCGAGCAGTGCAGTGCAAGGCGTTTGGAGCCGAACTACAGAAATTGCGAGTTGGAGAACGAATTCCGCGGGAAAGTAAATTGGTAACCTTAGATCCATTCATCGACGACGTCGGAGTGCTACGAGTTGGTGGGCGAATAGAGCATGCCCCAATCCATTATGAACAATGTCATCCAATTATTTTACCAAACCATGATCCGATAGTGAGTAAAATGATAGTGGAGCAACATATCAACAATTTCCATTGCGGTCCATCCTATTTGCTACACTTGTTGCGAAGAAAATATTGGATATTGGGCATTCGAAGCACTATTCGAGGAATATTTCGCAGTTGTGTCCAGTGTATAAAGCAAAGGCCTCGGTGGCCTAATCAAAAGATGGGATCATTACCAAAGGAACGGGTGGAGATAGTAAAACCGTTTCTACGAACAGGAGTTGACTTTGCGGGTCCAATACGAACGGTACTAATTCATGGCCGGGGTCAACGGGTACGAAAGAGCTACGTATGTGTGTTTGTTTGCATGTGTACTAAGGCATTGCACATAGAAGTCACCGGAGATCTATCCACTGAATCGTTTCTGGCGGCATTTAACAGGTTCCTTGCAAGACGTGGAACGTGTACAGATATATACTCGGATAATGGATCCAATTTCAAGGGTGCTAGGAAAACAATCGACGAGCTGAACAAATTTATATTGGAACATGGCGAACAAATGGCAACGCAAGTATTGAGGCAACATCAAACGAATTGGCACTTTATTCCGGTATATTCACCGCATTTCGGAGGGCTCTGGGAAGCCGGAGTAAAGGCAATTAAAACCCAACTGCAACGTGTAACTGGTGAACGAGTTATTTCCAACGAAGAACTTCACACTCTGTTAGTTCAAATTGAAGGAATGTTAAATAATCGACCGCTTTGTACAAATGGTCCGGAATTACAAGATGTGCTTACTCCCGCACATTACTTAGTTGGTACCCAATGTGTTTCGCTGCCTTATCCGGACATAACACATATAGCATATAACCGCTTGAATCATTGGCAAGCGATACAGAAAATGGTCCAAATAATGTGGAGAAGATGGTACAAAGAGTACGTTCATAGTATGCAACAAAGATTCAAATGGAAGCATAACGAGCCAAACGTAAGGGTAGATCAAATTATGTTGATCAAAGACGACAATCCATTTGTAAATGTTTGGAGACTTGGAAAGGTGCTAAAACTGCATACTGGAGGGGATGGAAAGGTTCGTTTGGTAACCTTGAAGACGGCTGATGGCGAGACTCAGAGGGTAATACATAAGTTATGCCCATTACCCTCACAATAAATTTTCCTTCATTAATAAAAAACAAACATACGAATATGTTATCTGCATCAATTTATTTAAGTTATGTTGTCCATGTCGTGTTATAAGAATTGTATTATCTAGTTCCATAGTTTCAGATATCAAATCATGGTTGATGATCCAAAGCAGAAAGGTCATGATGTTAATACTCACCAACGAAGCTGATCTACCGTAATGTCATGGTTAAAAGGAGCACATCCGTCCTGTGGATATTTACATTTATAATGGCATCATCTGACAACTAGTCATCATCAGAAAAATAATGGATTGAAATAAGTGCATCTACATATCATAAGAATCCAGTGAAATCCAGCAAGCATGTAAATTATCGCACAGCATTACCGATCAACACATAAATCACCACATCCATAATGATTTCAAAAAATAATTCCAAGGATCTAATCTCAAGTCAGTAACGAACCATAAAATATTTTGAATCAACGATTCAAGGCGGCGGAGTATGTTAGGGATTTGCCGTTCCAGTCTCAATGTTGGAGATTGTGTGACTAGACATACTTACCTGGGACAAATTCGCATCTGAAACACATCACATAAACCTGAAATAAACATCATAAATAAGTCATTTGCCATTCCAGTACAGCTGTCACCACAAACGAAACCATCCAGTTAATCTAAAAATAAGTTAGTAATTAGTTAAATATGTATATATATATAATAGTTTATACTTATCGTCAAGCCAACAGCGCGACTCCACAGTTCTATATTTAAGTTCAATATTAATTAATTGATTTGTTATTATGTATAAATTTATTTGCTTACCTTTTTTGTGTTTACATCAAACGTCAACCAGAAAAGTCAAGGATACAGTCACTCCTCAATAATTTATAATTATTGTAGAATAGGATTACTGCCATCTATCGATGAATAGCTTAAGCTTATATAATTTACTGCACTCATCGATATTTGATTTGTGGAATATGATTAATGTCATCTACCAATGAGTAGCTTTAGTTTGTATAATTTACCGCACTCATAGTTTATTGTATAAAATGTCATTTTTGTATTGCAATTTTGTAAATCGCTCTCTTCCAAATTAACCACCAAGCGAGCAACATCGATTTAATAATAATTATAATAATAAAAAACTGTATGACGAGCAACTATTAAAGAACCGTGTAATAAGTGTAAGCAGAGGATTTTTGGTCTCGAAATACGAAAGCGGGTGAAACAACACAAAAAGCATATACAGTCCACTGCCCCGGGTATTTTACAACATATATTGTAATACAACTTTCTATGGTGTAGTTTTTCTGTATTTGTTGCATTAGCATGGCTTTGTTGTTGGTTTTGGTCATTTCAATGCCGCGCGTCTGTCTATGAGGCACAATAACACGTAGCGGCAACTTGTGTGCTATCGTGTGTGTGTGTGAACTCAAAGTCGAAGTCAAAACGACGGACAACAATAAAACGAATCGCAATTCAATTCATTTTCAATTTGCCTTGCCAAAATCATTGATATCAAATAAAAAACCTCTTAACGAGGTAAATGTTCGAGTGACGAAAGCCGAATTCAATTCACAAAATTTCTGATATCAAATTTGGGCCGAAAAAAACAATTGTATTCGATTTGTCAACGATTTTTCGGAATGTTAGTGCATTCGGCGCGTTTGTTTACATTTTTCTTTCTAGCTGTCAAAAACAACAACTTGTCAACGGTTTTTTGAATGTTAAACAACAACGCGCTGAATGCACTAACATTCCGAAAAATCGTTGACAAATCGAATACAATTGTTTTTTTCGGCACAAATTTGATATCAGAAATTTTGTGAATTGAATTCGGCTTTCGTCACTCGAACATTTACCTCGTTAAGAGGTTTTTTATTTGATATAATGTACACATGCATTGATAGGTGTTATTATTATTTATTATTGACTGCTTTTAATGTTTATTTAACCGGTTTATAATTTATTTAAATAAAATAATTTTCTCTCTAATTCCAATTTCAAATAATATAAATAAAACATATTTTTTGTAGTAGTAGTATTTTTTATCTTTACATAGGTGTGATATGTGTTACGGCATAGCAAAGGGAATATGGTTTCTAATTTTTATTTTCGTTTATAACGACAAGTAAATCTTTGATTTGCCTCCTAAGGCTTTTAATGTTGACTATTATTTTAGATTGCTTACTGCTATTTTCTATGAAAGAATTTATCCAGCTCAACAATTTTTCTCGTAACAGGTTCGCAATTCCATGGGAACGTAAGTTGCGAATATCGATTGATTTGAGTTCTAAATCTTATTCAGCGACTTGCTCAGGCACCAATTATGTAAGAAGCGGTCCGCGTAGTTTTATTTTCCGTTCGTGTCATCACCTCACGTAAATCTTGCTCTTTTTTAATTGACTGACATGTGTGGAATTGTCTCAGTAATCTGTTTCTAGACGTATACTGTCGACGGGAAGATGCATAAATTAATGTTGTGTGTGGCGGAAGATGCATAAATTAATGTTTGAGTATGAAATGGGCTGGATTGGAATTCTAACAAATTTTAATTTTAGGAAGCTGGATTTGACTGTGCCATCTCTTAGCAGGTTAAAACCCAGTTTCTTTCGGCTATAGTGAATGGAGGACTGGATAGTTCCTTGGCCGATCGTATCGGATATGTTTTTTAGAAAAATCCAGAACTTCATCCGGGATTTATGTTGCAGTCTCGAATTAGCACCGCATACCAGGTTCGAGCATGGTTGCTTAAGAAATTGCCTTGCATGGCTGAACTCCAGAGCTTCTCTAAAGTTCATTTTTAAATCCCCAACCGATTCTGAATACCTGATTTGACTATATATATTTTTGGGATATGGTTCTTAAGTTCTATTCAGAATAGTCCAATTGTAGAATTTTAGACGGCCTGGTTTCATTCATTATATCCGAATTCCAAAACTTCGTCAAATTCAGCTTTCCACACCGAATTTGACCATCATTTGTTGAGAGATGGCCTACTTCCATTGAACATAGTGTTAAAGTGCCATTCCAATCCTGCATACCACATTTGACAGTGATTGGTAGTGGAATGGTAAGGCTCCATTAAGCATGGCACAATATGTCCTATGCAGTATAATTTACTTGGTAATTATTCTTTGGTGACCAAAATTAATAAAACATTCGAAATTTTTGCGAAATAAGCTAGATTTATTTAAAATATCCAATCCGATAGTTAATTTTCCAGGAACCATTGCCTTTGAGATGTCTCACATAGTTTTTGTTAAATACTAAAGGATTTTAGAGTAATTTTTAATATAATTTAAATAATTATGGTTTCAGGAAATTCTACTGTAAGTTGTGGAATTGCATTAGGATTAAATTAATAAATGTTTATATTATTTAGGAAACCGGAAAATATTAATTTAGAATTAATTTTCAGGAAATCTACGGATGTAGGAAAAATAATATTTCTTCGAAATATTAATTGGATGGTTCACAAGCCAAACCGATTAACTCGATTTCTTGAATTTTTTAAATTTTAATATCAACGCATATACTTGATTGGCTCCTAACGGTATATATTCAAAACAAATTTTTGTAATAATAAGTGTTACCACCACTAAATGGCAAAATTAAAAGTAACTAAAGTTGCAATTTATAATGAATTTAAAAAACCCATTTTTGTATATTCTCATTTTTCGCGACTTTTTGTTTTATGGAGTTAATCGTTTTGGTAAATGAAACATCCAATTGTTGATTGTGTAGATTAGAATTGCGTTGTCATTGTGTTACTAACTATCGACTTTACCTAGGTGTCTGTAACCGGGCTGATTCAATCAATCAATTTTGTTTAGGAAGCAGGAAAGCATTAATACACAATTAAATTTCAGGAAATCTCCAGATGTACGTGAAATAATAAAAAATTTTCTCAGGTTGCGGATATTGAGAAGCAATTGTTGAAGACCAATACCATCGTTATCCATTAAACCTATTAAGCCTTTATCCTCTCTCTAGTAGTTAGAAGTAGATTAGAATTGTGTTGTGCCGTACGATCGCTAGGTGTCTGAAACCGGGTCGTTCCGTCCCAAAAAAAAAATACCTTTCCTATCCCTCCTATTGTTATGTGTAAACAGGCTGTAGGAATAGGCCCGGCGTTATCCGGGACCACCTGTCAAGTACTTGGTTCTACAGTCCAATCAATCAATCAATCAATCAATTTCTTTCTGGCATATGGAATATTTTTATATAGCGGATCCTTCTTATTTACCTGCAAAAATTTGTAGAAGAAAACAATTTTCTACATGTAAATGCCCCATTATTTTGCAGTTTTTTTTTGGATAAAATTATTTTACAAACTAACAAATCCAAAAGTACAAAATACAAGATGGGCCTTGAAATTTTGATTAATGCCTAAATAAAAATGCTTAAGCCTACTGACTCGTTTTGGGCTAGAGTACATTTAAACCTACAAAAATAAAAAGTTTGAGTCCAATCATTGATTTTTGGCTATGAAATTTTCTTAATGCTTAATTATACCATGCGCCTTTATTTACTATTAGTATATATTTGTAGAGGTAAATATCAGAAAACACTTCCGGCACATCTTGATTTATTGCCAATCAGATCTGTATCGGGAGATGTATCGAAATGATTAATTTTTATTATTTTCCATTCCGAAAGTAGGTTAAGCGAAATAATCAAAACTCAAATAAGGATAAATGTAGAAGTACACCTATACTACAATATTATACAGTGTGATCCATTTAAAAAATTTTACCTGAAATATTTTGAAAATCACATATAAATGAAAAATGTTGTTTAAAGATATTTCGGATGCAAATTTTTTCAATAGATTATACTGTATGTACGGGGTCGCCTCAGGCCGAAGAGAAGAAAACAAACCCGATTGATTATAAGAAAAATATAAATCATTTCTATTTCTTTTGTTTTTTCATCACGATATAAAATGATATAATTGATTTTGATTACGTTTTTGTTTGTGTGATCGGCTTAATTCTTATTAAAATATAAAACGAGCAACGGGGTAAACAATATTATAAATAAATTAAAAAGGTAACTGATATTCAACAGAACACCCATTCATCCGGACAATAACATCTAGATCCATCCACCGAACCCATCCCCTTAAATATCAACATCGCGTCGCATGAAGTTATTAATAATCGTAATAATGCGAAATACATAAAGGGGTAAGTGAAAAAGTAATAAAATCATTTTGACGACTACAAAGTGTTTTTTATAAGCATTTTTTTTGCCATCGCAATGTATAAAATCAAAATAAAAGCTTTTTTTTAAAAAAAATCCGATAATATAATGAAACTGGATTTCTTCTAAAAAAAAAAATCGGGCGAGAATAAAATAAGCGAATACAAGAGCAACATGTGAAGTTGTTTTTATCATTATTTGGAGCAATACACAGAACGACTATACGTATACGAAAAGCACACAAAACTTTTTATTTTTATCATTTTTTGATTCATGAGCTTTTTTTGCTCGTGCATGTGTGTATGTGTTTTTTTTGTTGAAAGTAAATAAAATTGTTACTGATCTTATATGAATTTCAATTTTATATTCTTAAATCAACGTTAAATTTGAACGTGCCGCGTACACTCACCATATTGTTGCATATATACAGCAGCTCATACATATACGAGTATTTTTAATGGAAATGAATTGAAAGGAACATCTATGAGGAAAGGTATAAGGCAACAAAACTGAAAAAAAGTTGTAAATTGAAATTGTAATGGAGATTTGAACTGTGGATTATCTTGATTGCTTTTTTACGAATTTTAACGACGAGACGTTCTAGTTTTGTTTGTGTTAGTTGTGCAGTGAGAATAAGAGTTGACATTTTTTAAACATTCTTGATATTTTTAATGTTATTAATGTTGCTTTGAAACAGCGATAGAATTTTAAAATTAGTTTTTCCTAGGAAAATCGGATATTGAATAATTTTAAAGGTTTTTGATCCGATATTCATGAAACGTCAGGACAGATATTTTATTATGTACAAACATCAGAGTAGCTTGACTTAACAACAATTTTTACAAATTGTGTTTTTGTACAAAATAAAGGTCTAGTCAAGGGTTTGGCTCAAGAAACTCCAAAACAGGTTTTGAAAATTCCATTAAATTTAACATGGTATATCGTCCTCATGTAGTCACAAGAAATTGATTCGAATATTTTTGAAATCGCTGACAGTATAAAAGCACCGTGATAATTTAAAGCAATTCCGTTAACTAGATTTGAAGATTGTATGAATATGTAAGGATTTTCAAACAACTGCAAAAGTATATGACGAAAAGCAATTGATTAAAGGACATCGACAATCCTAACTCGTAACATGAAGTTTTCTCAGAAATGTTCAAGGAACAGTCAAGCACACAATTATTTTTAAATCTGACGTCAAATACGATTTTGATTTTAACCCCGAATAAAACACAGTCTAAGAAGACAAAGCCTACGACTAAGATTAACATTAAGATTACGACTAAGACTAAGACTAAGACTAAGACTAAGACTAAGACTAAGACTAAGACTAAGACTAAGACTAAGACTAAGACTAAGACTAAGACTAAGACTAAGACTAAGACTAAGACTAAGACTAAGACTAAGACTAAGACTAAGACTAAGACTAAGACTAAGACTAAGACTAAGACTAAGACTAAGACTAAGACTAAGACTAAGACTAAGACTAAGACTAAAACTAAGACTAAGACTAAGATTAAGACTAAGATTAAGACTAAGACTAAGACAAAGACAAAGACAAATACTAAGACTAAGACTAAGACTAAGACTAAGACTAAGACTTAGACTAAGACTTAAGACTTAAGACTTAAGACTTAAGACTTAAGACTTAAGACTTAAGACTTAAGACTTAAGACTTAAGACTTAACACTTAAGACTTAAGACTTAAGACTTAAGACTTAAGACTTAAGACTTAAGACTTAAGACTTAAGACTTAAGACTTAAGACTTAAGACTTAAGACTTAAGACTTAAGACTTAAGACTTAAGACTTAAGACTTAAGACTTAAGACTTAAGACTTAAGACTTAAGACTTAAGACTTAAGACTTAAGACTTAAGACTTAAGACTTAAGACTTAAGACTTAAGACTTAAGACTTAAGACTTAAGACTTAAGACTTAAGACTTAAGACTTAAGACTTAAGACTTAAGACTTAAGACTTAAGACTTAAGACTTAAGACTTAAGACTTAAGACTTAAGTCTTAAGTCTTGGTTTTTGACACATTTGACCCTGTTATTGCCAAGAGAATTTCCTCAAACTGTGCATCTCGAATAGATCAAACTCGATCTAAAAATATTAGTCTCATCCATGGCCTCGAGCTTATAGTGCTTTCTGGAACGGACATATTGAAATTTTTCCGTTCAACATATGGCAAGGGGGGGTTTTTGACAAATTTGACCCTGTTATTGCCAAGAGAATTTTCTCAAACTTTATGTGCATTTTGAATATACTAAACATGATAATAAAATATTAGTCTCATCCATAGGATGTTATGATACTGTTTAGTCCAAATTTTTTAATCTGTATATTCAATTATTTTGTTGAATGCTTTATTATAAGCAATAATTGCCGCCCCGGTGGCAAAGTGGTTAGCATGCTTGCTCCAGCGACCGGAGGTCCCGGGTTCAATTCCCGGTGGTGAAAAGGAAAAATTTCACGGCTGGTTTAGGATCAATGAATTAATCACTCATTATCCGAAATGAAAATATGATTATGAAACCTCATTAGAGGCGGCCAAATCCCTTGATGGGATATAATGCCAGAGAGAGAGAGAGAGAGAGAAATAATTGAAAGAATTACTAATACTATCAAACGATTTTAAATTTAGGAAAGTTTTAGGAAATACTTCATCGCCGTTAATGCTTAAATACAAAATTATAAATATTACACTCACTAATTGATATCGTAGATGAGAAATAGGTGCATAGCGTCGACCAAACTCACACACTGCGTAGGTCCATTTTGGGTCATTTTTCAAATTTGGTATCATTTTAAAGAGAACTAAATTTTGCTTCATTTGGTAACACTAAATTTTCTTTATTTTTCCTGCGCTTTTGATTATGTCAAAATTAAAATGTATGTAAGTCCAAATACAATTGGAATTTCGTGTAAGTCGACAGTGTGATATGAAAAATATAGTGAACGAAACGTGTTGCTCCGTGGTAAATTAAAATTTAAATGTTATTTCGATAAGTTGATGATTCTTAATGGACTTTTTTAGTTTAATAATGTGCTATTTAATGTTTGGCAGTAATGTAAATGTCAAAATTAATTAATTTATACTTAAATATACATCACTGAAGATTCTTATGGACTTATCTAGATTGCGAGTTTATTTATATTATAAAAAATTGTAACTTACGCAATTCGCAATAATTTCGATTAGATAATAATTTTAAAATCTTATTAATCGTTAAAGCTTCTTTACTACATTGCATTATTTTATAAACAATGTATCGGGGCTTGAAAATATTAAATATGGCCTTAGGTCAGAATTTGACAAAAGAAAACGTTTTCAAACTTGGAAAGAAAAACTCAATTTTAAATTGCAAAATTCAACATGATGGATCGTTCGGATAACACGGAACAGGAATATAAAGAAAAACGTGAATCAACAGATATTCCAGCCATATTCGCAGGTGAAAATGAATCTGTAGAAAATTGTAATATTCAAACTCCTGACCAAGCAAATAATCAAATGGTATATGAAATTCGGATCAAGAACCAATTATTTTATCAGGTTAGTATTAAATCAGCCCTTAAGTAAAAATTTATCTGTTTCTTTAATTTTGTTTTATTATTATAATTATCAAGAACAATCTGAATCAACGAATGATATGATGATATTTACTGTTGAAAATGAGTCGGAAGAGAATTACTGGTCAGTAGCTCTAGAGCACGTATCAGTCAAATCAACAACAAGTTATCTCTCCAATTAAGTATCAAATCAGTATCCAATATTGTAAGTTTTAGAAGGAATACATTTGACGCCAAAGAAACCGGAGTCCAAACGTTGTGACATAAATAAAACTGAATGGAAGGTAAACAAAATGCTAATCGACGAGAGAAGGGCCAATCATCTAAAGCTAAACAGACAACGAATGCAGGATGGAGATATGATTTATTTAAAGCAGCTAAATATATTAAACCTAGGTGTAACTGCTCTCTATTTAAAAAAACGTCGGCTATCATTAAATGTAATAACATCACGAAAGAGGATCGATTAGCCATGTTTGATCAGTTTTGGACGTTGACGTGGGGTGAAAAGGCCATTTTTGTGAAAAGTCTTGCACAGATAAACAAAGAATTCGATTACGAAATAATAATAATGAAGGAAGGGCTTCAACAAACCAACGCTTATTACATTTCAAAGTAAGTCTAAAATAGTGAAAGCGTCATCACTGCAATTCCTGAAAGTTTGTCTAAAATTGAACTACATTACTATAGCGCATCGAGCAGAGTAACCTATATTTGCAGCCGGAATGGAAGAGTATAAGTCGTTTGTACGCCTAATATAAAAATAACTGGTGTTCCCAAAAAAGACCAGCGTAAAAAAGACCAATGTGACATTTATGTAGGCCATCAAACCAAAAATGTTGAAAATATAGTATACAAACAACATCAACTAAAAAAACGTCTAGGATAAGGAAGGTAGCCTTCAGTTTGTATTTACCATGGATTTACAATCCGTTTTACTGTATCCAAAATCGAATGTTTCATCGCAATATTATAAAACGAAACTGATGGTGCATAATCTTACTATTTATAATTTAAAAACGCATGACGGCTTTTGCTTTATATGGCATGAAGGTGAAGGAGGTGTTGGGTCAAACGAATTTTCATCGATTCTCTCTCATTTTATTTTAACCGATGTTGCACCAAATTTAAAACAGAGGAAGTATATTTTACAGTGATGGATGTACAAACCAAAACCGTAACTCTACACTCTCAAATGCACTTGTAAACATTGCTATGACGACTAGTGTTTTACTCGTTCAGAAAATACTCGAAAAAGGCCGCACCCAAATGGAAATAGTTTCCATGCGCTTGGTTATTGAGTGACTAAATAAAAATAGAACTATCAATATACCGGCCGACTATATCTGTAGACAAGCACTATTACAACCTAAACCATACATCGTTAAATATTTGCATTACAGCTTCTTCAAAAATTTTAATACGGTTAAATTTTATAATTCTATAAGACCAGGAAAATTGGTTGGTGATTCGACCGTAAATCAGATTTGTGCCATAAAATTTTATTCTGATGGTAAAATAAAGTTAAACTTAGTGTTTACTGCCCATGGCGAGCTGCAGCTATCGGGGAGGTCACAGGTGACGGATAGTGAACGGCCTATCGATAGGTAGGTTAGCGGTGAATTAAATAAGCCGTCCCCAATCGCAGCTCTGCTGGGAGGAGAGTCTCAGAGAACGGGGGAGTGGTTAACCTCTGTTCACCAAATTCTGAGTGCCTAGAATACCCAGTAGAGAAAGGCGAATTGATGGCGCCATAAAACCATCGACCACAACCACGGCGTCACGTCTCCCTGCGCTCCCAGGCCTCCAGGTAGTGAGTGGGGAACCCTATAAATAGTAATCCCATGAATCAAGTGGGTCCTATTTGTTTGGGATATCCATATGAATGGGTGAATGAGTGAGTGGTTGTGGGAGGGCGGGAGCGCGGTGAGCGGGGTGCTCGATGAGCCAATGGGCTGAATTAAGGTGTTACGCGACCCGTGCTAATGATCGGCTAGACTAGAGGCCTATTTAACAAAGCCCAGTCGTGAACGGAGCCATCTGGATACCTGGCGACCTCCAGTTGTATTTAGCCTTGCTTGCGTACACGGATATCTGCGCAGGTCGACCTATATTTCTCCGATACTCGTGGGATAAACATGGAAAACAAAAAAGAAAGCAAAGATAAAGGGGCCGGCACCATTTAAAAACCGGAAGAAGGGAGCAACTCTAGCCGGGAAGGTGGGGCTCAATCATCAGAGACAAGGTTAAGCGACACTTTGGCATCGAAATCAGGTGGAAGCGGAACCGCCAAAGGAAATAGGGGGGATTGAGGGAAATCCCTCTGGCGAAGCGTTGATACAAGGAGAGACGGTCGACGTTCAAAATCCTAGAAAAACTGGCTGCGACCCCTGAGGGCATCTTACAGTAGAACAGCTAGAATCAGTGACAAGGGCTAAAAAAACTGTCGGCTGTGATGGCTCGGAAAGGGCCCTTGTGTCTAAAAGACAGGGGTCCCAGAATGAGCTGGAAAGGGGCGACAGCAAGCGAGCCAAGGTGCAAACAGACAAGACGTCGGGTGCTCCTAGGGATCAAAAACTGAAGCTATTCAGTGAGATCCTAAAGGAGCACGTGTTGGTGTTAGCCGTCATTGACAGAAGTCAGGAAGATGGGAGCATCACGTCAGAGAATTGGAGGGTTGTGTATGATGCACTAAACTTCATTTTTCTGCGGATCCTGAGAGAAAATCAGGGATCCCCCCGTCCTGCAAAGATGCGGGATGGTACCAGGAGCGCGTGAAGTTGACTGCGTGCTCGGACCAAAGATCGGTCAACCTTTATATAAGGGCAGTGGCCGAAGTAGGCGAGGTGTGGCAGGGCGCGAGGCTTGAGGCAGTTTGCAGGGAGGAAATCCTGAGCAGGCCGAGGGCACGTGTTTGGCTGCCAACTGAGCCGGATAAGCCAGAAGAGATCTTCGAGATCATTTGGGCCAGCAATCCTGATCTTAAACGGAAGACTGGAGCGTTGTAAAGCGAGAGAAGGCTAAGGGAGGCTTTAGATTGGCAATCATGTTGATTAATAAGGAATCCCTGGCTTCCCTTGCAAAATTAAAGGGAGTGATCAACTTCGGGTTCGGGTCGATCACCCTTAAAATACATAAAAAAGGCGAGGCCGATGCAACTGCGAAAAAGCAGCCTGAGGTGGCGGCGAACGAACCCATCAGGAGACGGTCAAGCGGGCTGAGGACGGCCAGGAGAGTGATGCTGCCTCTCTCTGGAGTCTGTAGCGGCCTGTTTCTTCAATTACAAGAAACACCGCACAATATACTTAATCACAAACGGACAATTCTCCGTAGACTGAATTATTTATCAACGGACAATTCTCCGTATAAATAAACATATTCCAAAAGAATATGCAACAACAGTCTGCCCATGCAAAATCGGTACATGCAACAAACAATTTTGTACACATTACAAAATTAACAAATTTTATTATCATACCGATTGGCATGACAATCAAGATCGTTATCAAACATTGAAACGAACAATATTGTAATTGCATCATAGATGCCACCATCATATTTTGTGATAACCAAGACACAAAATATACAAATTAAGCGATGGTACGGCAGTTGTTAAAATCTTATTATAGATGCCCCCCCATCATCATTAAATGATTGTGATAACCAATGACACAATTATTTAATGCATCGTAACATGATGGCGTGGCAATTACTACAAAGTAAATTTAACATTGCAATAGTGTTCATAGGCGTACGTACGTCTATTATCCAAACAAATTGGTAACCAACCAACTTTTATGGCCTTGTTTACCAAAACGCAACAATATTGGATCAAGGGCAATAAACCAAGCTTTATTGCTGCAATTCAATATTTTATTAGCTTGTTTACCAAATAGCGAAAGCACTGGATCAATGACTTTATTGCATCCAGCTTGCATTAAAATTTTGTATATAAGCTATACAAAATTTAAAAGTTTTTTCTTAATCAGTTTTGGAATTTTGGAGAAGCAGCAGCCGCTGATCAACAACCAGCAGTTATTTTAGACAAAATTTCAATAAAGATTATTTTTATTAATTTTTAAAAGTTAAATTAAAAGTCTTTTGTTTTTATTTAAAAATTTATTATTTTATTATTATTTTAACAAGTGCTTCGCAAATCGTATTCCGCCTTGCAGCTTTTCGCTTCCGCATCACAACATCTCGTTATATCTGGTGACCCCGACGACGGTTTTTACCGTACGTTTCACGTAAGTTTTTAACTTTTTATATTTTTTTTAGAAGTGAAAATAAAGTTTAAAATTTTTTTTATATATCGAAAAAGTGCATGTGCAGTGTTTTATTTATTTATTAAATTTATAATACAACGACGAGTTTTATGAAATGGTAGCCTAAGCCCGCACCAGTCGTAAGCGCACTATTTTCAAAAATCGTCAAAAATTCCCTGGTCGTTTTTTTAGAAATAAGTGTCCATTCCGACACTATTTCTAAAAATTCACAAGTTCTATTTTGCTCTGATTGCAAAATTCGTGTGTGAAACCATCAACATCAAAGCAAAATCATTTCATTTTGCGCTTAAATCAATATGCTCAATAATGAAAATAATCGGCAGCAACAAGCAAAAGCCCAACCTGAGCCAGCAAAGTCAAAACATTTGACAAGGCTACCAGCGTTTTGGGAAACCAACCCAACGTGTTGGTTCTTGACTGCCGAAATAATGTTCGACGCGAACAAAATCATTAGCGACAAACAAAAGTTTGCGCACACTGTGCTATCTCTCTCGGCAACACAGGCGGAGAAAATCAATCACATTTTAGAAGATCCTCCAAGCCAAGATAGATACCAGTCAATTAAACGAGTACTAATTGAACGCTACTCCATTTCCGAGGAGCAGAAATTACAAACAATACTCGGCACAATCGAAATAGGCGATCACAAACCATCGGAAATGTTACTCCGAATGAAATCGTTGGCCGGCAAGAATTTCACGGCCAATGTAATTATAAAACTATGGATCAGGCAACTCCCTGATTACATACAAACGGCGTTGATCCCGCAACAGGACAAACCTGAAGAGGATCTCGCACATATTGCCGACAAATTACACAATTTGGTTGGCACACGAACTCAAAATTTCAGTTCGATAAATCGCGACACGCGAACATTTAACTCAAAAATACATACGCCAATTACAAGCAATGTCCATCTGGAGAACATGCTCGAACAAATTAACGATAGGTTAATTAGGCAAGAAAATATTTCACACACACAGCGACAACCCTCGCGTTCACAATCGCCCTGGAGACGAACATCTCCCCCTTGTAAATTACAATCCGCAACACAGGGAAGTTTCATTCGAAAAAGCAACCGACAAACGCCAAGATACCAATTTCCACAAAACTGGTGTTGGTATCACGAAAAATTTGGCCACGCAGCATCAAAATGCAATCAAACATGCACTTTTGCTAAACAACAAAAGGGACCCGCAAATCGGTTCCCTAAACCATTAAGTCTTAAGGTCGCAGCGGCAAACTTAAGACAAGCGCAACACAGCCGCTTATTTATACGGGATTTGGAAAATAATATCACGTTTCTGATTGATACCGGCGCTGATCTCAGCGTAATCCCTTATCATAAATACTATCGCTGCGGAACAAATCGCAATCCCGATTTAGTTCTGTCAGCAGCAAATGGTACCACAATAAATACTTTTGGTACCAAATTACTTAACGTTGACATTGGATTAAGACGTTCTTTTAAACACGCATTTATTCTTGCCAATGTCAACCGCCCCATCATCGGCGCGGATTTCCTAACGAAATTCGGTTTATTAGTGGATCTTAAAAACCGCAAATTAATCGATCCATCCACTAAGCTTACTATCAACGCTACAACAGCACTCGTTGATACGCCATCACCATTGTTCTACATAATCAACAATGGCTATGGAGCATTGTTAAAGAAATTTTCTTCTTTAACAGCTTCACCAAACTACAACTCTCCGGTAAGGCATAATGTAGTACACCACATTGTGACTACAGGCCATTTACCATTTGCGAGACCACGTAGACTTGATCCAATTCGGCACAAAGCAGCATTCCTAGAATTCCAACACATGGTGGAACTAGGAATCTGCCGACCTTCTTCTTCAGCAATATCATGTCCGTTGCACATGGTGAAGAAGAAGGACAATGACTGGAGACCATGTGGGGACTACAGAAGGCTTAACGCTGTCACTATTCCTGACCGTTACCCTATTCCCCACATTCAAAATTTTTCCATGCAATTACATGGATGTTCAATTTTTTCAAAAATAGATCTCGTCAGAGCATATCATTTAATTCCGATTGCTCCCGACGACATACATAAAACCGCAATTACCACACCATTTGGCTTATTCGAATTCACTCGAATGCCATTTGGTCTCAGAAATGCTGCGCAAACATTCCAGCGTTTCATCAACGAAATCGTGAGAGATCTCGATTTCGTTTTTGTTTATATTGACGATATTCTCGTAGCATCTAGAGACGAGAAGCAACACTTACTCCATTTGGAACAACTCTTCCAAAAATTGTCAAATTATGGCGTCAATATTAACACAGCAAAATGTGTGTTTGGGACAAGCAATCTTGACTTCCTCAGTCATAAAATTACTCCTAATGGCATTCTGCCGTCCGAAGGACGAATTAATGCAATTAGGGAATTCCCAGCACCACAAAACGTTAAACAAATTCAACAATTTGTCGGTATGGTAAACTACTACCACCGATTTATACCAAAACTCGCTGAGATACTTGCCCCAATTCACTCACAATTGGCAACACTTCTCAAGAAAGCAAAAACGCCTCAAAATTTTTCTTGGCCTGAAGAATGTCAAAATGCATTCCTTCAGCTCAAGAAGTGCTTAGAAAATATTGCTCTTTTAGCGCATCCGCTAAATGCAAAAAAATACAGCATCACTACTGATGCTTCTAGCACAGCAATAGGCGGAGTCTTACAGCAATTGAATAAAGGCACTTGGGAACCTCTTGGATTTTTCTCCAAGAAATTATCAGATGCCGAAAGAAAATATTCGGCATTTGACCGCGAATTGCTTGCAATTTTCCAAGCAATTAAACACTTTCGCTATTTTGTCGAGGGTCGGGAATTCACTATTTTCACCGACCACAAACCGCTTACTAGAGCAATTACCTCTAAAGCGGAGCGAAACCCAAGGCAAGCACGCCACTTAGATTATGTCTCTCAGTTTACGACAGACATACAGCACATACATGGCAAAGACAATGTGGTCGCCGACACACTTTCTCGGACTTCTGACCACGAACTTGCCTCCGTAGCAACTCGCTACGACATTACAACAATCGCAAAAGCACAAGCTAGCGATCAAGAACTACAGAAGTTACTCTCTAGTTCTACACATCGGCGCACTTCCAAATGGAAATTAGATAAATTTCCATTAGCCGATTTAACAGTTTATTGTGAAATATCTACAGGCAACAATCGCCCGTACATTCCAGAGGCATTACGTCGAACTATTTTCGACACTCTGCATAATATTTCTCATCCAAGTGTACGAGCATCTCGTAAACTTGTCACTGCAAAATACTTTTGGCCTAGTATGAACAAAGACGTAACCCAATGGGCGAAATCTTGTTTATCCTGCCAAAAATGTAAAGTGCAACGTCACACTAAATCACCTCACGGGAATTTTCAAATTCCACCAGGTAGATTTGAGCACATCCATATAGATATTGTTGGACCACTTCCACCATCTAATGGATTTTCATACATTTTGACTTGCGTTGATCGTTTTACGCGGTGGCCTGAAGCTTACTGCATAAAGGACATCTCCGCAACAACAATAGCAAAAACGCTCGTCGAGAACTATATCTCTAGATTCGGCGTTCCGGCCAACATAACGACCGACCAAGGCACACAGTTCGAATCAAAACTATTCGCTGAGCTTTTGCAACTCTTAGGCTCACATCGAATACGAACAACTGCCTATCACCCTCAAGCAAACGGTATGGTTGAGCGCTTTCACCGCCAACTAAAAACAGCTCTAAAAGCTCGTGCAAATACCGTAAACTGGAGCTCAGAAATTCCAATCATATTATTGGGAATCCGAGCAACAGTCAAAGATGACCTAAAATGTACACCAGCAGAGCTGGTGTACGGTCAGACGATCAAATTACCTGGAGAATTCTTTGTGGGACATCCACTTACATCCCAGGTAACCACTGACACAGTGATTGATCAATTGCGCTCCACGATGAACAAGCTCATCCCAACGGACACGCGCAAAACCAATCAAAGCGACATATTCGTACCAAAGTCACTGCAAACTTGTGACTACGTTTTCGTACGAATAGACAAAGTTCGCACTGGCCTCACACCACCATATGAAGGCCCATACAAAGTGATACGACGACTTCGTAAGCACTTTGTTTTGCAAATCCGAGACAAGCAACAATCTGTCTCTATTGATAGACTCAAACCAGTCTATGGAATACTGAGTTCACCCGATCAAATATCGGGAGTGAAGAAAACTGTCCGCATTTTTGGCTAATACAAACTTCACTCAACTCAAACGATAAACTCCAATTCATAAGTTCCAACCACAATCGCTGGTAGACATCAAAACCATATATTTCATATGACGATCATACATCGCCACCGATGATACATTTACTATCATCAAACAATTTTTGCTGGTAAACAAGTTACATCACCGCTACTATTAGAACGATCATACATCATTATAATAGTACAATTCCCAAAACTCCATCCACAAACGCTGGAGGACACAAAAACCCACAAAAGGAGGGACCTTTTCACTGAGGAGGGAGTGATGTAGCGGCCTGTTTCTTCAATTACAAGAAACACCGCACAATATACTTAATCACAAACGGACAATTCTCCGTAGACTGAATTATTTATCAACGGACAATTCTCCGTATAAATAAACATATTCCAAAAGAATATGCAACAACAGTCTGCCCATGCAAAATCGGTACATGCAACAAACAATTTTGTACACATTACAAAATTAACAAATTTTATTATCATACCGATTGGCATGACAATCAAGATCGTTATCAAACATTGAAACGAACAATATTGTAATTGCATCATAGATGCCACCATCATATTTTGTGATAACCAAGACACAAAATATACAAATTAAGCGATGGTACGGCAGTTGTTAAAATCTTATTATAGATGCCCCCCCATCATCATTAAATGATTGTGATAACCAATGACACAATTATTTAATGCATCGTAACATGATGGCGTGGCAATTACTACAAAGTAAATTTAACATTGCAATAGTGTTCATAGGCGTACGTACGTCTATTATCCAAACAAATTGGTAACCAACCAACTTTTATGGCCTTGTTTACCAAAACGCAACAATATTGGATCAAGGGCAATAAACCAGGCTTTATTGCTGCAATTCAATATTTTATTAGCTTGTTTACCAAATAGCGAAAGCACTGGATCAATGACTTTATTGCATCCAGCTTGCATTAAAATTTTGTATATAAGCTATACAAAATTTAAAAGTTTTTTCTTAATCAGTTTTGGAATTTTGGAGAAGCAGCAGCCGCTGATCAACATCCAGCAATCATTATTTTTTCAAATAAAATTTTGTTATTAATTTTAAAATTAAACTAAATTTTGTTTTTTTATTTTTTTATTGTTATTTTAAAATTATTATTAATTTACTAAGTGCTGCGCTTTACTTCACTTCTGCAGCAACACAACATACACGTTATAAGTCTGATGGAGACATCGTGTCAGTATCTCGACGACAGGAAGATAGCGGCCGGAACAACGAGCCAGCTGGCACTATCCCGATGCAGGGAATGCAGGAAGACGAGAGTAAGGTTGACTACAATGGTTAGCATTGTACAAATAAACATACATCACACGAAGGCTGCCTCGGCAGCTCTCGTGCTCAGACTGACTAAGTCAGATGAGGACTTGGTGTTAATCCAAGAACCTTGGATTAATAATAACAGGATATGTGGCCTCAGAATGAAAGGGTATAAATTACTATACTCAAACAACTCTGAGAAGATCAGATCGTGTATTTTAGCGAAAAATAATTTGAATATTTTTCTTCTTCCACAATTTGGTAGTGGGGACGTTACAGCGGTGAGTGCTGAGGTTGGCTATGAAAAACTATGGCTAGCCTCAACCTATATGGATCCCAAGAAGAAGGTTCCACCGGATATCTGGGGGAACTGATCCGGGAAGCAGATCAAAAAAGGTAGGTGTTATACTCGGATGTGATGCAAAAGCGCATCACACAATATGGGGAAGCACAGACATCAACGAGAGGGGTGAGTTATTTTTTCATTATTTATTAAAGTCCAACGTTTTAGTTTGCAATATTGGACGAGAACCGACATTTATTGTTAAAAATCGACAGGAGGTTTTAGATGTGACCTTTGCGTCAGAATCAATCTTTCAGATGATCAGAGGGTGGAGAGTGGCGAAAGAGCAACCATTCTCTGATCATCGATACGTAACATATAACCTCGACATTAAAAGTGTTACCCCGAAAACCTTCAGGAATCCCAGAAGGACAAACTGGAACAAATATGGGGAGGTTTTGGAGGAATTATTGCCGCTGGATGTCCCTGGATCTTCGGCGACGGTAGAAGAATTGGACTGCATGGTTAATATTATCACAAAAGCATGCAATCTTTCATCTAATTCTGGGTGCCCCCTAATAAAGCCGAGGGGCAGGCAGAAACCGATATAGTGGACAAAGGAGTTGGGAACCTATCGAAGAGTGTGTAGGACATCTTTTAATAAAGCTAAAAACACAAGGAAAGTTCGGGATTGGGACTCCTATAACGTACAAAAAAGAGAGGACCTAAGAACGTACAAAAAAGAGTTCAGGAGGGCACAAAGGGGGTCTTGGAGACTCTTCTGTTGTAGGATAGAGGAGGTCTCTGAGACTTCCCGCCTTAGGAAAATTCTAGCTACTAGACCAACCAGTCCTAGTTATTTAATTAGACCGTACGGGTCATGAACAGCTTCAAGTGCGGAATCATTGGAACTCCTCATCGAGAACCATTTTCCGTGAAGCTTTGATGACTCGATGGATCCTGGAGCTCTTCGAGTAACACCTTCAATAGAGATCGAGGGCATCGTGAATAGGGAGTGAATCCGCTGGGCGCTGAATGGTTTTAAGGCTTATAAATCGGCGGCCCCGGATCGGATTATACCAGCAAAGATCCGAAAGAACTCGGCAGTCATCCTTCTCTGGCTGGAGGTTATCTTCAGGGGATGTCTGAAACTCGTCTATATTGATAGAAAATGGACGGAGGTCATAGTGGTCTTTATCCCGAAATCGGGAAAAAGCTCACATGCCTATCCAAAGGATCTGAGACCTTTAACCCTATCATCCTTTCTGTTGAAAACCTTGGAAAGGTAGATATAGGTATTCGATCAAAAATTGAGCCCAGGAGTTGGGCAATGTCTCAGCATGCGTACTGCAAGGGGAAGTCGGTTGCCACAGGTCTGCACGATCTGGTACGCATGATTGAGAAGTCAATTTACTCGCAAGAGTTCTGTATGGTAGCATTTCTCGACATTGAGGGCGCCATTGGGGGTTGTAGCGTATGCGGATGATGTAGCGTTAGCTGTCTCAGGCAAATATCTGGACACGATTAGGGATGTTATACAGAATGCACTCCAGATCGTTACGAAATGGGCTAGCAAATGTGGATTAAGGATCAACCTTTCCAAGACAGAGCTGGTACTATTTACTAAGAAATATAAAATTCCAGTAGTTAGGCCTCCTACCGTGAACGGCATTAGACTGGCTTTTGCTGAAAGAGCGAGATTTTTGGGCATAATCTTGGACAGTAAGCTCAGCTGGAAGCCTAACATTGTAGAAAGGGTACCGCAATTTTAAGACCTGTGCTGATGTACGTGGTGGGCATGTGGTGGGCAGCTCTGGAGAAGGTAACATATAGGAAGGTGATGGAGAAGGGTGCAAAAAACTGCCTGTATGCTTATAAGCGGGGCGCTTAGTTCAACACCTACACGCGCTTTAGAGCTGATGGCAGCCAATGTGGCTACGAGACACTCGGCTGTCTCTCAGTGGAAGTGTTTTCAGGCGGGGCACTCGACGATAGCTAGATCGCTTAGGGAAGAACTGGCGAATCTAGATTATATTAAACCAACATTGTGCTTCGATAAAGGTTTCCGGACCATCTAGCCTTCGAGAGAATCCTGGAGGAACGGATCAATACTGGAAAGCGAGGCACTGCAATTTTTCACAGACGGTTCTAAGCTAGACGGCAAGGTAGGAGCCGGAGCCTTCTGTGAAAAGCTTAATGTTAATATTTCCGTTCGTCTCCCTGACTACTGCAGCATGTACCAGGCTGAAGTGGTGGCGATAGGCGAAGTCGGGAAATGGTTGAAGCATAACGTGGTGTCCGTGAGGGATATCGCGATTTATGTGGACAGTCAGGCGGCGGTCAGGTCGCTAGAGGCGGTTTGTCTGAAGATCATCTCTTAACGAGATGAGCGAGTATTTCAGCATCCAGATAATCTGGGTCCCTGGTCACTCGGACGTCACGGGAAACTGCAGGGTGGACGAACTAGCTAGGTACGGTACGACTCTTCAGATGCAGCCGGAAAGGGCAGGTCTGGGGAGGCCTATATCAGCGCTCAGTAAAAAGGCAATCGCCTTGACAAAGGAGAGGTGGACCACCATCCTCACGTGCAGGGTAGCGAAACAGGTTTGGCCAATACTGGACCTGCAGTGCTCCAAAGCACTAATATCCCTGGGAAAACGAGAGGTAGGGTTGGTCGTAGGGATACTGACAGGACACTACCTTTTTGGGAAACATGCAAGAAGGCTGGGTCTACAGACGAATGACTTTTGCAGAAGTTGTTTGGACGAAGAGGACGTTAGATCACTTTCTATGCTCGTGCCTGGCATTATCATATAGAAGGCATAAGTATTTAGGTGTGTACGGTATGGACAGCCTTTCAGAACTCGAGGGCTGTGGAGTGCGAGATATTTTACACTACATAAGTAGCTCTGGATGGTTTCAGCGTGAGTAACGGGGAGATAGGATCCTGTGGTATCACAATGGGCCACTATTGGCCTAAGTGTGCGATAGTAGCTACTGTAGCCTAACCTAACCTAACCTAGGGTTTACTGGGTACCATGCCTCACGATTACCCTCCTTCTACGACGGTCTTCCTTTTATTTAAATACACCAAATATTATTTTCATTATTAAAAAATTTTATTTCCATTAACATTGGTGATTTTTAAATGTGATTTAATTTTTATAATTAGTGAATTTTGTGATTACTAAATGATTTATATTGAAATATATTATTTTATTATTTAAACTGAACGAAAATTGTTTTTCCTGAACCATTAGAGGTAAATAAATAAAATATTAAGGACAAAGCCGTAACTACTATGGCTGTAAATCTGAAAATTTGAAAGTGGACGAACATATATAAATAACATATGACACGTTAAAAACACCCCCAGTCGCAACTTTTTTACTGGTCACCACCAGCAATCGAACCCGGGACCCCTGAATAACAGAGCAAGCACTCTACTTACTAAGCTAACGAGGGCGACACATAAATAATATCTTCTAAGATTTCTATACTAGTTACTATAAACAAATTGAATCAGTCCGCAAGTTTTGAAAAATTAGTCGCCATTAATGTAAGTCCATTAATTTAAATACTAAATAAAATAAATCATTTATCTTGCTCGAATTCACTGACATTAATTATTTGCGATTGTTCTTCTTTAAAAATACATAATTTTATCTTAAAAATAAAAATTTAAAACGTTTTTTTTCATCTCCTGAAATTTTTGGACTTAGCCAATCTGCGATTTTAGTCTACGATAGAGAGAGCACAAATGGCGCACAAGCGTGTTTTTGTTTTCTCGTATTTATTTTATTTTCTTGTTTTTTTTTTATTTCATTAATTCTTGGGACAAAATTTCGCTGCATTTTTCTATATAATGCGACCCCACAAACATCTTCGATGTTAAAAAAAGAAAAAATCATGCAACAAAAATGAACAAACAGTTATTGTATGCTCTTCGATTTTTTAAATCATTTACATAAATTATGTTTCATAATTTTTAATTTATTTACATAAATTATGTTTCATAATTTTTAATTTATTTACTTAAATTATATTTCAATTATTTTAATATCGAGTTGGTGCTCCTTTATATTTATAACCCGTTTCATATTGAATACAGGCGTATACCAACTAAAATGTAACAATTGCGTTCGGCCGGTGTATCAAAGGAACTACCAATGAAGAACGCCAAATAATAATTAATATGAAACATACAGGAAAATGTATGGGCAAAATCGGAAAATCAATTCCCCGAAATCATTCTACAATGGCCCAAATAATATCCAGAGTCAACGTCACACAATCGGTTGAAAACGAGCAGTGAACAGGGTGAGAAGCAACATTTTCAAATCGGGGCGAGCGAAAGATTTTGAGTTTGGTGAGAGAAAATCCAAAAACAAGTGATCCAAAACTAGCTTCAGAAAAAGAGAAGATACTTAATAAAGCTACCCACCCCGTGTGCCACGCAAGAAGCCATTAATTTCGAACCAATAATGCCAAAAAAGAATTGAATTTGCAGAAGAAAAAAAACAAATGACTTTAACTTCAGGAAGACAGCTGTTCTTAAGGATGTAAAACTACTACAGCACTGGAGCCGAAACAAATCATCCCAACTATTAAACATTTTTAACTATTGATGGTGGTTCGGTTATGGTATGGGGTTCAATGTCGGCGAGTGGGGTAGGTAAACTTGTTTTTATAAATGGAAATTTGGATCGCTGGTAATACCTAGGTATTCTAAAGAACAATTTGAATCCATCCGTGGAACAATTGGCGCCATCATGGATTTTCCAGCAAGACAACGAGCCTAAGCTTATGGTATACACATTGTGAAAGATTGGATTCTTAATAATGTCCCAAACAAGTTAAATTCGCCACCCCAATCACCTGGCCTAAAACCCCAATGAACATTTATGGGATTAAATGGAATGCCAAATTAGAAAATACAGGATTTCCAGCAAAAAAAACGTCGCAAGAAACAATAATGAAAGAAGGGGATAAAACTTCACCGGAACTTACCAAGAAGTTAGTAGAATCAATACCTAGAAGACTGAAAGCGGTTATAAAAAATAAAGGAGGACCAACTCGATATTAAAATAATTATGAAACATAATTTATGTAAATGATTTAAAAAAAGATCAAGGATCTTACTATAAGTGTATGATCATTTTCGTTGCAAAAATTTCTTGATTTTTTTTTATTATAAACGGTAAATGAATTTCTATTTTCTATTTTTGGATTTGTTAATTTGTAAAAGTATTTAATTTAATAAAAACTGCAAAATAAATTCTATAATCCTTATAATTTGTAAAAAAAATCAAATTTCAGTGTTAATAATCATTTTCGTTACTGACTGTAGATCAAGGACCTTCTCGGGGACGGTTATTCAAAAATAAAACGAAAATTTCATTTGCGCCTGGGTGTGAAGAACAAGGTATAACTAAAGTTTGGATATAAAATTCAGGTCTGCTCATTTAACAAGATTTACTTAATGCCATTTTAACTCCTCAACGCACCTCAAAATCTGTGTCGTTCACGTTGTGGACCATTTATGTGTTTGGATTGATGATTTGGTTCATGTCTCAAACTGCCTTGTGAAAATCGAGGAAAAGATAAAAAAAACGTTAGGTAGTAAGAAACTTTCTACGCGCTTTGGTTACGGGAAAGAATCAGGAGGGATGTAATCGAAAAATTACGTGTGGCTATGGAACGAATGATTGGCAGTAATGCCAAATTTTTTACTTATGAAGCCGCTTAGACCTTTAAAGTATCCAACTTCATTGCCATTTTGAGATCGAATACCAGAAGAGTATCGAAAATTCAGTTGTGGATACTCTATCTCGTAATGAACATGAATTAAAATTAACATAAATTTAACTTAGTATTCTGCTGCTTATGTATACTCAATAATATATCTGTATCGTAGAGGAAGTGGAGCCTGATCAAAAGAAATTATAAACGCCTATGTAAAATTATTTGTCCGTTGTAGAAATACACAATTTTATCGATTTCTAAATCTTAATGACATTTTACAAAATAACTCTATATCGACCTTGAAATAAGGAAACGGCATATGAGAAATTGCATGGAATGAAAGTAAAATTTAAATACCTAAACCACATAAATATTACCCCATCCTCTCAATATTGATCAAGCCATAATACGAACAACTGAAGAATATAATTACATGACTTAAAAAAGTTATCCTTTCCTTGTAGAAAATATAATATGTAGGCACACCGGATAGGTACATAAAAAATGTTTGCTTGCAACATGCAACTGAAATGTCTTCATAAAATAAATTCAACTTTGAAATAACATTTTGCAATTACGACTAAGTTTGTGTGTCAGTTGTAATGTGCTCGCTATAGTGGTTAAAAGTATAAAACTAAGTGTTAATGGTTATATAAGACAACATTTCGTCATATATAAGAAAAATAACAAATTGTGACGTATATTTGCACAATTTATGATTCCATTACCAAAATAAATTTTATTGATAAAATTGTAATTTTATTGACATACATAACTTGCATGATTTATTTATTCTAATTTTCCAATTATTCCAATTTGCTATTTATTGTCTTTTGTCAATCGAATTTATAATTCAATATCGTAATAAAACAACGTAAGAATAAGAAATATTTCAGTTCTTTCGATGCATTGCGATTAGTAAGGACGATATAATATCTCCACAGCGCGGTGGGAAGAAATGGTTCGACGTGCGATTACACCGGTAGTTGCACCCGTTGCAGCTATAGCCCCACCAGAAATTGTTATTGTTAAAGCACCGGCCGCTCTACCAAAACCAATTCCATCTTGTAGTCCTGACCCAAACCGACGTTATAACCGTGAAAAATGTGAAATAATTTTGAAACAAATTGTTGATAAGGCGATGAAAACTTTTGAGTATAGCCCGGAGGAGGCAAAAACAATGGGAACGAAACTAAGCCAGGATATTAAAACAAAGATTAAATCGCTAGATTTTGATAGGTAATATTTAGATTTTAACTTATTTACCAATTAACTCAATAATATATTTTGTATAGATATCGCCTGATTTGTAGCGTCACTATTGGAGAGAAATACATGCAATCGTTCAACTATGTAATGAGATTCTTGTGGGATACCGAAAATGATGATTATGCAACTTATGTGTTTGATACTCCCGGGTTTTATGTGATCGCTACTATATTCGGAGTATATTTGGAGTGAAATTGTGTACCGTGATATAAGATTCAAAACGTTTCTAATAATATATTAACACCTTGATCAGCAAACGCACAGCATCTGATTAATTTTGGCTTAACCGTTTTCTTTATGGATTATTTCACGACCGGGAATGTAATTTATAACTTGTTCTTATCTGTTTTGAAAAGTACCTTTGAACAGTGCAGAGGAAATTATACTGACCAATTTTATTCCAATAAAATACGGCTTGTTCATAAAATATCAAAAAATTACAAAAATAATGTTTCTTACAGATTGCACAGCCATCTTTAGTTAACTTTTCGAACCACCAATAAATGCAATCTCGTACACAAAAGCACACAAAGTCTAGTTTAAAATGTTGATATATAGATGGCGTTCAAATATGTTAGACGTAATAATAAATTGTAAAAGCTCTAAACAAAATGTATTATTTCTCCACTGCCACGCCATAAACACCATGCTAATGCAAATTGCAAATACAGAGAGTTTATAAAACAAAAATATAATGTAAATTCTTGTTAAGGCAAATTTAAACCACCCAGTCATCAATATAAAATTTATTGAGAATTGGGCTATATCGTATCGATGTACATACAAACACACACCGATCGAAATAAAATACGATATACTGAAACAGTTTCATTCATGGAATATAAAAGACATTATGGGTTTTTACTTTTTACCAGTAAATAAGCGCACGCGAACGCATACGTAAGAAATTTAAGTGGGGAAACTCTTGTGACTGGTTTACATTTATTTTTTAACATGGTAAAATGAATATTTTATAGTTTTCTCGTATTTTGTCTTTTTATTGAATTACTCAACAACAGTTCATTGTATTTCTTTCGAATAGCGTTATTGATTTTAGTACATTTCCGCGTTTTAATGCGAGCGAGAGAATGCTCTATTAGAAATTGTGCGAGGTCAGAATTTTTGTGATTTCCACCATCCATGAACTTTTTTGGATTACTAATTTGCTTGTAAATTTTTTAATTTCACTAACAAAGTGTATAATAATTTTGGTTATGATCGTTGCGGGATTTGCAATAAATTTTTAAATTGAAAATTAACCGAATGAATCTAATAATAATTCGTTTTACAAATTGGAACAACTTTAATTTAATTAAGACCTTAAATTAATTTTACACAATTTGTTAGTTGTGGAAGAAAGCCTCTTAGGTTAAATTTTAAATATTACATGTGTAGATGAAAGAGGGTGCTAACAAACACTGGAAACTGCAATGTTTGCATTACGCTACGAAAAACTTTACCAAACAAGTGAGAACGAGATCTTGTATCTATTTAAGAGAAGAGAGTCGAGCAGAATTTTCGGGGATACCCCTACATTTTTAAATACATCTCTAGAAACATCTCTGCAAACTTGCGATCCCAGTCGCCACTAAATAAAATAATAAAGGCATATAAAAATTCAACTCAACTCAATTCTCCATTTTAACTCTCAACTAAACATAAAATTCAACTTTACTCGTAATTAAATATTATATTTTATATTTATTACATTCGAAGCTTTTCACAATTACTCTAAAATATTTGTAAACACTCAAGTTTTGAAGTAACAGTTATATAAACTGAATGTTTCTGTGCCTTTTGCATTCATCAGCTTATCACGGTTTTGTTTAAATTTGTCGGTTCTTTCTTCATCCTCTAATTCCCATGTTTGATCGACTTGTTTTATTAATTTTAAATCGCTGTAGGTGAAAAACTCAAGTGTAAACCTTATTCTCAACTCGTCTCTCGAATGGGGGGTAAGGAGCATCGGTCTAGAAGGTCAATACACCAGCCCAAATGTCAACCTCACCTGCACGTGGTGCTCCCTGCTAATTAACCAACGAGGCTCTGGCGACCAAGAAACGGCGTGATAACCGAACACCGAGAACCTAGTAAAAGATGTTCTCTCCACTGACCCACTGGCAATTTCACTATGTAGATAGGTAGCTGTTTCAATAACCAGCCATTATAATGTAATGAGTTTACAACAAAAAGGAATTTTTAACCCAGGTGGTACCCCAACTGCTCAGTTGGTTAATCCACCCTCTAACGAGGCCGGCTCAAAGGTTTCTGGGGTGAGGCAACCATTGCTATGCAAGACTGAGTGAAATAGAAAAAGTTGCATCGCAACTTAGCAATGAAATTGCTAAGTTAAAGAAAGAAAACGAGGAGCTGCAGAAGCCTAATCTGACAGAGGTTGTGGAAACTCCTCTTACTTGCTATAACGACATCAGCACACTCGCCTGTACTGTGGTTGAGTTTTATACAGATAAGGAGGAACTTGCAAGAGAAACTGATTGGATACACAAACAGAAGAAAAGACCAAGGAGAGGTTGAGGAGCTCTCGCAAGCAAAAGTTAATGAAACTGTCGAAACAGTGCCTGTACCCCAATATCACCAGCAACAATGTGATAGGCATAACTGAGTTTGTGAATATCCAAGCTCTAAGGAAATCAGTGTCCACAAACAACTATAGAATAGTTGCACTAAACAATAATGTTTGCAAGATAAACACAAGAGATCCCGATGCATACAGAGCTTTGGTCACAAAGCTCACTGAAGAAGGTAAAGAGTATGGTATACATATAAAGACAAAAATAACCGAGAAATTAAGGTTATGGCCAGAGGTTTCCATCCCACCTGCAAGAAGGAGGATATAATAGAAGATCTCAAAATGAAAGAACTGCAAATTGAAGACGCAGTAAATATCTTTAAACGAGAGAAAGTTGAAAACAGTCACGAAACCAAGATCGTTAAAGGAGGGCTCCCGCTATTCATGCTCACATTCAACAAAAGCCAAAAAATTGAAAATATATTTAATATCAAAGCAATACTTAATATGAGGGTTAAAATAGAACCACTGAAAAAGAGGAAATAACCACACCCAAAGATATTGCCGGAAAGATGTTAGGTGCGTAAAATGTGCCGGCAGACACAACGCGAAAGACTGTTCTCTTAGTCGAACCGAACCTGCAAGGTGTATAAACTGTAAAGGACAACACCCAGCCAACAATAGAGACAAAAACCAGTAATGTTAGAAGAGAAAGGATTCCAACTACAACTAGAGTGCCGACACAACCAGAGCCCATAGCACCAGAGAGGAGATCCTACTCTCAGATAACGCAGCAGAATACTATTAATAAAGATCCACTCGACAGGATATTTCGAAGTATAGAAACGATAAATGCATGCCTAGCAAAACAAGAATGTGGTCTAGAAGCTATATATAAGCGGCTGGATAGACAAGAAGCTACGAATAAGCTTACATCAATGCTATACTAATCAAATGAATAGATCACTTAGAATTGTTATTTGGAACGCGAATGGATTACCACAGCATGTTCCAGAGGTAGAAATTTTTCTAAACTTAGAAAAAATAGATATGTCAAGTCTGGGAAACTCATTTAACGGAAATTTATTAAAATACGTTACTATGAATGCTACCATGCTATTCATCCAGTAGGGAACGCTAGAGGCGGGTCTACCGTAATTGTTAAAAATAATATTAAACATTATGAAGTGCCCGGCATTGAAGAAGAAATTATGCAAGTTAAAACCATAAAAGTTGAACCAATCAATAATAGGGAACTCAGCATCTCCTCTATTTACTGTCACCCACGCCATCAATTAAAAAAAGAAGAAAACGGTCGAATTTTTAATTCTTTAGGACCAAATTTTATCATAGGCGGTGATTTTAATGCAAAGAATACCTATTAGGGATTTAGACTTACAACCCATAAAGGGAAAGCGTTATTTAATGCAGGTCGTGAGAAAAACTGTGAATTCCTCTCTGGCGATAAACCAACATATTGGCCTACTGACATACATAAAATTCCAGCCCTTCTTGACTTCTTTCTAACAAAAGGAGTTCTAGAGGACTACACATGCATTGAAAATACTGATGGACTATCATCTGACCACTAACCTGTGATCATAACTCTGAGTACAATGATAATAAAAAAAGATAATTCACCTAAGCTAACAAGCAATAAAACCAATTGGGATTCAAAAAATTAGTGGAAGATCAAACAAATCTCGGGGAACCAATTGGAACGAAGATGCAGCTAGAAGATGAACTAGCAATATTTAATAACAATATCCAACAAGCGGCTTGAGAAAGTTCACCGATTTCTCATACCAAGGCTACAATGAAACATAACTATCCTCTTGAAGTCAGAGAGCTACTCAAAGAGAAATGGAAAGCTCCATCGTGCACCGCAACACAAAACTATTTTTAATTTTTTGTGCAACAAATTAAAACAACTAATAAAGGAATTATAAAGAACGAAAGCATAACTAAGCGACTACGAGGTCTTTCTGAACTAAAGGATGACGATTACTCGCTTTGGAAAGCAACGAAGGAACTAAAAAGATTTAAAATGCCATGTGACTTTATTGGAGCTTAAAACTGAAATCAATAGTAAGTTAAGTATATCAGAAAAGCTCCAGGTTATGATTTAATAACTGGACAAATCGTGAAAGCCATTCCCGAGAAAGGTTTGCATAAATTAAATCAAATAATTAATGCAGCCTTTAATAATGATTCCTAAACCAAGTAAACTAGGAAACAATAAAAAAATCATATAGACCGATATCACTACTCCCAGTCATATCAAAAATATTTGAAAAACTGTTGCTGAAGAGATTCAAACCTATAATAGAAGAGAGATGCTTAATTTCACCACACCAATTTGGGTTTAGAGAAAATCACTCTATAGTTGAACAAGTTCACAGAATAACGGATGTCATTGAGGATACACTCGAGAATAAGAAAATATGCTCCAGTATTTTCTTAGATGTAGCTCATTCGACAAAGTTCAGCACCAAGGGCTTGAATTTAAACTGCATCGAGACCTGCCTAAGGAATTTTATCAAATTCTTAAATCCTACATAGCTGATCGACACTTTAGAGTCAAATTTCAAAATGAGTACTCTAAAATAAAAGGAATATTAGCAGAAGGTACCGTATTTGGACCTATTCTGTTTATTCTTTATACGAGAGACTTACCGAGTATTGAAGGTACTACAGCAGCAACATTTGCAGACGATAGCTGTATCGTATAGCAGTTGGAAAAGATTTTTCGGAAGCAACAAGCAAATTTCAAACTGCAGTTAACACGGTGAGCAACTGGACTAAAAAATGGCGCATCTCATTAAATGAAGCCAAATTTTGGTTTTGGAGAATTCTCTCAAAGTTTAATTCTTCCTGATCCGGACTTGTGATGATTTGCTTGTTAGGACAAATAGTTCGAAGGCTACATTCAGGAACAACTCACTAATTACATATGACAATAGCAGGAATGATGGATTGTCATTCATTTATGTTGATACCGATCAACTCTCCAATGAGAATCTTGTATATTCTTTCAAAGTTTGCGCTATTTTTACCAATATTTAACCTCCAATGAGCATATTATATTTAAAACAAAATTATGTTACAGCTTAATTTATTTTAATTTCAATTTCAATTTCAATTTCATACAACCATGTGTATTAAAAATTCGAACCAACATGTGTATCACCAATTTTAACAAACATGTGTTTTAAGGAGAACCGATAAAGACGAACAACTCCAAACAAGATAAAAAATTTCCATTCACTTTTTATGCGCACGATATTTATTAGTGTTGCCGCGCATACAATATAAATAAGTAACATATTTAACTTATGTAACTTACGTGTAACTTATGTAGCTTAAGTGTATTTATTATGTGACGTTGCATAAGTATTACATGAATATTTAATTTAAGTTTGTACAGATGATTTGGAAAGCTTTCAAAAAAATAAAGTCTAATTCTGTCGGGTTGGACTTACCTTTCAATTGTCCATACGTGATTATATTTAATTGTATTTTAGCTAATTCAGTTTATCCTGATTGTTGGGAAGTTTCTAGGAACAAATTCAAAATTGATTGAGATTGTCGTCTTTCCCCCGAGAAAGTGGGCAATGACTTGAAGTACGGTATAAATTAAGATAAGGAAACCCTTATCTTAATTTATACCGTACTTACCACTTTGAATATTCTTTTCGGTAGTTACCTTCCTAACTTTATAAATAGAACCCAGAATTCGTAGAGATACGTGGAAATTACTTTTATTTTGCGACTTCATCGAATTTTAAATAAATAATTAAAACAAAGTAAAATGTTTACGTCGATAAAGTCATATTTTAGATTAGGTAAACATAAACAAAAACTTATAACAGGTTGACACGTCAACTTTACAAATCAAAATGTAAACTGTATTCCCATGGTTCAAAATGTAAACTGTATTCCCATAGTTAAATACCTTGGCATGACGCTCGATGCTAAGCTAAGATGGAAAGAACACACCAAGAAGAAAAAAGAAGAGTTAAACATCAAATATAGAAAAATGTACTGGCTCATGGGTAGAAATTCTGAGCTCTCAATACACAACAAATTGCTTTTATACAGGCAAATGCTAAAACCCGTATGGACCTATGGTATCCAACTTTGGAGTTGTGCCAAGAAGACCAATATACAAATGATACAATGCCCCATGGTACATTAGGAACGACAACCTCCATAGAGACTTCAAGATGGAATACGTCACCGATGAAATAAGAAACCAAGCAAGGAAATACGTACATCGCTTATCTCTACACGAAAATGCAGATATCCGTCGTATATTGGATACCGCTAACGGAGTGACGAGACTCCAAAGGCAGAAACCCCTGGAGTGGGGCAGTTTCATTTAGAATAAGAAAGTATTATAAAATGAGGAACCAATAGGTTACTCATCTTAATCCGAGAAACTAATTTTAAAAGATAAATTACTAGATGATCTCTGAATCAGTTGTAATATTGTATAAATAAATAAATAAATTTATTAAATAAAATAAAAATCTCTCGCATATCTGACAATTCGACCTAGAGATTAGAGAGAATTAGGTTTCAAAGTTCAACGTAAGTAAATGGTGATTTGAAATCTATCGTTGAGAAGTTTGCTACCAGCTGTGTAGCTTACAAACAAATTTGTTGACTATTTGATTCCTCCAAGCAAAGAGGCATTTGGAAGTGCGTTTCTATTGATTCCCACAATGAATCCTGAAAACATCGAATCATTTCGTTTCAATCGAAGTGCAAAACTCATGGGCCAACTTGGCAGCGTAAAATTTTTATTTATTTTTTAGAACAGTCTACAAATTTGGCTTGAAAGCATACAAAAAATTGAATTCAGTGACAATATATTTTTTTAATTTAATAATTTAATAACTTAATTTAATAAAATTTTAATAAAATTAAATTAATTAAGTAGAGTGGACTCATAAAAGTTAGCTCTGAAAAATAAAAAAAAAATCATCAGGTAACACTAAACTAAACACATTTTCGATACTTTATCGAAATTTATGTGTCTTTTTCCTAAACTGAAATTGGCGTCTGTTTCGTTTATAAATTATTTCCTTTGTGTTGCTATCACAACCTACTAGAATAAATATGACAATTATCTATTTTTCTAATTTCGTTGTAGTATCGTAAACAAATTATTTGGTGATAGGAATCGAGTAGATATATCACAATTTTTAAATCTAGCAGGCTTGAAAATGATGTATTCCATTTTATTCTAGAGAAGCGAGACATAAACTTCGATAAATTATCGAAAACTGTGATGTTACAAAATGCTGCCCCAGAATTAAATATCCGGTGGCACTATTCTGGTAATTCCCTGGGAATAGGGAATTGGGGAAAGATTTTATATGTAATTTCTATTTTAAATTTTTTTTCTGGCATACTGAGGTAAAAATCTAGTGGTAATTTTTTTTAAAACAAAATAAAATTGGGATTAATTTTCCCTGCCAATTTAGATATGGAAAAATTATTCCCAATTTATAAATATTTGCATCAAGCTTTTCTTCTTAGTAGGCCGGAAAAATAATATTTAAACTGAAATTACATATAAAATCTTTCCCCAATTCCCTTTTCCCAGGGAATTGCCAGAACAGTGCCACGTCTGTGCAGATGTATCGTAGGCCAGGAACGGGATGTATTATATTCAAAACAAAGTCACGCTAACTACCTCTAGTTTTAATTTCAAACTTATTTGCATCGTGTGAACAGAGCTATGGCGATTTGGGTCAGGATAAGTTCGAGATTCTATAATATTCCTGAACAAAGCTTGTGTTGTGAACAAAGCTATGATGGTTTAGGTCACTGTGGTACCAAGATTCTAGAATATCTTCTATAATGCTATAATATGTCCTTAGAACCGATTTAAGACCCTCTCCACATTGCATAGCCCAGCCTATACTGGCATCAAAGATGGATCGGCCCATGTGTTTTTCACTCCGACAGGGGATCAAAGTTGTGTTACATTTCCCTACAGACCATAATCTGTCGATAAAATTTCACTTTGCATCCTGCCTCTATCGGGATTTGAACCTCCCGATCCAAACGCCAACGCTTTAATCACTGAGTATCTATATTTGTCCATGCGATGTTTATTCGATCGATTTCAATGAAAAGCTAAAAAAATGTAGATGTGGTTTTTCGGTCTTGATATGTTCGGCAAAGTTGTTTGTGGCTTGCGCAACAACTTGGTGAAGAAAGCATAATGGAAATCGTAATGGTTTGACAAATTTTTGAATCAAAGCCAAAACATGTCGAAAGCGATATCTCAAAAATGGGGACTAACTTTGAAATGGGACCAGCACCATGGAATTCAGCATACTTGAATTAGGTTTACACTGTGGGTGCCTGTTACAAAAAAAAAAATCAAGTGTGCTTTAGACCACACTACTGAAGTAAAACTTCTAATATATATTTAATATTTATAATATAATATAGAAAAATTATAATATTGAAAAAAATTGGTCACCCTGTGCGTTCTCGAGAGTCACCTAGCCGTTTATGTCTGATGCCACAAGAGGTAACCTTGTAACTTGGTAACTTTTTCAAGGCCAACTAGTCGTAATAGATAATGTTTATGTATGTGTAACAAAATGGACAAAAAAATCATTTTTGAAATCTCTTCGCATAGTAAAAATGGCCTTGAAATATTTTTTATTTCATTTATGTTTGTGTAATGTGGTTTCATCGAAAATTTGTTTAAGTCGCATTAAAACCTGTATCATAGGCAAACGGGGAAAGAAACGAAGAAAGAATCGGTTTCTGTGATACCTCGTGTGAAATGGAGCTGTAATATAGAAAAAAATACATATATAAAATATTTCACCCTGTGCGTTCTGAAGTGAGTGAGTGACCCTATGCGTTCTCGAGTGAGTCAGTCAGTAACATAGAAGTCTATATTATGACTTTTCAATTTTCCAGTTTTTCAATTTTCCAATTTTTAAATTTTCCAATTTTCCAACTTTCCAAATTTCCTATTTTCATATTTTTTTATTTTCCTATTTTCAAATTTTCCAATTTTTCAATTTTCCAATTTTTCAATTTTCCAATTTACCATTTTTCCAATTTACCAATTTTCCAATTTTCCAAATTTCCAATTTTCATATTTTCATATTTTCCAATTTTCCAATTATCTATTATCCAATTTTCTAATTTTGCAATTTTATAATTTTCCAATTTACAAATTTTCCAACTTTGCAAATTTCTAAATTTCCAATTTTTTCATTTTTCCAATTTTCCATTTACCAATTTTCCTATTTTCTTATTTTACCCAATTTTTTTAACCAATTATTAAAATAAAATGGTATCAACTAATGTTCTACCTAGGGATTTATGAATTGTCATGGCACATCCTGATACTAAAGGAAAATGATTTCGTTTTGCGTTTGTTTCGTTCGCCTCGTTCGATTACATTTTTCGTAACGCATTTGCCAGCTTAGTCCCCAAGTCAAGCGTACCTAAAGAAGTTTTACTTCAAAAAGGTTTACGATTCAAGCACAGTGTTATTAATAGATGGCTCTTAAAGTAAGGTGATTGAAGGGAAGCTCTCGAAGACTTTCGAAATAACATTAGGAGTGCAGATGTTGTTGAAGGGAAGCTCTCGAAGACTTTCGAAATAACATTAGGAGTGCAGATCCAACAGCCCAAATTATAATAATATGCCAGCTTTGATAGCAAAATAAGTATAGCGCTTGCTCTGTAATCCGGAGGCCCCGGGTTCGATTCTTCGTGGTGACATTAATTGTGTATTGTCTATATATCTCAAGCCATATTTGTCGGGTTTTCCCCATAAATATTTTGTATTCAACCTTGCGTTAGAATATGTTATTCGCTAGCTCGACAAAGCACAGGACAGCTGTTTTTACTACAAATCGTCGGAAAAGACAGGCCAACAAATCGAACACAATATCAGCGAGGCAAATATGAAATAAATGGCTATTGCGAGAAGAAACACGTGGAGGATTTTTAACAAGCGAACATAACATCGCGGATCGCAGCAGGTTATCGAGCATTTTACGGTACCATTAGCACTTTTAGGTCTCGTAATATATCACACAAAACAAAATTAAATATCTATAAGGCGCTAATAAGACCATTAATATCTTTTGGTAGCGTAGGACGTTAACAACACGAGACACCCAAAAGCTTGCCGGTCTTGTGTGCAAATTAATGCGTATGATGATTGGTCCTGTTAAGGAAAAAGAAGTGTTCTGGATGCGCCTGTAGCTCGAGATCAGAAATGGTCTGTTGTTCAGATATAATCGTAACAATCAAATCAAGGCTTAGATGAAACGGACACGTTCTACGTTTCCAAAATCATATGATAAAATTGGCCATGTAATTCTGTATAAGTGGCGGCTCTAGATAGAGGCAGGACTATCACAAAAAAGAATTATGATTCTTATGTTGCTAATAGATGATGATCCCACAGCTATTTTTCTAACACTTTTGTTAAAAATTTGAAACATTTCACATTAAAACGACTTTAAAAATTGATGAAGTGGTACCGACACTTATTTTGTTTGTTTTACAATGTATTTGCATTATGATGATAATGGTAATTTCAGAACATTTTGAGAGTCCTTATGTACGAGGGTTGCTTGAAAAGTTTCCGGCCTCAACACGATGTTGGTAGCACTCGTCAAGAAAAGTTGAGTGTTTTTGTGAAAAACTCTGCACCTGCATCCTTATCCTCCATGAAATGTTGGGCAGCTGAATTAAACGCGACTATGAATTTATCCTAAGAACGTGTTTGTCACATATTGAATCAAAATTTAGGCAGGAGAAAGCTGCCCGCATGTTAGATGCAGTGCTTGCTCACATTGTTTTGGCACCGGCTAAATACTGTTGATAAAACTTGGATACACCATTACACTCCAGAATCAAAAATACGGTCAAAACAGTGGACTGCCAAGCAGAAATTGGATCAAAAAAAATCAAAAGCAGTTCGTTCTGCTGGGAAAGTGATGGCTATACTCTTTTCTGGGACAGTCATGGAGTTATCTTAATCGATTATCTTCAAAACGAGAAAAACCATTACAGCATACTACACATCGTTACTTGACAATCTAAAGGCAGGAATTGCAGAAAAAAGGTTACATTTGCAGAAAAAAAAATTTGCTCCCACCGCAGCCGTTGACATAGTGGAATATCCCGCCAGATGTAGCGACAAGTAACTTTTTTCTTGTTCCATAAGCTAAAAGTTGCGCTCGGAGAACAGAGATTTTCGTCGAATGAGGAGGCCACCACCTTAATAAACAACTATTTTGCACAGAAAGGCGCGGAGTACTATTTGGACTGTTCAATAAAATAAATTGAAGAAAAAATGTCTTGAATGTTTGTTAGATAGGAAAACTGACAAGACTTGTATAATCTCGTGTGGAGATGCCGAACTCCCATCGTGGCGCGTCCCCAGGTTGCGGATAGGGGGATGCTCTTTAACCAGCTTGCCGGAGGTAAGTGGGAAATAAAATACCATCGGCGGGCCAAATCTGGCTAGAGGAAGGAACCCCGAACTATAAACACATTATTCAGGCAATGAGTGTACAACAAAACAGAATGTATACCCCAGGTGGTACGTCTACTTTATAGGTGGACAATCCACCCTCACACGAGGTAAGCTCAACGGATTCTGGGGTGAGCCAAGCATTGCGAAACCCATTTATACCAAGCACAAGTATCTCGAGATAGTTGGTGATCGTTGTTGACCAAGAAAACCACCACGATGTCGCTAGAGAAAACGCTGATTTAAAGAAATCGATAGAAATTTTAATAAAAATCAATGAACAGTATTCAAAGAAGTCCAACAGCTTAAAGAAGAAATTGCTGTAATCAAAAATGATAATCGAGCCAAGGAAAATGATATAGCTATCTATGATACAGATGAAGACGAATTGGCGTATGAAACAAGTTTTAAACAAAGGCAAATTAAAACTTAGTCAAAACAAAAAAATAAAAAGCAGAATCTTCGCCCGAGGTGGAACAATCAACGCAGAGCGTCAGAAAACCACTACCCCAACGACCTAAACAGTCATCCACGGACCTAGTGAAGGTAAATAAAAACGTATCACTGATACCGAAAGAGAGACCACTGAAACCAGGTAATACATCTAACGTAATCAACCAGAAGAAAATGCAGGTAAATCAACCAATACATAGAGAGATACCACCTCCACCCATCAACAACCTACAGAATGTTATCAAATGCAATCACCGCTAAAAAACAACGAATGGTTCACCTATGAAAACAGAGCTGAGCAACCAATTAAAGTGCTGGCCAAAGGGCTACATCATACATGCCCAAACGAAGAAATAATTGAGGAACTTAGCTAGAAAGGATTCAAAATTATAAACGCTGTGGGAAACATCTATCAAAAGAACGCAACAAAAGTAAGAAAAGAACCAGTGAAATGCATACACTGTGGAAATCATCACCCAGCAAATTAAAGAGGCTGCAAAGAATGAGAGGCAACCAGAGAAATCAAACAAGTAAGAATTATCAGCCTAGGATGCAATTCTACTCAAAACAAATCTCCCTAAATAGCGGCAAAGTAAGGCAGAACGAAAATATCAAGAACGTTCCGAGTCAGCAAACCCATGTCCTGCAAGAAATACTTCAGAAGCTAAACACTATCAATTCACATTGGCTGGGCAGGACCAAAGGCTAGAATCTATAGGCGAGCTACTGCAAAAACAAGACCAGATACTAGGAACACTGGAAAATATATTGATGAGCCAAGATAAAAGAATAAAGGATGCGTCAATTAAAACTAGAGAAGTTATTGACTACCTTCATTCTAGTCCACACAAACTTAACAAGAAAAAATACTATTTAAGAACATACATACTATTTAAGGATTGTTACCTGGAATGCAAATGACCTAGCACAACGCATTTCAGAAGTAGAAGTACATATTTTTAAACACAAAAAAAAGTGATATATGCCTAATCTCAGAAAGTCATTTTACCAGAACCTCGTAGGCCAAGCAATCTACTGTCCACCCAGATATAACCCAAAAAAATAAGACTACATCAAACTTCTTAAATCGCTTGGCAATAATTATATTATTGATTATCACATTAAAATGTGAGTTTCACTCAGTAGAAAGCCAACCCAAACAAAATTCCTGACCTTGTGGATTTCTATGTATATCAAGTCTCCGAAAATTACTTAGCAGTTGAAAATGAAGAAGGGCTATCGCCAGACCATTCTCCAGTTTTAATGACAATAAGTGACACAGTATAATAAGGTAATTAAGCCCTGCACGATTAACAAATAATAAAACCAACTGGGAATACTTTCGACAGCTAGTCGAAGAAAGCGTCAATGTACAGGTGCAAATCTCGAACGCTTACACGATAGAAGAAGAACTAGAAAACCTAATTGAAAGTGTGCAAAAAGCGGCCTGGGAAAGTACTCCTGATCAGCAAGAAATATTACAAAAGAGTATATACTATCCAGTTGAAGTGGGAGAGTTGGTTAACTCTTAGAGTCCCTAAAGACAAAACAATCCTAAACAACTTGTGCAACAAACTTAAACTACTAATAAAGGAGATTAAGAATGAGTCAATTCCAAGCTTCCAAAGTAATCTGACAGGTAAACCTGACACAGACTATTCCCTGTGGAAAGCCACCAAAGGATTAAAAAGGCCTAAAATGCAAGTGCCATTAGAATAGTTATACATTCAAATCACTGAACAAGTGGAACAAACAAGAAGTAAAAAACCTCAAAGATAAAAAAGCTGCTGGATACGACTTGATAACGAGGCAAATAATCAAAGCTTTACGAAAAAAAGCAATAAGAAAACTACCGCACATAATCAATGCTATCTTTAGACTATGTTATGTTCCAAGACAGTGGAAAGTAACGGAAATCATAATGATTTCTAAGCCTAATAAATCGCTAAAGGACAGATTCTCAATAGGTTAAAGCCAATTAAAGAGAGAACAGAAACCTTATACCAGCACGTCAATTTGTGTTTCGAGAAAGGCACTCAACGATAGAACAGGTACATAAGACTACTGATACAATTGATGAGGTGCTGAAAAAAAAGAAGTATGTTCAGCAATATTCTTAGACGTAGGCCAAGCATTTGATAATGTTTGTCATCGTGGCCTAGAATTTAAGCTCCAACGAGATTTTCCAAAACAACATTTTGAATTGCTAAAGTCTTACATCAAGGACCGTTACTTCCGGGTGAGACAGGACGGGGAATACTCTAAACTGAAGAAAATATTGGCAGGGGTTCCACAAGGCAGTGTTCTAGGCCCCGTATTATACCTCATGTATACAAATGATCTATCAAACATAGAAGAAGCTAGAATAGGAACGTTTGTTGATGATACAGCCGTTATGAGCACCGATGCTAGTATTGTTGAGTCCACAAGAAAAACTACAAAATGCTGTTAATATAGTAAATAACTGGCCAAAAATGGAGAATAACACTCATCAAATCGAAATCAACACATATCAACTTTACAAATAGGGAATTATAGGATATTCCGATTAGATTGAATTCGCAACAAATTCCATATTCTGATAATGCTAAGTACCTCGGCATGACGCTTGACTGTAAACTCAGGTGGAAAGCGCATGTTAAAAAGAAAAGGTAAGAACTGAATTTAAAATTCAGAAAAATGCACTGGCTTATTGGAAGAAACTTCGAACTGACAACGCACAACAAACTGCTGTTATCTGAACGTATATTCAGCTTTCGGGCTGCGCAACGAAAACTGCAGTGAAGGTCATTCAAACATTTCAAAAAAAAGTACTACGTAGCATTGTGAATGCTCCTTGGTACATTAGAAATAACTATCTCCATCGAGACTTAAACGTGCCTTCTATAGTACTGGCCTGTGACAACATTCATTTTTTGTCGATGACGTCAACGTAAGTCGACAACCAGATGTCAGTACAATTAAGTAAAAATAATACACCTTGCCTCCTTATTACTACGGCAATAAATTTCACAAACTTAACAGATAAAAACCTAAATTATTATAAAATAAATTAATAAATTATGAACAATTTTAGTGTAATTGATTTTCTTAATTCATTAATTGAATTTTTCCTATCCATATTCAAGAAGTTTAGTGAGCATTTGGAGAAATGCGTCTATTTAGATAACGCAATACGAAGTTTTAGTGTATTCCACTATAAAAGTATAAATACAACCGTGAGAGAAGAGAATAATTTGTGATCATTTTGTTTATATTTTGTCATTTCGATTTCATTTCTGTATTTCTATTTTATTTAGTGTCACACAATTAATCGAAGACTTACGATGCATTTTTTCTGTGTTTTACATAATACCCGTAATTCTTTTGCTATTTTTTATTCAATCTACGTACCAATTACAACAATTTCAAATTAAATGGTATTACAAATCGACTTATGTTATATAAAAATGACAAAAAAACGCCAAAATCTAAAATAAAATATACATGCATTACTAGAAAAGCATATCCTTCGGCTTCAACAGTTTGTTCAAAACTAATGCCTCAACCAGTCAGGCTTAAGTTCTTAAGTTGTGCTCCATTTTGGACCACTTAGGAGAGCGGTACGATAACCAAAATTTTAGAGGTCAGTTGTTTATTTGTGACGAGAAGCCTATACAATTTTGGTGATTGTAGCACTAACGAAAGTGGTGCAATCAGCGTTTAACTTAAGCTCTTAAGTCTGACTGGTTGAGGCATAACAACAAAATTACAAAACAACTAGGGAGAGAAATAATATACTTATGTATTGTTTTGTAATGCTGGAACCAGTCAGAAATAAAAACTTAACTAAATAAAAAAAAAAAGAATGCGATAAATGGCATTTCAATGTAATTACCCAGTCAAACTTAATTTTCATGTTAGAAATCGAAAGAAACCGAATTTCCCCTTCGCTAAATTTTAGTTGTCACTTAATAAAAAAATAGTGCGCGCTATTTTTCGCTCGAAAATAAGAAATATGTACGATTTGTTGTTGTGTTTTATACACAGCAAAAGAAGATAAATTTTTGATACCGGTGGAAGCCATATTTATTTTGTTTACTATTTTATTTATTAAATAAAACTGTTTTAATATTTTTTCATATTCTGTGATTAGTTTTAATAATGTGTGATAAAGTAAAAATGGTGTTTTAGTGAATTTTGTTAAAAATTAATTTGTTAATGGTATGATATTACAGTCGTAGTGTAAACGCTATTTTACTACTATAATATTTTAATTTTGTTTAGTTTATTTCCTTTTTCTTTGTGATGTAAAAGCATCTCGTGTATGTGTACATTTTCAAATACGAAATTTATATATAAAAATTTATAACAACATGAACAAATATGAAATTTCTATAAAAGACATTTCACAATAAAAACAGCTGTTTGTAAACGAACAGCAGTAACTTAAAATTATTATTAATATTTTTGGCTGGTTGGAATACCAAAAAAAAAGAAAAACAGTTGGGTTCGGTAAAATTCGTAAAAAAAAATACGATTAGTGGTTCCCTTTTTTTTTTTTTGTTATGTTCTTATTTCTGACTGGTCTCAGCTTAATTTTGTATGACGGACGATTGACGAAATTTATTTTGGTTTTACGAGAACGAGGTGTAGACAAAAACTAGAAAAAACTGGAAAACCAAAATATAAAACGAATAACCGTCTGCTTCGATGTAATAATTACAACTAAATATATTTTGTAATGTAATTTTCCTTTTTAATATTTATCTGCCATCTAGTTGAACCGTCGACTTAGCGTGTCGTCATCAGTTGGTGTAAGCGGCCAGTAGTTTAGACGGCATTGTGGAAAACGTCAGCGATGAAATAAAAAAAATTGCAAAGTGTATTGTTCTGCGACTGCAACAGCATGACAACGAGGAGCTGCGGAACCTACTGAATCGCACCAATGGACCGAAGCGCCTGAAAATAACAAAGCCTTTAGAATTAGTGGTTCCCTGAGCCGCTTAAATCAAAAGACTGGCAGAGCTGGATTGAACCGATAGGTTTCATCCCACAAGAATCGACCACTAATAAAACAATTACTAGATAATTCATATGATTAGTTATAATATTATACAGAAATAAAGATTTCTTAAAAAAAAAAAACTTGTATAATCAAATTTTTTTTAAAAAATGCCTTTAAACACATATTTTCGCTTGTGTTTCATAAATCCTTTGATTTTTCGTAAAACTTTCTATTGATTAACTTAAAAATTTGAAAAGTTTTGTGCAAGTTCAAAAAAATTATTGCGATAGTGCTACCTCCAGCGGTGAATCGCGGTGAGCAAAAACACAATTTTTCTACTGGATATTTTCTGCTATTTTATACAGCATTCTGGAGTCGGCACCATTAAAGGTGCAACCTCGTGGGAGGCCCGTTAGTCGGTGGATGGACCATGGACGACGTTAAACCAGACCATGAAACTCTTGCTTATCGTGTCTATTACCAATCAAGTTATCTTGAAGAGCATTGTTGAGGCGGCCAAATTCCTTCATGAGATGTAGCACCAACGCAGAATAAGAGAAGAAGTAACTAGCATTAAGTTTAGTTTAATTCTGTTTCGCAAATTAAGTTTGGTGCCTAAATATTAAACTTGATGCCTACGTAAAAAAAATGAAAACTAGCAATTAACAATTATTTAGTCTGCAGTAAAAATGCCACCAATCCAACATTTACACAAAGCCACATGTTGTTTCTGTTTATTTCAAACACATAGCCACGCTCGTTGTTTATTGTTGATTTCTTAAAGAATTACATTAATTCCTTCTTTCTGTTTTGTTATTTCCATTTTTTTTTAGTTGTGTTTTTACTTTACTACTTACTTGTACATAATTCTTGTTTTCATACTACAAAATTTTTGTGTTAATTTTTTTTTAGTTCAGTCCGAAACGTGATTTTATATTGTGAACATCGGTCAATCGGTTTTATTCCGTTATATAAAATAAAAATAAAAATTCGAAACGGATATTGGTAGTGTTAAGTGTTTGTTTTGAGTGAAATTTAAACCACATAGTTTGGCTACTTCTTGAATGTGGTGTTTAGTGTTTACACAATTAACTTAAGTGAGATTTCTTTATAATAATTATTGTGTTATAGAGAAAAGGTTATTGATATTATTAATAAAAATAATAATATATCATTAAATATTGGATTTATAATATTTTCGCATCATCATTACATATACAAAAGTGAAGTGAAAGGTAATTTATAGTTTTTTTTACAATACACACGAAATACCTAAGATACAACTATGTTATGTATCTTACTTAAAGTTTTAACATAGAAATATGATCTGTAGTGTAATCAAGGTTGTTTCAAATGTAATGGTCATTGTATATAAAACCCTTTATATATTTCATCGAATTTTATTTGTTAAGTGATATAACATAAATTGATCAAGTAAAGATCTAAACGTGACTTAAATCTAAAATATCGATTTCGTTGAAGGTGTTTCTATTTTGCTTAGGTGGGTGTTTTACTTCGTTTCAAAATTAGCAACTGCTGATGAATTAGGTTTCAGCGAACTATGAATAACGCCTGAATTGAGGTTAAATTATAATAGATTTGATAATTGATTTAATAACTAAATATGTATAATTGCAAAGTGTATTGTTTTAATATTGCAAAAGCGGTGTGACCCAAAAAATACTGAATTATTAATCGGTTCCGATCAAAACTCTAACAATATACTCGATTATAATACGATTTGACATTGATTACATTAAAAATCTCAGATTTTTATTATTTTTAAAACCGGTTTTAAATGTTATAAATTCCAAATACATCGACATTCAAAGTTTTTTAATGTAAACAAAACTCGGTGGCATGGTAATCTTTGATAATTCGTAAAAAAATGGAATACGTTATTAAAAAATTGTATACGTCATTCTTGTTATTAAAATTAACGCGCCAAAAATAACGAGTTGTGACTATCAATTTTTTTAATTTTAACAAATTTTTGAAGATGCCTTAACATGCCATTTTATACAACAAAGAGGTCCTTCTTTGTGTCTCGCTTTCGATTAATTTGTCGGGACAAAATGGGAAAAATTTTGTATTTAATAAGAACAGTATCAGAAATTATTACTGGTCCAAAACTAAAACAATAATCTAGCTCATATTTACCAGGCGTGTAAATATGAAACCGGAATTAACCAATAAATGGCACCACCTGTCACAAACCACGCCATCGGCAACATTGTTCTCTTTTGACATCTGTCAACAACATCCAATCATAAACATATAAGTTTCATGCAATAACGCTTGTTTTTTACGTATTAAAAATGTTGAGTTTTGTGCCTAGATATTACGATTTGCGGACATCATTGATTTATGTTATCATTTGAAGAAAACTGCTGCAGAATCACATCGAATACTTGTCAAAGCTTACGGTGACCCTATGCTCTTGGTTTAAACGCCATTAAAAGGTCCGAAAGCTGGGAAAATGGGTTCCGCATAAACTGAATGAAAGGCAACAGGAAAATAGAAAACCCACTTGCGAAATGTTACCCGCCTGATACAAAAAAAAACATTTCTCCATCGAATTGAGATGATGAAAAATGGATCTATTTTGAGAATCCAAAGAGAAAAATGTCTTGTGTTGATCCAGAAGAATCATCGACATCGACTGCAAGGCCAATCAGTATTTAGTGAGATCAGAAGAGTGTGATTTATTTTGAGCTGCTAAGACATTTGCGCGAAATACGACCAGAACATGATAAAAGGCAACACAAAGTGATTTTGCTTCATGATAATGCACCATCACACAAAGCAAAACCGGACATGGAGACGTGGGAAGAACTTAATTGGGAAATACTTTCACACATGCGGCTTACTTGCCAGATTTGGCTCAGTCCGATTATCACTTATTTGCATCGATGGTGCACGGGCTTGCTGAGGATCATCACTTCACTTCCTACGAAAATGGATCGATAACTAAGTTTGCCTGAAAAGAAGAAGAGCTTTTTGGCGTGGCATCCACGCATTGCCAGGAAGATTGGAAAAATGTATAAATAGACAGCTGTGTACTAAAATTTGTTTCTGAACATACATTTTTTTACAATAGGATCAAATAGTCGCCATTAAAGACGATGCAATTTTGAACAAGTCTGTTGAATTTATGGAATTGAATTATGTTTCAATTTACGTTTATTAGCCAATGCAGCGGCGAACATCTTGAATTATTGCTCAGGCCTACCATCTCGACCGGCAATTTCATTGACCGATGCTTTTTATACTATAATGAATAACGGAGTTAAAAAAAGTTTTATAGATATAAAGTCATGCATCATATCTGCAGTAAAAACAATCCGAATAATGAATCTTTCGGTCAAATGTAAATTTCAATTGGCCAGAAGAAAACAAATATTATATCTACATTAAAAATCTTCCACCATGTATTACCCTCCACACAATACTAATTTTTAGTCTAAACCAAAAAAGTACCCCATAAATATTAGATTTAAATCGGGCAAAGCCAAATTACACCCCTATTCCACTAGTCACATCATTTCAAGTGACGTAAGTACTCATCTTCCTGGTTACTAGATCATTAAATCGAAACCTACAAAATAATTGTTCAATAAAGTCGTTCTGGCTGTTTTTTTAAATCTTAGTATGTTGCTTTATAAATAGTTACTTGCGACTGCTATCACTTCAAATAACAATTTCTATCACTTGAAATTTTGACGTGACAAATAAATAAAAAAAAAATTCAAACAAATGCAGCCAACTAAGATTTAAAAAATTTTCATTGAGAGTTTTGCACAAAATTATTTCGTAAATTTTGATTTTAAAATCTAGTAACCAGGAAGATCCATAGTCACGTCGCATGAAGTGATACGTCTAAGGGAATTGAGTATTTAGTTGAATACAGTTGAAATTAGTTGAATACACTGGCGAACAGTAATACTACCACTTATGGTTGTCCTAAAATCGGTTAGCCAAATGGCCGGTTATATACACTGTAGGGGCATAATACAATTCCCGGAATGTCACGGATGAGCTTCAGCAATGCACTAATTACAAAATCATCATTGATCCTGGACAGTGATAAGTATAAATGAGATTGGTACGAAATCTTAAATTTCAAAATCCCGAATAATTAAAGGCCCGCTTTTTAAATGTATCTACATTTTTAGTATCTAAATTCGACCGTTTCTGTGACCGGTCAATGACAAAATTAGATTATCGGATCTTATTTGCATTTTAACATGATTTTATCAAGAATTTTTGGAATTATGCCATACTCAATGGAAATTAGACACTCAATAACCAATGATTGTCAAATTTTGTACGCGGAATTGGATTGTGACTTTAAAAAATGCGTAAAAGTTGGTAATTCAGTTTATCTAGGGGGTTCGAAATTCCCAAAAACAAAACTTTCACTGGCTAGAATCATAACTAGCGGAATTCAATCTGGTAAAAAACAGAAGTGATCATGTTTGTGCATTAATCTGTTAGAATTTATGCGAAATGTTGCGATTAATATTAAACTGATGAATTAATGGAATTTTGTACCACGACTAAAATTCCAAAATAAATCCCATTGCCATAAAGTGGAATTTATTTTGGAATTTAATATATAGGAATTTTGTTTTCGGAATTTATTTGAATTTTTTTATTAGAATTTTGCTTTTTCGAATTTTGTTTTTTTAGAATTTGGATTTTGGAACCCAACTCGTTCTGAAATTTGGCCATGCTGAATGAAAGTAGTTCATTTCTTAACACATTATGATTAAATTAGAATTTAACGTGAATTTTAAATGGAATTCTTGAATTCGACCATTCTTTACGGAATTTGGCCAAATCTTAACAAATTTTTGTCAAATTCCGTTTTATAAATTTGGTATTTTTCTTCAAGTGGCAGGATGACTTGGCTTAGGTTAGTTCGATTTTTTTTCCACTATTATTATGTTTTCCAAAATTATATCATTGAAAATGTCTCTACGGTTTATATTTTCTATCCCGCCATTACCATTGTCATTACAATCGATCGTTATCTTCATCGGAATTGTACTCGCGGTGATCAAATATGTAAGAGCTATATATGAGTGCTTTTGGAAAAGTTTCCGACTCTTTGTCTCCTTGTAAGTTTATATACCAAACAGTACTCCGCGTCTTTCTTTGCGAAATAGTTGTTTATGATGGAGATAAGCTCCTCCTTGAATGAAAACTTTTAGCGGGGGGCTTGATCTGGTGAGTAAGAAAGATGGTCAAGCAGTTCAAACCATAATTTGTGGATTTTCGCCACGGCAACCGCTGAGGTGTGAGACGGCGCATTGTCTTGATGGAGCAAAATTTTTTTTCTGTAAATGTGGCTTTTCCGCAATTTCAGCCGTCAGCTTATCAAGTAATGATGCGCAGTATGGTCTGTAATGCTTTCCCCTTTTTGACGATAATCCATAACTAAGAAGAATTTTATAAACGCCCGTGAATTTAAATAGTTTAAGAATTTTTTTCGGCTTTTCGGGCAAAATATTATTTTAATGGACATCCATACAATGTTTACGACTGCTTTAGTCGCAGAAAACAAAGAGGCCACGCCACTTATTAACAATATCTTTAAGACAAAAGTAGAAAAATGCACTCCCCTCCCCCAAACCTTTTGTAAGGGTTTGTGTATCTTTGTGTACACAAGGGCCCTGTGGTTAAGGGTTGGGAGAGGGGAGTGCATTTTTCTACTTTTGTCTTAAAGATATTGTTAATAAGTGGCCTCTTTGTTTTCTGCGACTAAAACACTCGTAAACATTGTATGGATGTCCATTAAAATAATATTTTGCCCGAAAAGCCGAAAAAAAATCTTAAATAATCCATAACATATGAAATAACTACATGACTGTCCCAGAAAACAGTCGCCATCACTTTCTCAGATGAAGGAACAGCCTTTGCTTTTTTTGGAGCCGATTCCTCTTCGCAGTTCACTGTTTTATCTGTGTTTTTGAATATGGAGTGTAATGGTGTATCCAAGTATCATCAACATTAGAAATTTTCATTCGAGCATGTTTCTGGCCCAATGTGAACAAACGCGGCACTTAACGCGAGGACAGTTCACGGTGAGTACCTCTCGACGCATGCGGAAACACGCGTCCCCACTTTTGTTGCCGAGTGCTGCCATCTTCATGTTGAAGTCGGAAACTTTTCAGAAAACCCTCGTATTTTTAATTTGTAATAAAGATAAAAATAATTTTATCCAAATGACCGCAATGACGAAACTGTTAATTTTTGTTGATGTAAACGTGTTGCTTGAACAGCATGCAAGTTTTTTCACTCTAAGTGTGACAATTGTGCTTATTTACGAAGCCATTTAACCATGTGCTGCCATAAGTTCTTGAAGACGAAGTCTAATTGATTCTTCACGATTTTCACCCACACTTTGGTTCACAGCATCGATATTTTCAGCAATACATTTACGTTTTTGACGGGTTAGATTCTTAACATCACAAACGCTACCATTTGTCTCAAATTGTTTAATTATATTACGAATAGTAAGCTTCGTAGGTCGATTATGTTGACCATAAATTTTACGTAATGAACGAAAGGTAGCCGGAATAATTAATAAAATTTCTAAACTTCTTGGTATTTTGCCAACCAATACTGAACACAACAAATTTGAAGGGAGTCTGAAAAAATGGCCGCTATTATGTTTAATTTGATCGCCCGTTACAAAAATAGAAGGATACTAAATTTATTACGTGAGCGATAAACGCTGCAGCTCCTCGAATTTTACTTGGGGCAGAAAAGTGTTCGTAATAAACGATCAGGGTATTTTGGTTTGTATCACTCATCATTGCCAATTTTCAAGTCTTCGTTCGAAGTTCACGTTAGAATCCAAATTCAACGCAATAAACTGAATTTCTTTATCCGGCTTTAACCGCTTTAATTTCTTGAATGTAATTTTAAATACGCTTTTGAAGTTAGACCTAGACTAGGTAGTCTTAAACCAAAAAAAACCAACGAAAGTGTGTTATATTGCTAATATTTGGTTAAAAACGACATTTAGGCGAAATATTAAAATTTTTGAATAATTTTCCACTTTGTTATTCTTTGTAAAAGAAATCTTTTTCGGTGGGATTGGAGTAGGAAAATAAATACTTTACTAATTTTTTCAATCCTACTAAGTTAAGATTTTCTTCAGAAATGGAATATCTTGAGATTTAATATGTTTATCGCTAAGTTCATTATAATATTCTCAATGGTCTAAAGAAGAAATTGAATATCTCAAGGCTTAGAAGGTTGAGAGTCAAATACTACGTGAATCCCATTAGTGTTCCAAATAGTTTGGATGGTTGATAGTCCTAACCTAGACATCACAGAGAACCATTGACCTGGTGAATCCACTTTGCTTTTCAAATGGTTTAGAAGTTTGATAATCGTTATCTAGACGTCTGTGAAAATCTTGCTGACCTAGGTGCGGTAAACATATTAAATCTCAAAATATTGAATCCCATTGGCCATTTCACAATCACAAACCTTTTAAAAATTTTTTGCTAAATGTTATTTTTTTTTTTTTGGGCAATACATTCTTATTTTTATTTTTAGTTTAGGATCAATTACTTCAAAAGCCTGCGCAGGCATGTGAAATTTATGTTAAACTATTTCTAAAATTATAGTTCTACTCTAGTTAGATCTAACTCCATTTGCATACTTTAAATTTCAAAACTAAATTTCTTATGAACAATCCAAACCTACTTGATGGTTATTGAAAAAAATTTCCTTTCCATGCTTTCGTGGCACACGAATTTAACCCTTGTGGGAATTGTGAAAAATATTTTGTATTTTTCTGGCCTACTGAAGGAATAAGTTTAGTGTATAATATTTCAAAACAAAGTTAATTAACCGACCAAATGACACCGACCAAACGTGGTTAAAGCTTTGGCGTTTGGATCGGGAGGTAACTGGTTCGAATCCCGATAGGGACAGTATGCAAAGTGAAATTTCATCAACACATTATGATCTGCGGGGAAATATACCACATCTATGACCCCCTGTCGGTGTGCAAAACCGTCCTCGAGTTGGTAGGGAGGCGTAAAGTAAGGACGTAAAAAGCATAATCGCGGAAGAGCAGGGGTAGCCTTGAGCCCCAAAACAGATCGCGCATAGTTAACAATAAAAAATAATAAAAAAAAGTTAATTGGGAAACTTTTGTTCCACAAAATTTTTATAGGAAAAAATATTTTCCCGTTAACTTTGTTTCGAAAATATTTACACTAAACTTATTTACTCAGTAGGCCAGAAATATACAACTTAGGCAAAAATGTTATGAAAATATTTTTCCCAATTCTATTTTCCCAATGAAAGCCATAATAGTGTCACTGGGGTGGGATGTTTTACCACTATTTTCAACTTTCGACTTAGCTTATGCTTCATTTTTTACGAGTAAAGTAGCAGTCATTTCACATTTAAAATTGCTTATTTTCTAAAAACAGCTGAGAACAGCTTGCTAAATTAATCGACTTTATTTACCACCAAATGTCGTAATACGTTTATCTAACTATAGAAAAGGGACTCACAATTATATCAAGAGGTTGAAATCGCGATATAAAACACAGAAAAAATTTTAAATTGATTTTTGAAAATTGAGACATCAATTAACGACAGTCGAAAATAGTGATGGTACAAAACGAAGTTGGTTCGATTGCGAAACAAAATTTGTGATCTAAACTAAAACGTAGATCAAATTTCCCTTGTAAAATTTTAACTAAATTGGATTAGTGTGTGTTAGGTAGGAACTTCAGCTAACATTCTTTGAGCATTACCAATAAGGTTTCATTCTACGAACAAAATTTTATCAAAGTTGGTTGAAAAATATAGCTAGCCATTACTTTTTCCCATCTTTCTGGCAGCATACGTAAACCACGTCGGACGAACGCTTTAGCTTTTGAGACTATCCTTGAATAACCCAATTTTTAGTATTTTCATATGATGCGAAGTGCTGCTCAGACAGGGCATGCGTCATCGATCGAAACAAGTAGTAATCAGATGGGGCAATGCCTGATGTATACGGCGGATGGGGTAAAACTTCAAATTTGACCGTTTTCAAGTATGTTTTGACCGGCGCCGTAACATGTGGACGAGCATTATCATGCAGGAGAATAACTTTGTCGTGTCTGGGTTTTTGGGTTATCGTAGTGGATCCATTTTTCATCATCAGTCACTAAGCGATGCAACTAAGCGATGCTTTCGTTTATGTCAAGCAGCATTTCACATGAAAAATATCGGCGTTCAACATCTCTCTTATTCAGTCCATATGGAACCGAATTTCCTTATTTTGAATCATTCCCAATGATTTAAAATGATATCAAATTGTTTGTTCATCCAATAATGCTTCCAATTCCGTCTTCGTACACTTTCGACCCTCCGCTACGTTCTTTGTCTCCAACATTAACTTCACCGTTCTTCAACTTTTGAAACCACTTTCGACAACTTCTCTCACTTAGGGCAGCCTCTCCATATATGCTTCTACAATCAATCGATGCGCCCCGGCTGCAAATTTATTCAGATTAAAGAAGTAAACCAAAAGTTATCGCAAATGACGATCGACGAAGACTTATTTGTATACTCAATATATTCAGTATAGGACTATTTTCCAGAAAATCCAGACCATCTCAGAAAATTGAAAGTTACGAGTATAATTCCGTTTGAATTCTTTAATCCAAACTTAATCAAACTTGGAGAAGAAATGGATCAAAGTTGCATTATAACATAACATTTCCAGCCAAGTCATCTCTCAAAATAATTTAACAGTAATGAAATTTTGTTCCAATCAAATAATTAATAATTACCTCTCTGTGCCTATTTCTCATAAAATAACAATTACAATTGAACAATTATTGTGGCAGTAATATATAAAAATAAAACTTTCCCATTGTCACACAAAAGTCAATGTTCTTTTAATTTCAACTTAATCGAATTCGAAAACTATATAATGAATGATTAATTGAAACACCTTCTTTGTATATATCGTGGACACAGGTAAGTAAATAATAATAGCCCATCGAATTACTAGTCGACCATCTATAACAACTATAATACAGCTCAGCACACACCGGAAACAAAACCACCGAAACATAAAATTTTTGTAACGTTGTTAATGTAAAGAATTCGTCAAGATTTATTTTTGCGTCATGGTAATGATCATACTGAACGATCTGAATTGTATTGTGTTTTATGTGTATTGGTTAGTTCGATCGATCGATCGGAAAGTGGCGTATGCAAAATTTTTGCTGATCTTTTTTACATAATTAAAGCTGAATACTTCCGCTGACGTTGCTTTTTATACCGTATCTCGGAAATATGATGATTTATTTCCGAGTTTTTGCATGAAACTAACCACAAATGACTCAACTGTTGATTTATTTGTTTCTCTTGCTTTATGTGGTGTATAATGGAATGTGTTGATATTTGGACATGGTATATATGGTCAAAAAATATGTATTTTGTTGTGTTGCTCTTAGAACCTTGATTCAGTTACGAATTTGGTTAAAATTTTGGGTTTTGTACTACGCGTTATAATTTATGCCTTTTGCGTATTTTGATGTAGATAAGTTAGTTGTTCGCATGTGCGAAATACTCAAGGTTGACACTTTGCATAATGCGGAAACCGTATCATGTTATTTGTTTGATATACGCATGTAGACCACGGTATCATTTGGCGATTCGACAAAAATGGTAAATATTTAGCTTATTAATACGAGATTTTCATAGAAAATGTAAACAAAAATAGTTTTTAGGTTATTGGTTTCGAATGAAAGTTGATTAACCGAATTTTTTTATGTATGAACAATTTTGTTGTATAATTTAATGCACGTGGTTGGATTCTTGCTTTAAATTAATTTACGTTTCGATAATATACCATATAAGTAGGTCGAACAAAACCGATAATGGTTAAAAGACTTAAAATTATTTTACACGCAACTCTTGTAATCGTCCCAGTGCAAGATGCATACACCGCCAACCCACACATCTATGCTACACAACCTTTCAAATATACATTTTTCTGGCTCGAAAAATTTGGACTGTGAGTCATTAACTCGACGATATTCTTAAAGAAACGTCTTGTACTGTTCCAATGTAGATGCATACAGTCCTAAACAAAATTATTTGTGCATCGTAAAAATTTAAAAATCACTCGAGTAAATTTAAAATTTTGACCCAAAATAAAAATCTCTTAGAAACCTCGTGATGATTTTACTTTAGTGAATTATAGCGTTGTCTTGCTGCAATATAAAAGGTTTGACCGATCAATTCACATCCGGAAACAAATGCGTGCTGATTCATTGTAGCAGAAACACCCCCATACCATTATTTTATCGCCACCACTATGGCGAGTTGGCATAATAACGGTGTGATTTTTTTTTTGTTCGAAAGTAGAATAAAAATATTTTCAACGTATGTATGTCCCATCCATACTAAAACATGACTCGTCTGTCCACGAAATATTACGCCAGAACTCCACAGGCTTGGACTGGTAGGTGTGTGCAAATTTAAGTTGCTTCCTCTTATTTGTTTGGCTTATGATCGGCTTCTTTTGAACAGTATAGACTTTGACATTTGCCTCGTGAAGTCGTCTTCGTACAGTCATCTGAGAGATTTTGAATTTTCGAGTGATATTTATTTCATTCTGAACTTCTTTGATTTTTTCCTGAGAGTTGCCTTTTAACTATTTTTTATCTTCTTTTGAGGTAGTAGTTCGTTTTCGTCCTCTCCCTTGTACATTTTTCAAGCTGCCCTTAATTTTTTATGTTTTTTATTTGATAAGCAATCGAATTTCGAAAGCAGATGTACATCCGTGCTAATTCTTTTATAGGCATCCCGGTAGAATAGCCCCCTACAATCTCGGCTCTAACCTCCAAAGACAATTCCTTTGTTTTACCCATTTTAAAAAATATCGACTACAAACTTGTAATAGAAAATAATAACTAAAGGGATAAAACCTGTAACATTTTTGTCAAAACATTAAAAACAATCGGGATTCCCGTTATGAGAGAATTTTTTCTTGCGATGCACAAATAATTTGGTGAAAGAATAACAACGCACAAATAATTTTGTGATTTTGTTTTGCTTTTATTTTTAGTTAAATAATGAATAATTTTTAATTTTTTTTTAATCAAATACAGAATAAATGTCAATTCGAATAACAATTAAAGTATTTTTTCGTTAAGGGTTAATTTTTGCGTCAAAATTTTAAATTTACTCGAGTAAATTTTGTTAAATTTTTGCGATGTAAATTTTAATCAAGTCTAATCTTATTACAGTACGTTTCATAACTATAAATCCAATCGTTTTTTTTAGAATTTTTTAAATAACTGATTAAAAAATAAAAAAACTTACACCCGTATTCCCCTAGTCGCATCACTTCAAGTGATGTGAGTACTCATTAAATCGAAATTTACAAAATTATTGTTCAATAAAGTCTTTCTGGCTGTTTTTAAATCTTAGTATGCTGCTTTATAAATATTTCCTATTGACTGCTATCACTGCAAATGACAATTTCTATCACTTGAAATTTTGACGTGACAAATAAATAAAAAAAAATTCAAAGTAATGCAGCCAACTAAGCATTAAAAATGTTCATTGAGAGTTTTGCACACAATTATTTAGTAAGTTTTGATTTTAAAATCTAGTAACCAGGAAGATCCATAGTCACGTCGCATGAAGTGATACGTCTAAGAGAATTGAGTATTTAATGTCAAAACTTGATTAAGTTTTAAGGCTTACTGATTTATGAAACAAAAACCGTTGGCTAGCTACTTCATTTATTTAGTGAGAGAAATAGATTTTTCAAAATTCCTTTGTTTCATAACATTTATATAAGCACAGTAGCCTTTTGATCATTTGCCTCGCTCACGCTTCGGCTAGTGCCGAATAAATAAGTGTTGTATAAAAGCAATGCCACATAAAACGTCGTTATCAGAGACGGAGAAAGGTAAAATTCAAGCCCTTTTCGAAGAAGGTTTTTCATTTAGACAAATCAGGAGAAAATTAAACCGCCGTCATAATACCGTTGCTAATTTATTAAACCATCCAATTATTTATGCCACCTTCAAAACCGGAGGACCAAAAAAAAGTTGAGTTCACGGGAAATACGCAGGATGATTTTGGCTCGAGTAGTTCTTGTAAGAATATTAAGCTCCTGAAAAACGAGCTTAAATTAAATGTGCCTCGAAGCACAATTTGCCGAGCTATGAAAAAACAGGACATCTAAAACAAAGCAAAATGATATCAGTACTTTGTATCAATACCTTGACTTTGTTAGGGCAAACATGAGACTGATTTAAGGTAATTGAAAAACATCTTGTTCTGGCTTTTATGATAACTAACCATTATTTAATAAATTTTTTCCAATAAAAAAAATAGTTTTGATGAGTCAGATGGTATTCAAAATTATTGGGGGATCTCAGAAAAGATCTAAAGTACTTTTCTGCGCGCTAGCTAATTTTGGTGGTCGTAGTTTATTGGTATAGAGGACTTTCTCTTCAGCGTGCATCCTAGCCTTAGCATTTCCATTCACTAAAATGCAAGGAATATATTGGCGTCCTAGAAAACCACCTTCTTACCTTTTTTGTACATAAATCAAGAAGTAAGCTGAATTTTCCAGCAAGATAATGCTCCAGTACACACGAGCCGGAGGGCAAAATCATGGTTTGCAAAACACTACATAGCACTATTAGATTGAGCCACTTGTTTGCCAGACCAAAGCCATTTGAAAATCTTTAGGGGTTAATAATAGTTGGAAAAATTTACGAGGATAACAGGCGAATCAAGACAATAAATGATTTAAAATTTGCCATTACATGCCTGGGGACCAAGGGAGACCAACCGCCTATTATTTTTATTTATTTTCATAGTTTTTAAAAAAGTGGGCGTATAGTTCCACAGAAATCTTTAAAAAAAATTGTTTTCCCAAAAACAATTCAAACTTGCTACGGTTTCTTTATGTTTTGCTGAATTCTGCACTTAACTAATTTTTGGCATTCATTTTTTTAATTTTTTTTATTGAGTTATTTAAAAAAAATCAAAAAAACGATTAGGTATATAGTTATGAAACGTACTGTAGCTGTATTTTATGGAGAAATAAAATATTAGAGGCCAGTTTTGGAATTAGCAGTATTGCCCATCAGGAAAGTTATTAACGTCACAGTATAGTGACTCATCAGCGGCAGACAAGCATGACGCGTCTATAGAAATTTTTTAGCAAATGGGAATAATTTTCGATTGTGACATATTTGGGATGAATAGTTTTTGAAATGACTGAGGTGAATCGTATATATTAGAATTCGTAGACTAATCTTATGTGACATGTCCGATATGAATTGTATGTGATAAGTCGGAAATAAATTTGTGTATGTATGGACAAATACAACAAAAACATTTAATTTAACTGCGGATAAAAATTCCAAATTTATTTATCACAAAATAATCTACATTGTGTCAAACCGCCCCTAACAATTATCTTCCCTCGGCACATATGTTGGTTTCCAAATGGCTGCAGTTTTACATTTTTGTTGAATATAAAAAAATTAGAAAATCTGTTTTATTAAAATGTTCATAATAAAGTAAAACAAAATGTTTACTTACCACTTTGACACACAAAATCACACCTTCAAGCGGAATATTGAGCCGTCAATTTAATATGAGAAACATAGAAAACTTATCACTCATGTTTCGCTTAAGTCATTGGCATGAAAGAGCAAATATATATGGCATATCTCACACTTATCGTCGATTGCCGACAGTCAAAGGACAAGTCATTTGAGAAATTGTTGTGTCATGCCGTTAATTAGTCATTTGGTCAACATACTATCAAAAATAGACAAACAATTATTTTTTGCTTTTTTGACACATTTAGAGAAAAAATGTAAGCAATAGAAAAGCAGGCCTTTCGTAAAATAATGTTCACATGCATGTTTATAAATTTCCAACTGGGTGGTAGTTGGCTTTTGTATTAGTAGTATTTATGATTGAAATTCGATTCACTTAAACTTTTTTTTTATTTATATAAAGCAAACTCGAATTTACCGTGCGATTCTGATGTTAAGACTATTAAGAGGCTAACAGTAAAGAGGTTTTTCGTTAATAGATTTTTGTAAGAGAATCTCTTAATTGGTATTATGTTAGTACATCTCTTAAAATCTATAATAAAAACTCTCCAAATATTTTTGGAGACCTGTCAATTGTGATTTTTATTAATGCGCGCCATTGAAATTGTATTTTTATTGTTAAATAAACGATAAAATACGACATATTTTTGTGAAAAATAATGTTTTAATATTTATATTTTTATAATAAATTAGACAAATTAAATAATTATACAAAAAATTGATTATATGGGTTATACAGAAAACGAACAACAACAATATATTTACTTCCGCGCGAAATGCTAATGTCGGAATATTTTTGCTTTATAAAAATATTACATCTAAAATCCAGTTTGTGTATTTTAAAATATAATTTAATTAATTATTTATTTACACAATTTATTTTCATTAGTTTTCATGCAACATAATAAAAATTGTAGCATTTATGATGTTTAACTATACTTCTATACTTACATGGACTCTCCGCCTGCTATTGCTATCTAGTTATGTTAGAAAATTTCGATCAAATGGCAATTGGAGACTCGCAATCTGTATGGTATGAATGCATGCTATGTCGGCAGAACTAGATAGCATGTATATGGCCAATGCACCTAGAAGACAAGGCAATACTGCTTGTTACGTCATCAAATTTATGTCTAAATAAATACATAACATTTAAGGGTTTAACGAAATGTTTAATGCATATTTTGATAATAATATAATATGTAAATTATTTTTTACCAAATATAAAAAGCTCGGATCATTTATTTGATTTTAATGCCATACCAAAGATTGAAATCGTCGACATAAAATGACGTCATATAGCAAAATTTTTAAAGCAATGAGGCCATTAGTATCTAGGTGCACTGATATAGCATGCATATTTTGACGTTTCTTCTATTTCAATATGGCGTGGGCGTCTACTAAATTTTTCAATCGCTTTCGTCAAATTATAGCAAGTTTACCACACCAGACTCCATCTTGGCAATTTTTGATAGAAAGAGATTGAAAATAGATTGCAATAGGATTCAGATAGCAGGTGGAGAAGCTGTGTTAATAACTACTGACAAATATGCCAACTTTGATCAAGAATTTTATTTTGCTATAGCAAATTCAGAAACAACCAGTGCTAATTTCAAACCTGGAATATAATATTTTATTTTTCAACAAAATACAGCTGTTGTTAAAATTTTATGTTTTCTAGAATATGTTACATATTTTAGCTTTACTGTTTTCTAAAAACGTTTCTTTAGAGGTGTTTATATGATAGTGTAATGTGATGCTGACAGTTTCCTTGGGCTCGATTATGTAAGCATTAGCCATGGTATCGATAAATCACTAACAACGAAAATTCAGCCAAAAGTAAATCATCGAAATTGCAATTAACCTATCAAAATACCAGATTTCAATGTTGTAACTTCCATGTCAATGGCAAATTAAGTTCGCGACTAAACATTGCCGAACCATATTTGATTTTAAAAAATATTAAAACCCAATTTTTTTACAATTTTAATCAATTATAAATTTTAATTTTACTTAAGCGCAGTATACTATGGAGTTGATTGTCGATCGATATCGATTCGACAATCACAATAGAAGAGAACGTACAAGATACGCTCCCTAGCCCAAAGAACACTATACAAAGTGCAATAAACAGTAGTGTGATAAACAAATTGATTGATTGACAAACAGTTATACTACCCAATACTAGGGGCGGTGGTTAGGCTGTTGTGAAAGTAGGCTACCGCACTCGTGCCGAAATCGTTGTCCAGCCATCAATGATGTAAGGTTGTAAATTTTCAATTATACATTTCTAGCGATTTCGTCCCTGCCTTGGTTCAAACTCTTTTAATTTGCAAAACCAGCAGATCTCGTTTGTGGGTGTGGAACTCCTTCGGGTTCCGGCCTATTTTATATTTTTATATATAAAAGGTGTCCCAACAAGAGCGCCGGATTTAATTTTAAAGAAAAACACATTTATTTTTGAATTAAGCTAACATTTTTAATTCAACATAAAGGAAAATAGTACCGATGAAACGTGAAATACAACATCAGACAAACGGCCACCACGAAACCTCTGGCACAGGGTTTTGCTTTTGTTGAATTTTCAATAACATTTTTGAACAAATGTGGCTGTATTTCACCAATAACGCGCCGTATTTCCTCTTTAAGATGTTCAAATGGATAATTTTTTATATTATTGTTTTGGGTTGATTATCAAGAAACTTATGCATTTCTGGTTAAATATAACTCCATTCATTATATGCTATCGAGCCGAATTATCATAGAGCATTTTAATGGCTCAAACCTAGAATTAAAAATTGCCCAACAGACTGCATTTTGGATTGATACAACCAAAGGCTTCAAATTTCACACACAATAAAGTTATAAATTAATAAATAATGATAAGGAACGTACAGGACTGGTTGATTGTCCGTTCCTTTATTTTTATATCTCTCTTATATGTAAAAATCAAACCAGATATAGCTGAACCGGTGACGCGTTGGTCGTTGCCGTTTTTGGCTAGATGCAAGGTGTTAGAGCCGATAAGCGATGTCTGCAATCCTACCAATTTTTGTATTTACAGGTCACCCAAGTTGATTTTGGTGTAATGTTGCAAGATATTATTGATGACTTTCTTCACGACACAGAATAAACCTTTCACGCCATGAAATTTATCTCCCTTATCGGCATATTAATAGTCGATAGATGAGAAAGCAAAGTTCTCAATCAAAATTTTCTGATGGCCACTGTAATGAAAAGTAAAACCTTTGGTTGGTGTTTTCATGGATCCCACACTTGCCCGGTTGGAATCCGATATGGTAATACGGCAAGAATCGTAAGGTACACATCCTTTGACCGTAACCTGAAAAACCTATGATAATTTTGTATTGCATTTCGCCTCCAGTACACCGTTTTGAGAAATAATCTTGGATAAAGAATCGAAAAGCTGATGTTACAAAATATCGCTCCATATCTATATCTGTTTCGAAATTTATGTTTAACGACAAATGCAAATGAGTAACAACAATTCATGACATCGTAGGAAAAACGTCAAGGATTATTCCAAATAAATTATTAAGGTTATTTCTCATTCTCATTTGTGCACGAGCCGGAATTTGGGGGCAAGAAGTTTAAATATATAAAATTGAAGGAGCAATATGGTTTAACTGCAAGCCGATGACATTTTCATTCGCCACGATGTTTTACGTATCCGCAAGATTTGCAACTGTGGGCAACTCAGTTTTGCCAAAATTCATAAACATCGACTTCTTATATTTCACTTGATCTATATTATGTACAACAAGAGACCAGTTCAATGTCACAACTCACAAATTTACCTTAAATACCTTTCGAAATTTATAGGTGGGATTATGTTGATTTGTAACACACATTATATATTTGTCGAAAGCGCTATTTTCATTGCAATGTTAATTTTTGAGTCACTCTAATTATTACATTAAAATGACCTTCATCGTTTCCTTGTTGTTGAAAATAAATCGCGATTATTTCTTATATGTACATGGCGCGACGGGGCAGTTTATACACTCGTTACGTAAATCGCAATTTTGTGGTTTTATGTAAAATGTGTAAGTGAAACCATTGCTTTGATCTAATATATTATACAGCCGGTTCATATCATTTGATCTAATTCCGTAACTAATTAATATGTGTGCATATAGCTCCGTAACTAATTAATATATTAAAATTGAATCTAAATATTCCTATATACGTAATCGATTAGGACGAAATCATCATCAATCATAATTTCGACTCCTTATAGACGAATGCCAATCAACCTATCCGATAAAAATGTAAATATGTACGACATTAAATGCTAAAGACAATTTAATATCGATATTACGATAAAAATTGAGTTGGTCAACCTTTGAAAGGGAAAACGTATGGAAACCACTGTGTAATACTATTATAGGACACCAATTGATTCCGCATTCCTATAAACCACAAACATTGATTGTTATAATCTACAATAAAAGTAATATGTAAACAAATTAAAATCGGTGGAAAGTAAACCTAATTAATTATGCATGAAATGAAACAGCGGCCATTACAAATAAAATGTTTTTTTTTTTTTTGGGAAAATTGTTAAACTACTGTAGACTTATTTAGTAACAATAGTACGGGCTACCTGTCTGTATGTTGTAATACCTAAAATAATAGCGCGTGGATAGACGATAACCTACTTTTCACGATGATAATTCATTGTGTTTTCACTTATTGTTAACATGGTCGAAAATTAAATATTTAAGGCTAGAAAATTTGTCACGTATAAAGTCTAATATATATATATTATTATTTTGGTTGTCGGAAAATTAAATGTGTATTCAATTGAATTGACTTGTAACTCATTATACCTCATTTTTACCGCAGCTGCCTATATATCAACAAAATTTGAGTGTGAGGTTGAGAGTTATATGTCGTTAAAATAGAATTAAATTGGTTATTCCAATATTAACGTACATTAAAAGTTTCGACTAATATTTAACAATTTACATAATGACGATAAGCATAGCTTTGTAAATAAGTAGTAATAAAGTTAGGTTATAAACCATAAAATTACCCTGTCAAGGTTATGGGATTCGAACTAACTACAATAGCAATGTTTATGTAAGTGACAACGACGGAAGTGTAAGATTGCGGATATGGCATGTTCAAATCAAAGAATATTTCACGCCAACGCATCAAATACTTTTTGGGTTATCAACTGTAGGAAATTACGAAAATTCTAAAACCTACACCGTTACACTTCATGTACTCTATAAATAAATAATATTGTTACGAATTTATCCCGTCAATTCGGTTCGAATCATTGGGTTGTAAATACAGCTTCAGATTTTGATGGTTACAACAACAATTCTCGTTATTTATACCGCGTTTAGAATATTACACCACTACCGTAATACTTACACTACTTCTGGAATATGCCCAAAGTGATTTACCCAATATCGACTAAGTAGTCACTAAAATACAACAATAAATAATTTCCACAATAATTTATAATTTCACTTTATACACCACTTTCGCTTTCAAATTTCCGCGTACTAAATCTCCTAAATGTCGGGCGTTTGGTGTGTTCTAGGTTTAAACTGGCCCACAACTAAACTGTTATAAAAATACTTCTAATGTTATTACTTACACCTAGATGTCACTAATTTCACAAAATATCCCTAATTTCCTAAACTTGAAAAGAATAATTTTTTCTGAATAAATATCTCGCCAATAACAGGTAACAAGATAAAGTTGCCGGACGTCTCGCTTCCAAAATATAAATTTCGCCATTCCACAGAACATTTCTGTTCGGAGGCTCTTCGGCCATGTGCCTATTCTGTGCAAAACACAGAGGTATTGAATGGCAGAAAATCCGTAACATTGGAAAATTCACATATTATGTAATACACCAAGAATCAAAACAAAATGTTTAAATATTTTGTAAATAATTTTGTTCATTATTTGTGGGCTCTTACTTTAATCAACTGGCATCGGGATCATTAATAGTAGACAGTCAATCTTCTGTCAATCTTCAGTCAAATGTAAGTAAAACCCTACACCATACGTAAAAAACCTACAAGCTATGAGCAAATATTGTTATAAATATGCCCTATCAAATCCAATTGGTATCACGGGATGTGTTGCGAATAACGTTATGGAATTTTGCGGTTTACAACAATACTCGTAATTTACACCGCTTCCGGAATATTCCTGAAACTACATAATCGTAAAATAAGTTTCCAAATAATTACTTAACACTTAAAAACACAACAACAAGTAATTTTCATAATTATTGATTATTAATTCACTTTCCACAATTTACAATAAATCCCACAATTTATTTCACTTAATACACCACTAATAATTTTTCGCACTGTTCCCTTTTGATTTTGATCTTTCGCGTACCGTATCTCCTGAGGCCCATTGTGTTCGTTGTTTCCGTTTTTATATACCGATGAAACATTCTAGACTCGCCGGGATTTATACAACAGTAATATTCTCGATGGTTCTGTTCTAGAATCTGCAATATACTATAATCTGCAATACCACAAAACTGCCTCTAATGCTACTACTTAAACCTAGATGTCACCGATCTCACTAAAATGCTATTAATTTTCTAAAATCAACAATTTTCTCTGAATAAATGACTCGCCAAACCATCAAACTATAAGCGAGATCACAATAATAAAATAACAGCAATTCAGCAATTCCTTTATGATGGAACATCACCAAACTTAATATCTAAGCGTTGTTCATGTTTTATTTACGCCGAACAACTGACAAATTTCCTGGAATATCACCGATTCAAAATTTCTTCCTTAGTTCTCCTAATATAGTAACTGCCCCTTCCGGATTGATTCATCCGCCCAGTCCACATCGTGTAGCTATCTTTTCTTCCATTCGCTCGCAGTGTTCATATTCAACTTGACATGGTGGCCGTAGGAATGAGGGCGGGCTCCTTGATAGTACGTCAGAATTCCAATGTGCGCTTTCTTTTTGATGCTAGATGTCAAAGTAATAGCTTTGCAGACGTTTGATACAGGCGACATGGAATTCTGGCACAAATTGTCTGTAACAAGTATACAATCCAAGAAAGCTTCGTAATTCTTATAAATTTTTGGGTCTTGGCCATTCCTTTATCGTTAATATTTTTGCTTCGTCTTTATGTTTTCCATTGGCCTGCTCTGAAAAGTACATTCGATTATTTCTCCGATAACGATAACATCGTCTAAATATACTTATTCTGTACTGTGTCTGTAAGCCATTGCTGACACTAAAATTTGTTTTCTCACTAGCTACCTGCCAATAGCCTGTTTAAAAATCCCTTCTGGAGAATATTCTAATACCCGATAAACAACTTGGGTAACCCAGAAACTCCCACCATTTTTGCCCAAATAATTGTTTCTATATTTGGTGACAGCTTTCTCGGTGGTCAATTATTACTCGCATGATGGTTGTTACATTCGAACTACTGAGTCGAAGCTGCATCTTGACATTACCGTAACTATAAGGATCATCGTCCAACATTCCAAACGAACCCATTCGTTCTCATAAAGTTCATACCTAGAATAACCTCACCGATACAATATCGGCAACCAGTACTTCTCGTTAAAAGTTGGTTTCGGAGACAAAACCATCGGTGTACGTGTCTCTGGATCCCAAATGCCATCAATGAAAGCTCCCATTTTGGTTCTCTCCATATAATGGAGCAGACATATTTGAGTATGTTAAATGCGTTACTCTTGACGAGCTTCTCCGACCTCCTGGTAGCGTTTCTTCATTTCGATGCGATATAGTACTCGCTTGTGCTCATTATCCCACTGTAGAAATAAGTTTCGAAATTTGTTTGCAATGTTTCGGCTGCTCCATCTACCACCTTTAAGAGTTACTAAATATTAATTCTGCTACACGACTCACTTCGTCCCATGCATTTCTGTTTGCAACCGTTTCGTATTGGAAGTTGAAAATTCCAAACAGAGTTGTTCCATCGACTGTCGGTGGCTTGGTTCCATTTTCTTTCAGGCACAGGCAAATAAAATCTTTTTTGAGACGGTCTACGTCAAATTGCAACCTGTTGAACTTCGATCTTCGATCTGTACTTTCTCCGCTTCGACGCGTACATCTTCAAACTTTTCGTCTATTTTCTTCTCGAATCTGTCGTTACCTCTTTTGATTTCTTTAATTTCTTGTTTCATTTCTCGCGTCAAATCTTTACTTTATTGATTAAATTTTTGGTTTTTGTGGTCAAATTATCAAGTTTTTGATTCATTTCCAAGATCATTTCTTGCATAGAAACCACCATTTGCACAATATCGGTATTTTGAGATGGTTTGGGAGCTGCCTTCACCATCGTACGTCACCTAGTATTTTCTCTATTACCTCCTCGAACTCATAAACAACCGTTTCTAATCCTAGATTCTAAAAAATGTTATTAATTTTAGAAACCTTGAATGAACAATTTTCTGTAAGTAAATGTCTCACCCACGCTGAATTGTTTGCCCATTTGCCCATCAAACCTATGGGCCTCGTACCTTTGTTCCACTTTGGAAACTGTCTATGCAGCAGACTAAAAAGGATGGGGAAATTCGGAAGGATCGCGAGAATCCCTAAATTAAAAACCCACAACGAGTAATTCACTGCAGATTTTAATATTTTCCGGAAAAATTATTTTTAAAATCCTGAGTCAAATATAAGCGGTAGACAAATTCCTATTGCAGTTGCACGTCTACGATGGTAGTTCGGCGCTCGCTACTCTCAACACTAAAATATTATGTTCATTTGTATTAAGTCAAAGTGCGAAAAATATTTTATCAGCTTTGTAAATGAGGTCAGGTCAACTAAGTATGTATTTGAATATACAAGATAACCTTTTCAGCGTCGGCGATCTTATCCTTCCTGATCTGACATAGGCACGATCGGATAATATCCTTCACTATGTCGCTACGAATGCACATTCTGTTAAGTAAACTCTTATTACGGATTACAAGTTGAATTGAAGTTGGTATATGGCAGATTATTAACATCAAAAACAATTTAGACCGGCATCTAGTGTTTTCCTCTGATGTCAGTAATTGGCAATTCATCAATCTCAAGAAAAAGGTTTACGGATATCCTGCTACCTGGAAGTATAATTTGCAATCTTGATCCCACAATCATTACTAGCCAGTTTGTTAATTTTTTTTAGCCAACCTAACCTAACAATAATTTTGAAACAGACACGGATTGCTTCAAGGATGTTAATAGTAGTGCTGAAAAAACTTTAATTTCCATGTAAATCGATCAGGACGCTGTATTCAACAAGATTATCAAAATAAAAGAAGTTTTTTCTATCGTTTAAAAAATGAATTGGCAGACTCACAAAGCCTCATACGGTCCTTTTTCAAAAAATCGCTCTCATTAGGAATTTTTCCGTCCATTTAGAGAAAATCTTTTATAGTTTCGACCGACAAGAAAGACTGTAAATCAATGCTCTGTAAGACAACGGAAATTTTGACAGCGGCAAATATGAGATTATGCTACTCGTCATAATTGGCTAAAAGTAAAGAAACTCGGTATACTTTTTAAATTTTAAATGTTCCATCTCTGTCCGCCATTTCTAACCGAATTATGATGAAATTTGGTTAGTATAGTCTTGGATGATTAAAATGGATTTTAGCTATGCTGTGAAATTTTCTTCGCACGTCTATGTTGAGATTCTAATATGTATTTTCAATAAGATTTTGGAGTGAGTCAATGGTGAGCGCTTCTCGCCTACTTCTCTTTACAAGTAAATATCAAAATAGTTGTGCAGGCTTGCGTTTGAATTTTGGATTGAAAACTTCGAATCTGAAATAAAAATTTAGGGAGATTATCGTTTAGAATCCGCTAAGTAAATTTTGATTTTTTTGTGGCCAAATAATTAAGACTCAGATTTTGGCTAATATTTCAAAAATTCCCATAGGTAACCAATATGTACGTTAGTCTTTCTGATAGCTTAGGTCGTGCTGAGACTAAATGGGAAAATTGAAAAAAATGTTCTTTCAAGCTGATGGCCAATATCTGAAAAACTCCTGCAAGTAACCAATAATTTCGATTGTTTTTCTACTAGCCTTAGTTTTTCTAAGTCATACTGAGGTCACAGAAAATTAAAAATGTATATTGAAAATTCTTACCGATAAATTTCCCGAGGCTACATGCTCCGTATCACCTTACTATTAGAAAAACAACCGAAAGTATTAATTCCTTTTTGAAGTTTTTGAGATATCAGCCTTAATCTGAAACTTAATTATTTGGCCGCAAAAAATCAAAATATTACTTAGCAGATTCTAAACGATAATCTCCCTAAATTTTCTTATTAAGAAAATTCTAACAAGTTCTGTCGAAAACTCACACCGCATCCCCAATAGAAAACTTATGGCTTATGACTTACAACTTACGACTTTTGTCTTACGAAGAAGCATACCCAATTAATAGGAAAATCTTAAAGCAAAGCACTTCTTTTTTCAAAATCAATTTTTGTTTTCTTGCGTCAAAATCAATTATTGACAAACAGAAAAACAAAAACAACAACAACATCTTATTTCTCATAAGCGAAAAGTTAAAAGTTTCATAACTTTTTCATAAGTTTTTCGAGGTAAAAACGAGGTAAATTTTTTTTCATAATTTTTTTTGATACGCTTTGTATGTAATAAGTCATAAGTTTTCTATTGGGGATCCGGTGTCACTTTATAATTTCTAACCAATAGGGCTAATTTGTCAATTTAAGGAACCCTTTTAAGATTTCATTCCGCTGGAATGTTTTATTTTGTTGTTTAAAAACGAGGTACAAAATGAATAAAAAATGTCCGTTTGTTATAAGATATCAACGGAAACTCTCTTTTGTGGTAGTGTTGCCACTTGTGGCGAGTAGCGTAATTTTTTATTTTCCGCAAAATTTGTCTTATATCCGGAAACTTCCCACTGTCTCTTGCAGCATTGTAAATCAGATATTTGTAGCTCCAGACTAGTTGCGAAACTGTATTTTATTACTGTTTTATCTGTTTGAAAGTATTGTGTATGACTCAGGGTAGCAATGTGTTTTCTTTCTGCCAAGGTTTTGGCCACAACATAGTAACTCCTCCTTTTTTTTAATTAATTTGAACTGAGCTCAATGATTATTAAGATGAGTAACATTTTAAAACGCTGTAGAAGGGCATGATACCGGTAATTTGAAAATAAAAACATCATCCAATGCTTTAAATTGTTGGATTTAATGTGACTCTTGTTCAGTGCGTCGGCTCTGGAGCATCGGCCACAACAAGAGAAAGCCGTCTATAAAACACATCGTAACGATAAAAAATATAAAAATATGTTTTGAAAAAGTAATCTCGGAGTTAATTAGGTCAACAGTTCAGTTTATTTTCTTAGAAACTTTATTTAGACGATATAGAAATCAAATTTCAAAACGATCGTATTTAATATAAAATTCAATTAAAAAAAATGCTATTATGACCGATTAGTAAACAATTTCCGATTGCTCGCACTGCCAATTACTCGCACTTGTTCAATAACGCAAACGCTAACAATAAACTCTGCACTTAAAAGTTACAACTTCCTTAAAAAAAATTGCGGTTGATCGTAAATAGCAATTACTTGTTGAGCTATACAATAAAGATTTTAAAATTGTTTATAAGTAATTTATAAGCGCAGCAGCATAAAAATATAACTGACCTCGTTTATTATGTAATTTTACATTATAAATTGTACACAAATTTAAATAATTACGCGATCACAATTTTTATGTACTTCAATAACAAAATACCATGTACGTGAAATGGTATTTTGTTGTTATTTTGAAAGTTATTAAAAATAATAATAAAAATAAATCTTATTTTATACTTTGCGTTTGCATCGGTGGTACGTCTAGGTATTTATTTACCGAAATATGTCGCTTTAGTCAGGTGGACCGCTTGAGGGCCGATTTAATTACAAACTAAAGTATGAGTAATACATATGTATATGTAATTAGGAACATTAACCTCTTGTAGTCTTGATAGAATTTTATGTCATACGAAGCATACTAATTAAAACGTTACGCATCGTAGAACGCAGATAAATAAAAATATTTTGCACGAAGTCTCATAAGTATAAGGTCTTTTTATATACAAAATTGAATGATGTATCAACTAGTCATGACGTCATGGGAATTTAGTGCGTGACACATTGTATAATACGTTTATGATGATATTCTCCTTACTATAAATTAGTATGTACAGTTGATAAATAAATTGGGAAACCCAAATTTCAATGTCAGTATAGCAAATTTGTCGTTAGTGTGCCCTCTTAATATTTTAGTGCAATGTCACGTTACAACCTTGTACCTAAATATGCCGAATTAGAAATATACATACACCAAAATCTTGTTACCGCATACATATATAGATTTGGTATGTTACTGACAGACGTATACAATTCCTATACTGAGATCTTACCTTAACACAAAATCATAAAAATTTTTAAAATGCAGGTGGGAAAAAATTTGTTGAGATTGAATGCAATGAATAAAATATTATAGTAAGATTTTTTTTGCTTCTAATTTAGCCTTGTACTACATTAAGATTTGAAAATGATAAATGAAATCATTGAAATTTTATCTGAGTATTTGAATTATTAGATTTTTTTAAGGTATAAAGTCGAAATTTGTTTCCTATAAGAAATGTAGCGATTGGCAGATTCTTGTATATTTAAAACACTTTATCACGTCATTAAATAAAACACTCGTGAGAATAGTGTAATACGACTACTTTGGCTGAAGTTTAAATGTCAAACATTTAAAGCCGCGTTCATACGCTTGTACACTATTGAGTGTAAAAGCTGTTTTACAATATTTACCGTGTTTCATGACGGCCATTGATCCGGATCAGGGGCAGAATCATGAACGCCGCACGGAAATTTTAGACGGTAGAGAAATTTTATATGGAAAGCAGTAATAATTCTACCGGTTTTATTCGGTTGTTTAAAAAAAACCTTACAAATTCGTTCGATTGCTATAAAGCTGACGAATGAATTATTTTTTTTCTGGCTTGCTATTTGTGTTTTTTTTGCGAAACAATGGAACAAAACCGGTACAATTATTGCTGTTTTCCATATAAAATTTCATTACTGTTTAAATTTTCCGTCCGGCGTTCATGATTCCACCCCAGATCAAATTTTAAATGGAAAATTTGACCAAATTTTGTTTTAGATCACAAATTTTGATTTGAAATCTAGTAAGCGGTTTTGCGTTGTTTCATGAAACATGAACTAAACCGGAACAGCTCAAGCATCAAGAACCACAGCTATTGATTTGTTTGCATATAAACAAACTACAACTTGAAGACCTTAACAAAATAAAACATTATCAACAAAACTAACCAAATTGGTTCGTATACTTAACGGTTCGGTGAGGAGATCGGCAATAAATTCTTTTGCTGTGCAGTACTCGACCTTTAGCGACCCTTTATACTTATGAGACCCCTTATTTACATATATTTCACATCTATATGCTTTATTAGTTGGTTCCCCCTTTCGTCGTATAACATCTTTATACAACCTTGATTATCTTCCAACATTTTGGTTTCAGTTTTTCAATCCTTGTTGAAATCTTGTAAAATTTGGTAAACCCATATGGCCTCTCTTGCTGCTTCTGAGAAAGCTACAAATTCGGTTTCAGTTGACGATAGCGTACAACTTTAGATTCAACTTTAAAGTTAGTTTCAATCAGGGCTGGAAACTGGTTCTTAAAAATCAAAACCATAAAAATTTTAAAAAATTTATAAATACTTTATAAATCCGAAACCAAACCCAAATAAAGTTTATAAAGCCAAGAACAAAAATACAAAAATAAAATTAACACTATATGGTTATGTTATGTTTTGTTAAGTAACGTGTTTGATCTAGTACTTTCTTCTTTTAACCTATAACGAATAGAATGAATATGAAAACCTAAGCCAAAACCAAAATTTAATAATTTATAAAACCGAAACCAAAACCGAAACCGAAAATTATCATTGAAAGAAACCAGGGGCGGTATGTTGTACCATCACTTCGAATCGAAAAAAGTTGAAATTCGAAAAAAGTTTAATCGAAAAAGTGAAAATTGTATCATTTTCGACTTTTATCGGTTTTTAATCTTGCAATACTTTTTCTAGAATGAAATATCAGCTACATTTATTACTTTGGTTTTAAATATGTACTATCGAAATGTACGTCTCTTTCATCATGAATAAAACCAATGCCTTCTATACTACTGGCCTTTTATTACTCTCATTTTTCGCACATGACGTCAATTTAAGTCTATACCGAGACTGCGCAATAATAATTTTAGAATATTTACACTAACAAAGCAACTAGAGAAAGCAACAACAACGTCGACTTAGCGTGTCGTCATCATTTGGTGTAAGCGGCCAGTAGTTTAGAAGGCATTGATAAAACTGAAAGTTTTTTCGTTTTTCAATTATGTTGTTTCTATTGCGATCTCAGCAAGCTCGAATAGAACGGTATGCCTCTCTACTCTGTTTCTATCATCTATTTGTTTTATAAGTGATATTTTATCGAACAACGAAATAGAGACAAGCAACATAATTGTTCTATCTTCTATGTAGTAGACTGCGATCGCTATAGAAAAATATAATAGAAATGTGACTGTGTGTTCACGGAACGAGCTAAAAAAACTGGTTTTTTTTACCAACTTTTGCTCAAAAAATTTGTCTACGGTTGTCATTCAAGTTATATCGCACATTCTCTAAAAAAATGTCGTAACACAAAAAAACAGTTTTTATATAAATGCATTTTAAATTGCTAAAGCTACTGTGATGCTGAGATTATTTATTTTATAAAGTTAATAATGAATAATCTTAGCATCACAGTAGCGTTAGCAATTTAAAATGCATTTATCTCAAAACTGTTTTTTGTGTTGACAGTTTTTTAGATGAAGTGCGATATGTTTTCTATTGTTTTGTATTTTTTGTTTACAATTTCTGCTTTATTGGGGCTTTATTTCAATTTACATGTGTCTGGGGATACACACATCACAATTTATAAATTATCAAATAATTTATAGCCCAACAGTTGCACCAAAATACAATTTTTATTGTTTTACTTAAATGCATCTCGCATATTTATTCCAATTATGTTATATAATAACTTTAAATTAAATTATTTAAGGCAATAAACTAACATATTCATTCGAAAAATGTCAAAAATAAACAACAACAACAAATATTTGAGCAAATTTATTGCTCATACTACGAATTAGATTATCTGCTCAAAAGATGGAAATATTTCAACTAAAGCTGGATTAAATTGGGCGGGGTTTAGTTGAATACGAAAGATTTGATTGGCTAAAGAAATGGATAAAAAATAATCCCGTTCCGTGAATTCAGCATAAAACAGTAAGCAAATTTGTTCTAAAAAAGAGACACAATTTTCGATAAGTATCGAAAAACGTGATGTTACAAAATCTCGCCCCAGAAACCAAACCAAAAAAAAAAATACAAATTGGTTTCCAGCCCTGGTTTCATGTTTCACCTCATTCCAAGCGACATTATTAGGTTGATTGACTTTTCTGCCTACTATCGATGTTGAGATACCGATATCTGGCACCGTATTAATTGACAAATATAGGAAAGCTTTTACTGCACTTTTGTAGGATTGTCTATCCGGGATATATTCCGGATTCATTGGAATGTTGGATTCCATTCCGTCGACTAGATCGAGATTTCTGTATAGTTTATTAAGGATATACTTCTTCTGATACATATAAAATACTCCTCCAAGATTTTTAATTTATAACTTCTCGTTCAATTCATTTTCGAACTCGATAAGCTGTTCCTCATTTGTAGCCAAGGCAACTATAATGTGTTCGTGATTTGTAATGATCATTTACTTTCTTAGTATATGTACAAACGACCGGACAAGTGCTGCAGTGGTTAAAGCTTCGGCACTTGGGCCGGGAGCTACTGGGTTCGAATCCCATCAGGGGCTAGATACAAATCGAATTTTCATCATCGATTACAATCGGTGATGTTAATAAACACAACTAAGACCCTATGATGGAGTGCAAAATTCAGCGCCGACCCATCGCAATGTACAGGTTGACATGGAGCTTGCAATGTGCAGGTGGTATACTATAGTTGTTTGAGTAGATGAATAGGTGGATGGGTTAATGATGTGGCGTGAATGCGTGGTATTACAATGGGCCCAAATTGGCCTAAGTGTCAACCACTGAATCCTAACCTAGTATACAAACATGTATCATTCTTGCTTTATACCTATTTATGTTCCATATGGAATCAAACTTACAATTTCGTTCATTAGCTCCTTATTTCAGCCTATACAAGTAATTCGTTTGCAAACCAAGTCATCGTTAACCAAAATGTTTCACCACATCTCCTTCTGCCAAGCTACTCTTAGTAGTGTTTTTAAAGTCGTTGTGCTCTCAATCAGCCTTGTCGGTGGAATAGTTTTGGTTGATTTGAATGGACATCACAATTGTTGCACTTGTTCATCGTCATCGGATGCTGTTTGAATTTTCACTTGGTCTGCGTCACCTTCCGCTCCGATTACGTCATTCGGAATTTCTGGTTGCATTTTATCATCCAGCAAAATTTCAAATTGATTTTCATTATTTACTTTCACTTTATCTTTATACTCGAATTTTAACTGATTGATATTTTGTGTGTATCGATATCTAATGTGCATATCCACACTATAGAGTAACTTGTTTCCGGTAGCTTCTTCGTTTCTTTCTCTTTATCTATAACTTTTATAGGTAAATGGAAAGAAACGAAGGGAAGGGTTCCAATTTCGGGTTCCTTTTCGTTGAAATTTCGTAACCAACAAAGATCAATTTTTAGCTGTGTTGTCCAGCTTCTTTCGGTTATCGTTCGGAATATGCATATAAACTGGCATACGAAACTCGTACAATATTCGGTTTGTCTCCATGTCAGAGTTGATAAGGAGTTACTTCCTTGCATTTAGTCGGCAATCGATTTGCTAGAAAATTCGCATGTAGCTCCGACCTTGCTATCTATACATCGTACCATCTCGATCAACGATCTATTTTTACATTCCGCCACACCATTTTGTTGTGGCGAAATTTTCAGAATTTACTCATCAAATACATTTCACACACATCACCATGTTCACATTCCAAATTTAGTTGTCCCAAAATTCTGTGTCTTTCTGTAGCTTTATACAAACATCTACTTAAGATCTCACTGTTAGCATTTGTTTACCATTGAGATTTATTTCACACACCTCATTTTTGAACGTTTGGCTAATTTTCCAACGACAATAAATTACATTTTAATTGTGAAACGTAAACATCATTCAATTATATACAGCCTGTCTTCATTTTAAACTCAACTATATCGGTGCCTGCGATTGGGAGATATCCTCCATCTGCCAATGTAATTTGTTGACCATTTGATTTTTGCATTACGACGAAATATTTGCTGTCCATACACATATGTGATGCTGCGCCTGAATATATGCACTACAATGGAAGATTTTCGAATCACTGCACTGACTTTTAAATAAACATTCATTTTTCTTTCTCGCCTTGTTTGACACTATTTTTGACCGCTGCATACGACGGGTTTCGTGAAGAAGCTTTCCTTTTGCCATACTACGACTTAAATCACCTTCGAGCCTTGTTTCTAATGTCGTAATCAATGTAAAATAGTTTGTTGGAAAACTGTTCAAATATTCTAATACCACAGTCAATGGTTCGGGGCTTCTTTCAAGGTTAGCGAACATCTTTCGTTAACAGTAGCTCCAATTTACATTTTTAAATTTGATAATTCGTGTTGTTCAATTCAAATAACCAAGAATTTTCGTCGAATCTGTCATATCGGCGCATATGGATTAACACACACCAATGGAAGTGAAATTGTTAATTTTATAAATCGCAGTTTGTCTGGCTGTAGCGATTTATATATTTTAAACAGTGGTGGTCGGTGTCAAAAATGTGTAGATAATTTATTTCTGTGTAGACAATGTCAATAATTGGTAGATTTTGTAGACAATTTGTAAATAATCTAGAATATTCCTTTTTTTTTGTTTTTCTCCATTGCGTTCTTTTACTGGGATGTTAGATTCTTATACAGGACCGGCCATCTGTTGGTCCTTTTTTAAATCGATAAAATTTAGTACTACTCTAACAACACAACAACGCATTTTGATTGTCCAAATTTATTATGAAAATAATCGTTCAAAAACAACAACATTTTGTAAATTACACGAGTGTCTTGGTCTACATGGGCGTCCTACTGAGCGTTTAATTGATCGTTTTGAAGAAACTGGTTCAGTAGAAAGTCGTAAACAGTATCAACATGTTCAACCAGTTCGTACTCCTGATGCAGTGGCAGTTGTTAGTGAAAGTTTTCGGAATGAACCAAGCAAATCAACCAGACATCGTTCAGAAGAACAAGACATTTCACGAACTACATTACGGCGCATTTTGCATGTTGATCCACACAAAATTCAACTAACTAGTAACATACCATTTAAATCGTCGTCGTTTTGTTAATTGGATGCTTGAAAGAAATGAAGGTTTTTCATCAAAACTTATCTTTAGCGATTAAGCTCATTTACATCTTATTGGGTACGTCAATAAGCAAAAATGTCGAATTTGGGGAGTGGAAAATCCTCGGTAAAATCCTCATGTTATTCACGAAGCAGAAGTTCATCCTTCAAGAGTCACTGTTTGGTGTGGTTTATAGGCTGGTGGTACAATTGGGCCGTTTTTTTTGACGAGCAGGAAAATGCCCTTACAATCAATGGGGAACGTTATTGCAACATGTTAACATGTGTTTGTGGCCCAAATTGAATGAGTTGCGTGTCAATGACGTTTGGTTTTAACAAGACGGAGCGACATGCCATGCAAGTCGTGCCAGAATCCATTTATTGGCAACAAAATTTTCGAATCGCTTAATTTCAAGAAATTGTGAAGTTCATTGGCCACCAAGAAGCCCAGATTTATCACCGCTTGATTATTTTTTGTGGGATTATTTGAAAGGTAAAGTGTATGCTAATCGTCCATAAAAAATTAAACAACTTAAAAACAACATTCGAGCTGAAATTGAGGTCATTGATCCGCTTTTATTTCAAAAAGTCATCGAAAAGTTTGATGTTCGAATGCAGGCCTGCACTTTGCAGACGAAGCTGTAGTGAGAATATGAACGATATTGTTTTTCATACATGGTGCTATGCCAACCACCTTTCCTTATCAATGAAAAATTATCGGGCAACTTTATATCCCACCGGACAAATGGTGCAGTGGTTAATACTTCGGCACTTGGACCGGGAGGTACTGGGTTCGAATCCCATCAGAGGCTAGATGCAAATCGAATTTTCATCATCAATTACAATTGATTATGTTAATAAACACAACTAAGACCCTCTCATGGAGTGCAGAATTCAGCGCCGACCCACCGTCCATGTCAATGTACAGGTTGACATGGAGCTTGCAATGTGCAGATGGTATACTGTAGTTGTGTTGTGTTAGTAGGTGAATAGTTGAATGGGTTAATGTGTGGCGTGAATGCGTGGTATCACAATGGGCCATAAATAGCCTAAGTGTCAACCACTGAAACCTATATCCCAAAGTGTGTGTTTTATTTACAAATGAAAAAGGACTAAAAGGCAGCCTACCCTGCAGTTTTCCAAATCAAAATGAAGTTTTCCAAATTTTAAATTAATTTTTACAAAACAAGTGGTTGATTACGTTTAAAATGGTTCAAAATATTATGAATATTGTATTCGTCATTTAATCTGTTTTAGTCATTACCAAATCTAACATCTTTTTCTCATACCAGAGAAATTACAATTTTTGACTCAGATGTCGGTTTTGAAAACATATTCAAAACTAAACTTTTAAAATGTTGATTATTTGAAATATTCAAACCAACCAAGTGCCAACTGCTACCTGTCAATTGCCCTCGATAATTGAAATTAAAATTTACAATTTTTTATGGTTGTATCAGAGATAATCCTTATCTCTGGTTCTATAATAAATAAAATTTTGTAGAAAATATTAACTTGACCTTTAAATTAATCTGTCGGCTTACATCCATTTTTCTTCTTTTCTTTTTTTTTGTCTTATTCGTCTAATATGTACCCCAAATGTTTCGGTTTTAATAGTGAGGCGCAACATCTAACGATCATTTACTTTTGACCATACAAAATGTTATGCACTATGAACTATAATTTGATACACACGTCACATTGATTGTGACTAAAACCACCGTTGATATGATTAAAACTATCAGGCGATATCTACTTGCGGCTATTCGCGATTTCCAACAAACTAGCTGACATCTAGTGAACAAAATGTGAATCATAGTTTACTATGAAGCAAGGGGGATTAAAACTGTCATAACAATGGATTTGACAATTCTCGTCCCCCTTGTAGACATAGAAACCAACGCTATCTACATTCGATGAAAATCGCCAATAGCGACGATTTCTTCAAAACATTTATACATTTCACTGTCCAGAATCAATGGCGATATTAAAATAAGTGTATTGTCTAAGGCCCTTTTAAAATTACCGACTTATTTGTGTCTCCAAAAATGTGTCTTGACTAAATGTAATACATGCAGCTTTTTTTTCAAATCTATAGCAACGATCAATATGTCAAGAAAAATTTTCCTTCCATATAATAGAAATTGCGTTTTATTTTTTTTTGTTATTACGTCACAAATAAATCGGTACAATGAATTGGAACAAATTGACTGACTTATTGAAGATGGCGTCAAATAAGTCAATAAGTCTGTAATTGGAAAAGGGCCTAAAGCGTTGAATTTCTGAAATTGATTTATTATGCAAATTCATGTTTATAAGCCCATGCAGTAATATACAACCTAAAACACTGTGAAGTGTAGTCTACCGGTTGGACCCTTGGGTAACGGACATTGAGTCAACCATAAATGATCGTATTCCCGTTCTTATAATCAAATTGTTTAGTTTTAAAAATCATATTATCAACAGTTGAAATTTATTTCTCGCATATCTCTTGGCAAATTGGCCTACTTCAAGTCAGCATTTTGTGTAATTTGCATTACATACGGAAAATTAGCGTATATACATTTGCTAACGTAACTTTTATTTTTCAATGATTTAACATGATCCTGTAACATTTCCTGAAACGTTTTTTGAATCGATTTCCTGAAATGTTATTTGAATCGCTATATAGTAGCTATCAGTGTGGAATCCGGGAAATAGGAGCATTTCAACGAATTTTTCTGCATCAATGATACTATTAAAAATAATCATTGCAGTTCTGGTCAGAATCAAGTGACTTTCTTAACGAAGCCAAATAAAATATTGGTTATGTCCTTTCATGGGTTTCGTCGATACTCAATATGTCGATACTCAATCTACATATAGTCGACGTAATTTCTTAATTTCTCTGCAAACATTGTCTACATAGAATATTAAATAACTACGCGCTGTATAGAAAATACGGCACAAAACTGATCTTAAACAAGTATCACGTGATTAATTAAAGACACGTCAGAATAGCGATTATTTTGACTGAAGTTCCTTTAATTTATTATATAAGATGTAAGCCGCGTTCATACGCTTTAATTTTATTGAGCGTAAAATTATTATTTTTTTTTTGCTTTCCAATCGACCACCCCTAGCAAATAAGTGCAAGAAATGTGTATTGGGTTAAGTGTCGATTGGAAAGGACAGAAAATGACAAAAGAAAACATAACCTACAAATATGTAGTTTGTTTGTCTAGTGTGTTATTAACTTTTTAATAAAACAAATATCTATACCGAAACTTTATCAGCGCTTCAGATATGAGATTCAATTATATTGTTGACAGAAAAATACTACACACAATCACCTAGCGGGCAAATTTATCGTAACTGCTTGCAACTACTCATAATAAAAAGGTAGAACAGTTTATGGGTAGTTAATTTAGCAAAGACAATCACCTTAAGTTAAGCAACTATTGATTGAACAAAATTTTATTATTGCTTATATGAAAGTATTCAACAAGAAGGTCATTGAACACTTGGGCGATATCAAACTTTGTACATAAACGGTACGATTCAAATATTTTGTATAAAAACCACAAAAAACTACGAATTTTCTAAATAATATTTTTTTTTGGTTTACAATTACTATTATTACTACAATAATCGTTATGTAGATTGGGAACAACAAGTTCGTTTAAAATACGTAACCAATATTTGGGCCAAAAACTTTATTACCAAGATCGTTAAAAAACGTTCATTAAATTATGAATTTCTAATGTTTGTGCTGTATAGAAAGTTATATACCCGATTTGATAATACACAAATTGTTTTGTTGTTATTCTACTTAACCATTATGGCAAATTAGTATGAGAAATTTGATTGGAATGTCTTTGCTGTGCGCACTCACAATAAATTGTTTCTTTAATAAATTTGCATATAGCGCCCGTTAACGATTTATTTAAACAGGTATAACACACAGTGCGTCTTTCAGTTGGGCGTCTACGCGTATTTTACAACGTAGTTTACATGTTTGTGTCGAAAATAGCGTAGGCAATTGATTTGTGCGTATAGACCAATGATCCCCAACCATATGCCCGCGGGTACAATGGCGCCCGCCAACTGTTTTGTGTGTGCTACCACGAATACTATAGTTTTTGAGTTTTTGCAAAATCTACTTAAATACTATATTAAATATTTCCAATGAAAGGGCGAACATCAGGTCAAGATATCTTCAATATTCGTAACATATGCAAAATCAATAGATAAGCGTCTCCACTCCTCCTATCAATGGATTGTTTTCCCAACTTTATGGCATACCATTGTATTATCCATTAGGAAGTTTTGTGCAGTAAAATACTTTCGTTTGTTCACGTTATGAAGATAGTAATGAAAATTATTAACTGTATTCAAGCAGCATGTTTACAGCACCGACTGTTCAGGGCCTTACTAGAAAGTACTGAAGATGAACATTCGGATCTTATCTTGCATGCGGAGGTACGGTGGGTCAGTAAAGGTAAAGTGCTTATAAGATTTTTAAGCTTGATTGAGAGATTAAAAAATTTCTCGAATCTAAAAATCAATACTTTGATCAATTGAGTGATCCTTCCTGGTTAATGGATTCAGCGTTTCTCAAGGATATCATAGGAAAAATTATTGCCTTAAACTTGGAACTGAACATTTGGTTTAAGAAAAATAACTGGGCTCCCAAAACCTGAAATGATGATGATACTTTTCTTGCATAGCTGTTCCGCATCTTTTGTAACTCGTTGTTGACCGTTAGGATGCTAAGGTCCTAATGTATATTTTTGTTGTTTACGTTTTGTTTGCTCCGGTAATCATTCTGAGATTTTTTGACTGGGTTCATGGGACAATGTCTATATTCGAATTTTACAGAGGAGCTTGTATTCTAGGTCAACGGTTAGCCACTCTTAATTTGATAGGATCTCGTTTCATTTCAATATGTGTTTGCCAAGTTAACCGTTGGTCTAGATGGTCTAGGTATTTTGTTCCATTTGTTTGAGGGGTTTGTATTCGGTTCATGGCAATAGGTGGACACCAGCTTAATTAATGTGAATGTTACGTGGGTTTATTTCTCTTAATTGACCTTCATCTTCCATTTCTTTAGCAGATTTCGATGTCATAGATATGTTGTTGTAGAATTTTGGACACCGTTTGTGAATTTTTATGGGTGCATACGATTGCCGTATCATTTGCGAAAGTAGACGTCATAATTTACGAAAATATTGTTAGGTGTGAAGTGAAACGTTGGGCCAAGCACACTGGCTTGTGGTACTCTTGACAGAATGTTTTTCTCGTCCGATTTAGAGGTATTATATTTGACATAATATCTGCGATTTGCCAAATACGGCTTCTAGGTTGCTAAATTACTGGTAATTTAAGATTAATTGTATGAAGAAAACCCTCTTCCCAAACTTTATCGAATGCTGGGCCAACATCCAAGAAGATGGGGCAGTATTTTTTCTCTTCGTATGCTGAGCTTACTTCTGTAGCTACTCGATGCAATTGCTCAATTTCGATAATTGCTTTTTCGAATACTTTCGAGGTGATTAGTAGTAACGTCTTATTGTACTTATTGTACTTTCAAGGTGATCACCGCAGGCCTTACCTTTTCCTCGTCACTTCTAGCCCATTCACCGATAGATAAAGTCAAATTAGCGGACTTGGTTGCTGTTTAAGGTATTTAGTGGCCTTCCATACTGAATGGTGTGTGTCCAAATGGAGAGATAATTCCTTAAGACAGTTTTGCATATAATCCATAATAATTTTTGTAGTATGCTTTGCAGTTTTCTTTTTGCCTGGTTAAAGTTGTGTTGCGTTCAATTTGAAGCTGAAATAGATACGCTGACCAGTAAATCATTAAAGTTTTTCATAGCAATGTTTATGACATTAGCCGTTTGCAGTGTAGACGTCAAGCCAATATGCGAACTGATGTACACCTTGAATTTCAACCAGTTAATGAAGGTGTTTGTTAGATGATTGTTTTGTAGAACATGGGTTTTGGTCAGTCCAGTAATGTAGTTAGACCGGAGAGGGTGGTCAGAAGATAACTCTAAAAGTTGTTTAGTCTGGATTATTTCTCGGTTTATTTTACCTGTGACTACCTGTGTAGTCACAGGTAAAATAAACCGAGAAATAATCCAGACTAAACAACTTTTAGAGTTATCTTCTGACCACCCTCTCCGGTCTAACTACATTACTGGACTGACCAAAACCCATGTTCTACAAAACAATCATCTAACAAACACCTTCATTAACTGGTTGAAATTCAAGGTGTACATCAGTTCGCATATTAACCAAGGGCCTCAGCATTTTTCCACAATCAGTAGGCCAATAAGTTGGATAACCACACGATGCTTCAACGTAGTGTTTTTCTTTTTTTTTATTAAATTTTATTTATTTATTTATATTACGACTGAGTCTTGCACCCATTTAGTAACTTACATTGCATAATAAAGTATTTTTATTAGTCGGTGTAAATGTGTAATCAAGCGATTATCCCCATTTTCGTGTAACCCTTCCTCAAATTTTTCGCGACAGTAAGTTTACTGACCCCCTGGTCGCGATAAGTAAGTCCAGTGGTTTGGATCTTTGCAGTCTTCTTGTTGGGGTGGTAGTCAGCATACAGCGTATGTAAAGATCTTCATGCTAGTGCAGACATTGTAGGTGTTTTGTTGCATGATGCTGCAGGTTTATCGTTGCGTTCGTTCGTTCATTCGGTCATTTTTTCGACCAATCATTTCTTGTAGGAAAATCCCGAAGAAAAAAATCGTCTTTTTTGAGCAATATGATTGGTCGAAAAAATTGTCAGAACGAAATGAATGAAATGTCAATTTAAACTCAGGCATCTATCGAAGATTTAGTTGTTTTTGGATTTTTTTCTCAGTGTGGAAATGAATTGGAGTCAGTTGGAATTGAAAAGAATTCAATGTATTTTGTTCGAGTGGAATTAAATGGAGTACAGACGCAAATCAATACAATGCATTGTGGTAAACAATATTTTTCGTTTTTTTGTCCGGTGCGTAAATGAATAGCGATGATGGTTTGCTAACTCTCGAACACGCGACGTACAACTGATCATGACAAAAACACTGAAATTCTAGATTTATTCCGCACACTTTCAGCGATTGACCTTGCGATTTGTTAATCGTCATAGCGAACGCCAAACGAACGGGGAACTGAATGCGCTTGAAGTCGAACGGAATGTTAGTTGGAATCAGAGAAATTCTCGGAATTAGAACAGCCTCTTCTTTGAATTTGCCCTAGATGCTCGTCGCTTGAATCACGTTGTTCATCAGTTTCTTCACAACTAATCGCGTTCCGTTACACAATCTCGGATGGTTCAGATTACGCAACATGATTATCGCAGATCCTACAATACCTTCAGCATCAAGTTATGAGGTGGTATTCCCGGCAAATAAAGCGCATTCAAAAATTCGGTCGGATAGTTGGTTGCCTCGTCTTGATTGGTCAACGGATTTGTAACAATGCATTTCCTCAGCGATTTGGGTTTGAATCAAGTAATTTAGACTATCAACATCCTTGGATTCGATTTTACTCAACAAGTTCCCAACTGTTGGGTGCCCTGAAAGCGCTCAATGCGAAAACGACACCTGTCAACTTGCACAACGCCTGAGTCAACGTACAACGCCATCTACTGGGTTGTGGCCTTAATGATCACTGAAATTGTTCAAGCTTTGCATAGACTGTTCATGCTTTACAGCGTCCAAAATCATCAAAACATTGAAAAGGAAAAACCTTAGCTTACGCTGAAGGCCAATCAGTTTCATAGAATTGCCAGCTATCTGTCATGCATCCCATGCGGCAATTGCTCCCGCAGCTCAGTCTTTAAGAGGGAATATCGTGGGTGTTGGGGTGCTCAGATGGGTGACCTTGCTAACCGCGATTTAAAAAAAGGAAAAAGGAGGGAAGTTGTGTGGGAAACCGGACCCGTAAGTTGTGGTGGCATCATTAACCCATTATGAGAATCGAATTTTCTGAGGTTGTATATTGAGGGTTTAAATTTTCATTTTAAAAAAAGGAATATATTGGCCTCAAGCCCATAAATATGATTAGTAAGATTTTTTTTGATTGGTAAAGTGCAACCAGCAGAATGAAACCCGTGTGCTAATGCACTTGCGCGATCCGCTTCTAATGGAGCAGCTGATATGCTCTTTACCAATTGGGCGGTTTACGTTAGTATGATTGACATATCGGTTCAGCCGTTCTCAACTGATCCGCTAGAAGAAAAAAAAAATAATTGTCTTCCGGTTTTTCCGGAAGTGTCCTAGTTTTCCACTCAGATTTTGCAATTTTTCTCTTCTAACAGACCAGCTGGATCGGATACGTGCGACATTCCGTACAAAAACATCATTTTTAGATTTTCCGAATTTTCCGATTGTTTCGGTGGATTTTTCCAAAATTTTCTTTTTTAAGAACCATATCCTGGCAATTGCGAATACTACAAAAAAAGATTGAGCCAAATCGATTCAGCCGTACTCAACTGATGCGCGCACATACATTTTTTACACCATTTTTATATGTACAGTATGTGCAACAAGAGCGTGTACGGCAAAAACCTAAGTAAAAATAAAACTACGATTTATTTGGTTTTATTATGAAAGTTTGTTGTATTTTCTAGGGCGCTATCAACTAAAACATAGTAAAGTCACCATTACTGTTAGTAATTACCTGGCTCCGTTTGTCCATACTATCAACCAATTTTTCTGCATACTATGGTGATATATTTTTCAATATCTTCCGGACCACTCGAACTAGATCGCTCAAATTTTTTATGTGGTACATTTTCAGTTTAATATTCATGAGTGCATAAATTTTGATCGGATTGGAATTAGGTGCCTGAGATGGTGAATCCAATGTTGTGATGCCTTTTTCAGTTTAAATTTCGAAAAGAGTAGACTATGGTGTTTTGGATCGTTGTCTTCTTGCAAGATCCAATTAGAGCTCCGCGCCCCAAACCATTTCAGGATAGATGGTAACAAACCTAACTATATGCGTAGCTATATGTTCTTTCGAATGGTTATTTTTGGTAAAATATTATTCTTTTCCACCAATTTTGCAACAGCTGCAGCCAGCGTAAGCGAAAAATTTTCATCAAATAACTGTATGATGCCCTCATCCTCCTTTTTTATAGTGGTTCAGATTTTGCCTCTATCTGGCAAATCGTCAACATTTTTATACATTGAATGAAAAGTAATTCTCTTCTGTACAAATGTTTTCGGCTTTTTTATATAATTAGCTGCACTTGCAACCGAGATTTTTGGTCCTTTCGGATGTGCACTTAAAAACACCGCTTATAGTGTTTGTTTTAGAGCGTCCAAGAGGATTCAATAGAAAAACGAATTAAACCCCGCCCATATGTGTTCCTATAGTTTTAAGTACAGTTATGCCGTACACGCTCTTGTTGAACATATTGTATATATAGATGAATTCAAAATGCTTTTGGTTGGATCCAGTTCAACTTGAATTATAGGTTGTAGTTGCTTCAAGGTCAGGATCCTATATACGGTCTTGAATCTTAAATTCATCTTCAACAAGCGCGTCCTGGATTTCGGTTGTTTCAACTTGGTCATCGCATTTTAACTACGTATAATTTTGTTTCTATTGTGACCTTCGTGATAATTAATGAGTTCTATATAGTCGGCGACACCACTTCGTGTATTTTGTATTTTGCAAAAATGTGTACGAATGTTTGTTTTTCCATCCGTTAGCACGCTTAATTAGAGTTCTTGGACTCTGCACTGCAGTCGCTACGATCACTAATCTAATTTTTACAATAAATCCGGTTAATGAAAAGAAAACAACTAGTAGGCAATCCTCAATGACAGTTAAAAAAACGATTCCGGTCGCTGTATTTATAAAATTATTACCATTTGTCAACTTTCCAGACCTGAACACTTCGAACGCCAAAATGTGTTGACCAATCCTGATCTAACGATTTCCTAAGGAAATTGAATGAAAACTGTATAATTTTCTAGCAATAAGGTGCTACCCGGGAATTTTTTTCTTCCAAATGTTCATTATTTATTTTCCGTTTAGTGACCAAACGATGAAAACTAGTGACCAAGTCTGTCCAAGCTAATATATTCATCATTTGGATCAAAACCCTGCAAGAACACTTCTGTTTGAAAAAGAACTCTAAAAAAACTGCACTAAAGTTGAAATGAAATCGAAAAAATCTATTGCGAAATCGATTTATTATAACCGTAAAATCCTAAAGTTTAGAGCAAGTGAACTATCACGATAGCTTTCTGTGATTTCTTAGAACTTGTTGATCCAAAACTAAACCTTCTTCTCAGATTGCTTAAAATACCTAAATGCCGAATGTTTTTTAGATTGATTTAAAAATCAAAAACCTGAAGCAAAAATTGAGAAATAATCGTAAGCTGAAAAAAAAGTTTAGCGGGTGGCACGTGGCTCGTGGACTCAAAATTGGACAGCACTGCATCTAGTGTATTAACATTGAAATTGATCTCCATAACAAACCAAACATGACACATGAGTGATATTAGTAGTTGTTTTATTGCTTAGTTTTGTATAGAGATTGCATTGAGGTTAACCACGACAATCGAGTTGTTTAGTAACGAAAAATTTCGTAAAATTACATACATAAATGCATTGTTTTAAACATGGATAACCACTTTTGTATACGTTTTATGATTGGCACCTCCAGTGGAGAATATCTATATCGAATTTTTGTGTGGTTTTTATGAACAGATTGGTTTAGTGAAATATATCGCACTCGCACCTCTAATTAGCACCTATATTCTATAATTTTAAATACAACGTCTATATATAAACAAATTCAAAATATCTAATCCAAGGTTAGAATATATAAAAAGTTTTAATTGTTTTGTATTTAAGAAATAAAATAGTTTTAAATTCCGAAAATTATTTTAAGATACTCGTATATACTCGCAGATATGATCAATCGATCTATGTTCTTGTCGTGATTTAGCCTTCGATTTTCTTATTTCAAAAAGGTTATAAATTAAAGCATTTTACATTATATACACTTGTTACACTTAAGTATATTTTCTAAAGTACGCATATCTAAATCTACAATACTTTAATCATGACATCGATCAAATTGTGTTTTTTTTTTTTGCTAAACATTAATTAATTAATAATATGTAATTAATTATTCATTTCGTGGAGTAGAAATTAATTTTTGCTTTGCTACAATATACTATTATTTATTGTAGTTGTTGTTCTTAATATGTCCACTAAGCGGAATTTTGCGGTAACAAAAATGAAACCGCGCGCGTATTGACTTCCGCTTGAGTCAGCAGTACAATGCATTTGTCAAAAATTTATATGTGTAATAACTGTTCATAGAAAATGTGTATGATTTGCATAAATTATTTTGATGTAAACATTAATTTATGTTTATACATGGTTATATGTGATATATGGCAACCCGAAATTATGTGCAACGCAATTTACCACAATCACAAAAGTGATTGCAAACAATTGTTAGAAACGAATTCAGAGAAGAAACCGGTGTGAAGTATTTAGTGTTAATAAATAGTGTAGCTACACATTTTTAATGAAAAGTGTAGATACAAAATGTGTGGAAACACAAATTATCAAAAAGTGTAGTTGCAAAAGAAAAAAAGTTTGGAATTTGAAAAAAGTGGTTAAATTAAAGATATTAAAAATAAAAAATAAATATTGAGAATCACAGTACTACAAAAATAAATTTATATGCCACCTTCTTTATAAAAACAATTTTTTAAAATATTTTAATTCAGAAAAACTTCGGAACCATATGTACTGAGTGTGGAATTTAATGTTCTCAACTTAGTATATGGTATCTGAAATTTGCTTCCACGTGTAGGGCCAAAGATGCTTCCACGTGTAGGGCCATTCCGCCAATCACAACATGCAAATTGTCTAAAAATGTTTTTTACAAATTTCAAACACCATACTAAGTTGAAAAGATTAAGTTCCACACTCGATACTTATGGTTACGAAGATTGTCTGAATTAAAATTTTTTTAAAATTTGTTTTTATAAAGAAGGTATATAACACAAATGGCCAAATTGCGGCTCTTTGAAAGAAATGAAAAAAATTAAATAACATTTAATAATTCATTAAAATTATTTTGTTCTCTTAATCGAGAATATCGACTTCGATTATGTTGGCTCTCGTAACAGAGATTATTGGTATATAAACTTATTTTTTTAGTACTGCGATTCTCAATATTTATTGTTTATTTTTAATAATTTGTATAATTACCACATATTTCGAATTAAAAACTTTTTTCTTTTGCAGTTACACTTTTTTATAATTTGTGTATCTACACATTTTGAGTCTAAACTTTTCGTTAAAATGTGTAGCTACACTTTTTATTAACGTTAAATCACAGACAACCTAAAAGAGATAGTTCATCCAACATAAAAATTTAAACGAAGACCATCAAAAATATTTTGTTTTTTTTGCGTATACGGATACGTAGTTTAATAAAAAATCACAGATATGTACACCAACATTGGAATTATCAGAAATAAATTTTGTAATACTTTTTAGGTTCAAATGGAAAGTCTCTTATGACTGTCTGTGGTTAAATACTACACACCGGTCCTACAGGGGAATTTTTTGGCCAACCATAAAAAAATCACAAAATTAAAAATTTTGACGACACTAATTTTTGACATTCCTGCCATACTAGTCGTAACGAGTATATATATTGTTGAATATTGAATGACACCTATTTTTTATAATGACAGCTATTTATTGTTTGTTGTTTTTTTAGATAGCACGATGCATAGCTATTTTAATTTTTTTTAAGTTTGCACTCAAAATTTCGCTCCAATAATTTTTATTAAGTGACAATTCATATTTAACGAAGCTTCGTTAAATTTTTTAATTTCTCCACGTACCGAATTTATCGCTAACTTAATTTTTTAGTTGCGTTTATATTTTTTTTTTAATTTTTGTATGGTTACGCCTTAAGTTTGAAAAGTTGCATCTAAAACAATGACAGTATAAGTACAAAAACTTCATAACACTGTTTATGTATGGAAAAATATCAACTCATTTTTTGGCCTTGGCTCGTTTAAGGTAGGAAAAAATTCGTTATTTTTGAATATTTTTATTTCCAATAAACAATTCCGGACTCATAAAGAAGTTTCGATAGTATATTTCAACAAAACAAAGTTAGTTAAGATAAAATCATCGTAGTAATTATAAATATTCATATTTAAAAGTTGTTTCCCAGGGAAAGCCAGAATAGTGCCACTGGTATAATTTAAGAACTAAATGTAAAGCGCTCAGAAAACGTGTTTTGTAGCATCTTAGTTAAATTATTTTGAGCAAATCAAGTTTAAGATAATTTAATTACGGTCCAATTAATTAAAAGCAGGTCGCAGGTAAAATAAGAATTGGTTCCAGGTAGACAAATTTGAAAATTCCTCGAACTTATGATTATAAAATTTGTCATATCAGTGGGCAAAGAATTTGAGTTGTGGCATTAGAAGTGAGTCCAAAAAAGCAAGGCATGTTTTATGTAGCATCATAGTCATATAAATTAAAATCTGGACACATGTGAAGGTAATAAGAATTATTTTACGCAAAATTACACAACTTCTAAAATTCTTGGAACCCAAGTTTATAAATTCTCGTGTTAGCGGGCAATGAATTTGGGTTGACACAATAGCACTGAGCACAACAAATTATAAACTTGAGTTCCAGTAATTTTTGAATTTGTCTAACTTCAAGCAATCAATATTAGCTTTTACATGCATCCAGCTATTAATTTATTTGACTATTATGCCACATGTGCCTTGATTTTTGACAAACGGGCCCACTACTAATGCCACAACGCAAGTAAACAATTGAATTTTACTCGAATTTCTACTGTTTTTCTACTGAAAATGGTCAAAAACAACAAAATTCTGCTGGCATTTTCTACCAATGTATAAAAAGGAGGTTAATAGTCGAATTTTTCCAAGCTGCTGAATCTGCTAACTTGTAGCATGGTTCGATTGCCCATTTTTTTAAATCATTCTGAATTCCAGGCAACTCACATAAATAGAGTGGCTCAAACAATTGTCCCAATATTGTGAACTCATAAAAAAATCTGCCAATAATCTGTTGAGGTTTTTTAAGTTAAAAAAAAAATAAAAACGAATCGATGTAGTCTGATGAGACAACCGAAATTTTTTTAATTTAAAGAATTCATTAGTTCAAAACAAAACTTCCAACTTCTTGGTAACCTCACCTCGATGTAAAAATAATAGCTGGCTATCACCCAGCATAACCCAAAATTTCATAATATTTACTACTTTTTTGGTTATTTTAGCATGAGACGGAGATCGCAAGATATGACAAAAAATATTATTTATTGGAGCTAGAAGGGCATGTCTTCCTGTAAAATTGTGGAGAAGATTGGTATCGGTCCTTTACGTGTTAATCGAGTACTAAGGTTTTATTTACCCGATAAAGAAAACATTAAATCAGGTCGTAAAGCTTTTTTCATCTGAACAAAACCAATACTGCTGTACATGTTCACAAACAAGGATGGTTCATAAGGAAGGATATGAAGAGCCAGAGTGAAAACCGAAAACCCTCTTTTTTAGTTCGCGATTGGACTTCAGAAGATGGGCACTGGGTTTTTTCTGGGAGCTAAGTGGTTAGTAAACAGAAATGTGCTATTCTCTGTATCGCCCAAAATTTTGCCAGTTTTGGGTAATAAAAGAGGAAAAGGAAATTATATAACAGGACAATGACCCCAAATAAGATATGTCTAGGAATGATATGAACTGGATCGAGCAAAATGAGATTATTGTACTGGATTGACCACCACAATCGCCCGAATTGTTAAAAAAAAGTTAATCCTTTTTGCGACAGAACCCAAAAATGTTCCAGAATTGTGCGAAGGACCCAAAGTGCCAAAGTACCAAATACAGTCAATCCTGTTTTTGAGCGGTGTTTTTTGTGCGATTTTTTTATGCGCTCTTTTTTGTGCGATTTTTTTCGGTATGAAAAAAATTAACAAGTACAAACAGTCTACTAAAGTTCCGTTCAAAATTACAATCAAATTAGAACATAATTGAATGTAATTAATCTAATTAGTTGATTGACGTTGGCCATTTTGTTTTTTCGATTTTTGATATTTCATTTGATTTTTAATTTTTGCGTAAATATCGCGTCAGGTTGCGTATAATGTTTTGAGTTTTTTTCTACGTGAAACTTTTTTAATGTGGTCCCGATTACCGCACAAAAACAGGTTTGACTGTATTTGAAAAAATTGTTTTAATTATCTACAATACTCTAAAATAGTTGCTACAAAGTGTTGTCTGTTATGAATAAGTACGTTTTTTTATTAAACATAACAATGGATATTAAATTATTTTTAAAAAGGAACTAATGACAATACTTTGTAGCAACTGTTTTAGAGTGTTGCAGAGAAAGAAAACAATTGTTTTTTAATATTTGATACTTAAGCACTTTGAGACCTTCCCAAAATTCTTGAAAGTTTTTTAGTTCTGTCGTAAAGAGGCTTAATTTTTTCTTAACAACTCCCCAAAGATGTTCAATGATGTTGGTTAGGGGATTTCAATACAAATTTTCAATACAAATTCCAATAAGAAGCGGGGAAATAATATAACCTAACAGCAATTTTATGTCTCGAGAATCGAGCCCAATCGCTGTATTTTGTTGAGAAATAAAGCATTTTTGCTATAGCTGTTTCAGCACTATTCAGCTATTTCAACTAATGCAAATCTGCATTATCTTCTCTAGCCATGGTGTTGTTGTTGTAATTGTCTCAAACAAATACAGCTACTCTTATTCATTTTTCAACATTTACACTTTTTTCGGGATGACTATACACTTTAGCCAAGTAATACACCAAACATTTCGGGATTACATTTTTTCGGCTGATCGCCTGTGTCATAGTTTTAGATGCAGCTTGTCAAACTAAATTCGAGCCCATCATAATAAAAAGAATTAGAAAAAAATGTACCCTTGAAGAGTTGGTTATTGTCCCATTATCATCTAATAACTTTTTTGTGTTTCACATTTTTTTCGATTTTTTTAGCAATCGACTTCATTCTCCATCAATCGTGGTTGAACGATTTCAAAACTAACGTAATCACGATTGAGTGATTTTTTTTTTGTCATATTTCCCCTAAAGGAAGTTATTAGATGAGCCCTCAACCATTAAATTTTCTTCAATTATATTCACGTTTGCATTTATTTTAGAACTTGGGTCCAACCCAAGTTGCCGAAATGTTCGAATTATTATAGCGATTCAGTTTGATTCAAATAAATTATGTACCTCATGACAATAATCCGCATCAAAATCTACGGAATATCGATGTAATTTTATTTCGATGAATTGTAAAATCTCCATCGAAAATCTCTACCTGTAAGTACTCAGTTCAAAAGAAACTTTTTACATAAAAAAAAAATTTCGATGAATTTTGTTTTCGATGAATTCTTTATCGCAATCTTCGTGGAACCGTAATATATACCCCATATGACGCATGGGGTAACATATTGTTACGATTTTGCCTTGTCACTCAAGGTTCGAATCACTGGATTGTGAATAAATACAACTGCTTCAAATTTGAACTCACACAATTTATTTACACAACACAATTTATTATACAACACAATTTATTATACAACACAATTTATTATTATAATTATAACACACTTTTTAATTATCACTTTAATAATCGCTTTAATAATCACTTTAATAATCTTTCTATTTAACCTTCACTGTATCACGTTTAAAATAAGACTCAGCATTCCACGTCAACGCGCGCCTTTATATACCAAAATATTTGTTTCCAGAATAATTCTAAATGCGCATCGAGCAAATATGTTAGTATAGAAATGACGCCTAAATGTTGAGTATAAATCACAAATGCATTGAACAATTAATGAAATTAAGTTATTCTATTCTAATCCAGGTGTCACCGTAACAATATTTAAAACCTATATGATTTTTAAATTCTACCAACCTTCAAATGTAAGCTATGTATCCAGCTCGCGCTAAGATTAATTTTAACGCGGTCTCCACAAGTCTCCACTAAATTTCAGGTAAATTAGTAAGCTGAAGAGTTTATGTAGAGATAAATTTTGACGTTTGTTTTATTTATCCTACAACAAACAAAAATATAGTTCGAAACTATTTTCATAGTCTAGAAAATTATTTCGTTCGTCCATTTAAAAAAAAAATAAATTTTCACGTTTTGCTTTGAAAATTTTTCTAAATTTTATTGTTCTGAAAACGTGTGTAGAGTTTTAACTAGCGTAGTCTATAATAGCTGCGTTTTTTTGAAAATGCTGCACTAGACCGCGATAAATTATATTTTGATTTTTAAAACAATTTCTATAATTTTAAAATATTTGTGCTTCATTTTCACTGTATCGAATCCTGAAGAACTTATATTAAGTCCATATCATGCATTATATTGTTGAATAAAGTTTATATTTGCTTGTACTCAACAACTCTGATCTACTCTTGATTTTATATAGAGTACAACCGAGTTCATCAAAAAACTTAATAATTCCTGAACTGACGAAACTAGGGAAATTTTTTAGTACACAATTGTTTGATTGTTTCTTACTTCATTTTAGAGACTAAACTGTCATTTTATTTTCATATTTTCTGTTGTATTTGCGGATATGCCGATTGCCGAGTCGGATGAAATATTAATAAGAAATGGGCAAATTTTATGGACAATATGGATATGTCCCGTTTATCCCGTTCCTGACCTGCCTACACAATTGTGTGGGTAAATTGTTATTACTCTATTGAGTAACATTAAAAAATATTTTATAGATAAGTTTAGGACCAACTTACACAATTTTGTATTTCTCTTAAAATATAATACTCAAAATTTAGATGATGTTAATTAAAGCCCAACTGGCACAATTGTGTAAGATGGGCTTTTGTTCTGACGAAATTTTATGATGAAAACTAGTTTTCGTAATGGGCAATAATACGGCATGTTTGATGCTTTCGTGAAAATTTATCGAATTGAAAATATGTCCGGTTTATATCGTTGATTTCATTCCTGAAATGTTTGGCGTTTCTCATGGGGAACTTCAATTTATAACTTACGAAGAAATGAAAAACCCAATATACTGCACATCGAGTAAAATTGGCGGTACATCATCAATTATTGTGTTCAGAACAACACATGTAGTTTATCTGAAATTTTAAAAAATAAAACACTACTGTTGATTAATGGAAATTTCCGGCTTTTTATTAAAATTTATTTTTCATAAGTTCGGCTTTTCTGGATTCTCAACTTTATGGGGTGACTATAAAAAGAAAAATGTTTATGCGTTCCACAGATTGTTTAGTAGTACTTCCAATTTTCACCATTTATGCTTTAGCTTTATGTTCTTTCTACAGTACCAGTTGGAGCATCCAATCGAACCGAGAGGGAATCAATATTTCAACTAGCTGTTGATACGATGACAAAGGTCGCGTTTCCATTATAACTGGTCCCAATTTCGAGTTAATTTTAGCATCGAGTTGAACATTACGAATTAAAGTCACAATCCAGCAATCTACTTTCTTTGATTCTATGTTTATTTTATCAACCAGCATACTTAAGGTAATGCATTGATGGATTCACGGTTTCCAAAATTTTTCCGTGTAATTCTTTTTTGTCATATCGAAAAAAAGTATTTCAATGCATAATTTGTAGGTTATGTTTTCATCATACATACTTTCTTGTCGCACAAAAATTCCAACAACGGAAAAGTTAAATGCCGATCCGGATATTGGCAGGTTTTTGCCGTTAAGTCAGTTTTTCCATCATACGAATTACTGATTTGCCACATACTTCCGTCCAAACGGGATATAACTAGATGGTCCAGACGGGGTCAATACGAATATTCCAATTTTCATCGACGCATTAGACAATTGCAATGAATCAATTACGGTTTGGGAGCGTTTAGCACCCGCCACTTATTCGCAACTCTTGCACTTGTTCAATTTCGACATTTGCATCGTATGCGAATGTCATACGCGGTAGTTCCATCTCTTATGGCTCATCCACTTCAGCTTGGTTATGAAAATCATCACCCATAAATCCATTATCACTATCGCTGTCATCTAAATTTATGTTACTATCACCTACGGTTGATTGCAGCATTCTGAAATTAAAAAGATCGTTAAGAATCGCTCCCTTACTAGATGTTTCCAGCCAAATACGTACTTATTCATGTCGCACGGCGTATCACTAATATTGTATTCCCTAATGATTATAAGAATTCCGTCCAGCCTTTTCTATATCACATAAAATTACTCATTTACAACGGGAGCGTCCTCATTGAGTATAAATTGATTTTGTGTATTATCCCAGTACGGATTATCGTAATCAAATAAAATTTCCGAGTTATTCGATACCAGCGTATTTAGAAAAGCTCGATTCGAACTATTCATATCGCTTAAATTGGATTTTATATCGGCAAATACGGAATCCAAGAAAGGTATTTAGTTTACCATTTATCGTTGCTTTACATTTTCACAACACAGCACTCAAATTTTAAACTTAAAAACTTATTAATTAGATTTATTATTAAGTATAACTATAAATTTATAAAATATTTTTGTTAAATTTAACTAATTTATTATTTATTTCGTAATTTGTTTTAAACGTCAAAATGATTCACTTGAAGTTAGTAAAAGTTGTTGTACTAAAATGTTCCTTCCAAAATTTCCCTGTATTTTATCGCGGTCTCGAACACAAGATTTCAAAAAAACGCAGCAAATATGTGGATGAGGTAACTACAAACTTTTCACGTCAACTGCGTAGCACATCTGTGAAAACGTGAAAAAATATTTTTTTTTCACGATTAGCTAGTTAAGTTTTACGTCAAATTCGGGTACCGCGTTTGCTCACAATGAATCGAAAACACGCGTTACAGATTTAATTGCTTCCGCATCCACCGTATTCGCAAGATTTTCCTCCCAGCATTATTAGTTGATTGCCGAAGTGATTGCCGAAACTGAAGCTTATTTTACAGACAAAGATAAATCGTTCTATAAAAAAGCATCGAAATGATAGAGAGGCGTAGGACTAATTGTATAAGGAACCGCTCTATAATGGGTTTTCTTTGTTAGACCGGGAACTTTTCAGACGATGTGTTATTATAGTTCAAAGTTCTTACCAACGATTGATTAAAAACTTTTGCATTTATTTTCAAGAAATCGGTATACAGTTGGTTGTTAGGCAAAGTTTCCCCTGCATATTTGTATTTACTATTAGAGGTCATTGACATATGCTGTTTATATATAGATTTACCTGCAACTGTTCGATTCACGCAACTGTTCGATTTCGTTTGTTTGGATAATTTATAATATGTTCTATTGGTGTAATTATAATTTATAACAGGTATTATGGTAGACAGGTATATGCAATTGCATAATATACGTATGTCTGACTACACCAATTTAAAACTTTATTTGCAGGTGGTTTCTAAAATTATCAGTCCTATATGCATATCGTGCGACATGTAATTGACATTTTTATTATCGGTTAACAGTTGCATTTTAATTAGACTATAGTTTTGTCTACTGTTAGAATTGCCACTTTTAACCTTAATGTGAGTGACATGAGTACCCGAGTACCTCTTGCCCTTTTAGACGTCTATTTTGTATGTTTTACTCCAATAAAATTTTTAATTTTTATGATAACTTCTAGTTCAATTAGAAATGACAACTGTTACAACTTGGACGAACCTGGAAAAAATAAGTTAATCACTCAAATTAAGATATTTTTTCTTCACTCACATGAGGGTTAAATACGTCTTGCGTATAATATTTGAATGACTCAATGGCCGATGCCACTCGAGATTTTTGGTTTTTTGATTGTTTTTTCAAGGCCAACTACATAGTCGTAATAGATAATGTATATATGTATGTATGTGTGTTTTATTTTGTTTTTTCTGCTCTCTCGAAAATAAAATTAAAACTAAAATTAGTCAAAAATGTCTTTGAAATATTTTTTATTTCATTTATGTTTGTGTTAGTGTGGTTGCACCGAAAATAGGTTTAAGTCTCAATTAAAACCCGTATCATAGGTAAACGGGGAAAAAAACGAAGAAAATACGGTTTCTGTGATACCCTGTGTGGCATCAGTGAATAATACACAAATTTACAACTATACATCAAATTCTATCTAGATACTTGCTCAGATACGAATACTGCCTTTACGTATCACGGTGATAATGACCGAAGGTTTAAAAATAACCATTCATCTTGATCTTGAAGTTTTTCGCTTGGAGATTTACCATTAGTACTCGGTAAAATTCGGTAACTACTATGGAAGGTCAGCGTCATGTGATCAGTACTATCTCCATCTCCAAATTGTTTCTGCATGGCGGCTTTGAAAGAGCTCACAAACTTTTATGGGTAAACTCAGTCTAGAAAAGAAGATCGTTATTGAAAACAGAAATAGAATTCCTTCCTACATACAATTTTTGAAGATCTTATTTTTGGACAGTCTGGCCATTCTTCCTTCACATAGGACTGGACACTCCCTAGAACAGAATCTCTAGTTCTTTCTGCATCAATTTGTTCACTGCACAGAGAAAACCCTTCCCACATTTCGTAATATTCTTCGCGTTCACTTGAAACGGGATATCGTGAAAGTGCATCGGCGTTGCCATGCTTGTCAGTACTTGTAAGTATACTGGAGAAATACATCTCAACGCTGGAGACGGTTGCCTGTCATTCCTTGCAAACCTATTTCTTGGTGAAACAGCGATACGAGAGGCTTATGATCCATCACCAGAATAAATTCTCTGCCTTAGGTATAGTGGTGAAACTTTTTACAGTCATAGACGATAGAAAGTGTTTCTTTCTTTTTTATGACGTTCGGATTCTAGATTAATCCAAAACATGCCCAAAATAATCCAATTTGGTTTGGAAGAATGTGCACTTTCTCATATTACATTTCAATTTTCAAGTTTACAGCAGCAAGTCGTTTTAACATCTCTTACCAATTTTTGGGATGTTCTCCTTTGGTTTATTGGTATTATTTGGTTTAATTATTATTAACTATGCATTTGCAGTCATCTGCTCAATGCGAATCACTAAAATATTACGTATAAACGGCACTCTTTGGTACTGGAATAGTCCAAATGTTAGTGTAGTCAAGTTTCAATTGCGAATATGCTTCGCTGAAGTTAATCATCGAAAATCGCTTCCCTCCGTGCAGGCGGTGAGATAACTCCTCAGCCCATCGACTGAATTGATTTGGTTGAAGAACGTCATGTGAAATCAATCTGTCAATCTCTCTTTTAAACTCGTCCATCTGTTCAAACGGTAACGAGGTGCCTTGAAACGGTGTAGTATCAGGTTTTAAGATTAAGTGCGCTTTGAATTGATTTCAGTGACCCAAGCCAGGTTCGAAATTGCTGGAGTATTTTTTACACAGATCATCGACTTTGGTTTCCCAATCGCACGAAATCGAAAACAAATTCTTTTTCTCTGCTTCAAAACGCTGAGTTTAAAGACCGAATACACTGAACCAGTTCACTCCCAAAATATTTGCTCCGCCGGCTGCCGTCACAAGTGATGACAATTCCGAAACGTTCAAAAATTTCACATTAACGTACAATTTACCTTGGTACCCGAATATTACCATAGATGCTCAATCTTGTGTTCATAATCGTGACTTTCGGCTGGCTTAATCCACGATAACCATCATTACCAATCATGGTAATTGTTGATCCAGCGTCAACTAAAATGTTTAAAAAATTTACCACAATACTCCATCATATTTGACCACTGAGTAAATTCTTGTTTGGTTTGGATCTCAAACTTGCAAATTCATACAGCACCAATGATTCCTGTTCGGACTCGACCTCATTGTCTTTCAAACGAATTTTCTCAAACCAAGAATTCCCGTTAGGCTCGAACTTTCACTTCCGATTGGTTGGTTGATCAAGTTTTCAAAATTTTGAATAATTCGTCACGAAAACTTTCAAAACATTTTTTATTGCAACCCATGGGTTCAATTCGATCACCACATACCGATGGAATACGATCAACTTTAAAACATTTCCGACATTCAAAAATCGACATTTGCTGCGATCATGCGTTGATTCACAGCCCGGACATGACTTTAAAGCATTCTTATTTGACACACTGTGATTACGTTTGCTCGACGCACTTCGATTGCGGAGGAATGGCTGAACATGATTTTGTTTCACCTCGAGTGTTCATTCAACTCATTCGCGTTCGAATGAAATCCGCTTTTGTTCTTGAAAATACTATTCGTTTTAGAACGATCTTCGTTTCATCCAATTTACTCATTTTTCAAAATCACATCCGGAACTCACAATTTTCCTGAGGTATGAAAAAAATTTCTATTAGATTCCCATTCTCATTAACCTGAGTGCCATCCCTTCGATTGTGATGACATAGTTCTATTGTGAAACAAGACGCAACAGAGCGGCTAAACCGGAGTATCTTTATCCAAATTTTCTCAAAATCATCATCCATTGCAATCAATTTCTGACATTCGGAAATATCCTGTCTCAAATTTTTTTATTAAAATCGTTCGAGCCAATATTTTTTAATAGTGGCCCAGATCTCATTTGAGATCTCCCTAAACAAATTTTCTCGAATTTAGAACTCATTACAAACGATTACGTTCCAACTAAAAACACTAAATAAATTTTCCCAAAATTGGTACTCATTGCAAGCCATTGTTTGCACGTTAGAAAACCCATATTACAGCAATTTTTATCTAAATCATCGAGCCAAAAACAATTTAAAACGGGTTTCACCGAAGGACTCCCTAAACGAATTTCATATAAAATCATCGCACAAATCATATAAACGCAGCCAACATAACATGAAGCAACATTCCACAATATGATGGAACATAGCGCCAGAAATCTAGTTAACGAAAAACACAAGACACAACACGAAGCAACATGGTGCAACATCCCACACATGGTTGAACAGAACGCAGCATTGTGCAACATCACGCGTACGGAGGAATCCTAAATGAACTATTCAGAATTCCAAAATCTTTGTAATCGTTTCTTTGCATTCGAAAACCCTGTCCCGCTAAGTTTTATTAAAATCGTCAAAGCCAAATAAAATGTTAGAAGAAGGCTCCAAGTTATCGGTATCCGGTCCCCGCCGGAGGGCCACCGAAATGAATTTTTCCGAAATCCGGACCCATCACAATCCGTTTTTGGTACTCGAGAACGCTCCTTCAGCAATTTTTATATACAAACCGTGCAAGAAAAAAAAACTTTTGAACGGATTTTCGAGAAATTAGCACCCATCGCAATCGATTCCTGACACTTGAAAAGGGAGGGCCCTTATACCATTTTTTTATAAAACTCATGCAAACCGAAAATAAATTAAAGGAAAAGACCTGGAGCCCACGGTTTGACCCTCGGAACGAATTTTCATGAAATTTACACCAATCGCAATCGATTTCCTGGCACATGAAAACGAGAACGGGGTCCCCATGGGACGATCGCGTAAGTCAATTCGTACACAAAATCAGGACTCATATCCATCGATTCCTAGTACTAAAAAATTCCCTTTTTTCTGAGATTACACGGTTGCCGAATTTCCACTTCAATAGATCAATTGTTTGACGAGCTGTGTGGCATGTGACACCACCTTGTTGGAATCACATATCACCGATGTCAAGTCCATCCATTTATGGTCAATATAGTTTTCCAACATGGCACGATAGTGAACTCCATTGGCCGAAACTTGGCAATCATTTTCATTGACGAAAAAATATGGTAATGGATTCTCTTAAACCACATGTGGCTTTGTTGCTGCCTAATAACGCATATATCGCTGAAGATGATTTTTTAATCAAATTTAGGATTTTCTTCAAACTTCAGCAGAACCCAATCGGAGAAGTTTGGCGCTTCTCATTTTGACATTTTGAACTGAAATACTTACGACCGAAAATTGTAGTAAGCGCTCTTACAGTTACGACCACCGACTCAGAATTGCGTTAGTAATTTTTAATAATCTCTAAACATTGCTCGTTCGGGAACTTCACCAAAATAAAAATGTTAATCACCAACCAAAATGTTAACACATTTGCGCACACTTTCTAAATGTTTATGCTACTCATAGAAACACACATTTGATAATTTTTGTAATTGCAATGATATTTCCTGCAATGAATAGTATTGTTAAAAACGAAAAAATTGTATGACTCATTTGTACGAACGTGTTACAAAACAAAAAGTTGTATGATTGCTATAGAAGTTCATTTGCGCGAACGTGTTAACCTTGACTGAAGTTTTGTCATTGACAGATAATAAAAAACGTTCAAGGGTGCGTCCATATTAAAATACTAAATTGTTATGTCCCTATCGGGAACCCCGATTTAGATAAAAAAAAATGTCCACTGGGTAAAAAGTATCGCTAGAAATTTTCTTTTACAATAGCGTGGCCCTCGGTGGTGAGTGAGATGAAAAACCTTATTTGCTATAATGTCAATTATTATAAAATAATATTTCTTGCTCAACAAAAAATTTCTCTTTAACGATAAGAACGCGTTTATGTTCACTTTCAATTGCAATTATGTATGTCATGCACAAAAGTGTATACAATGCATTTTAATTCGTGGTATGGTAATCTCTCTGCCATTGATTATTGCCGCAAAAGCCGCACATAACTTTATAAAAATACGTGTTAACCTTGTGAAATGAGTTTAAAAACAAAAGAAGTGAAAACGACATTAAATTTTAGAATATAATTTAGACCAGGTGTGTTTGTGTAAATTACGCTAATCCAGTAGAGTAGCATAATTATGTGTATTATGAAAATTTTAATGTATAATCGGTATTGTCGACCCTTTTGAATTTATAATTTCATAGTCATTCCAAATGATTTGGTGCGTGACTTTTGTAATAAATACTAGTTATGTATACATTTGGGTAGTTGTAAAATTGCCAACCAAAGTAATACCCATCCTATTAACCTCTCTATATAGGTATATATTATGCTGATGATGAAACAACACTTTAAATCTAGTTTTTAACAATTAGTTTAGCGCCCCCTTCAAAACTACCTTATTAACCGACAAAATACTTACAAAATGTTTTTTTTACAATTTATAATTTGGTATGGATACCTGTTGTACATAACACATAAATACAATGACAAGGTCACGGTTTGAAGTTGGTTAAGGTGTGTTGAACACGAGCGCATTGCTAATTTAAATAGATCACAAGGAATTTTGCGTTCGTAATTTGTATTATTAATTTTACATATATACGGTAACGTATATGGATGACAGGGCCAACAAACAAAATCCGGCCGACAGTGCACTAATTTGTAATAAAATTTTCACAAAAGTTTCACAAGTAAATTAGTAATTTTCTCATCATCATTGTAAAAACGCATACTAGCATTTTATATGATGACGTATGCAAATATTTGTACGGCGTAATACAATTGAATCGCGTAATATTAATTCTTTGATGCATGATTTCATATAATATATATAGAATGTCTTATGAACATTCCATTTTTGAGTGAATCATATACATTAAATTTACTTCATCATCACAACTGATCCAACCTTCTTTCTAAAGCCTTAACCAGTGAACACGTAAGAGCTTAAATTGCGCTCCGTTTGAACCACTTAGCGGTATGTCCACCAAAATTTTATTAGTTGTTTTTTTTTATTTGTGATGAGAAACCTATAAAATGTTCGTGGTCGTAATACTAACCGAAATCGTACAAACAGCGTGCAACTTAAGATCTTACGTGTTCACTGGTTGACATATGTCAGTACATCAGTTGAGTATAGTTTAGTAAAATGTAATACATAATTTCGAAAAAATATTCGAATTAAACTAAACTATTGTCACGATTTCGCTTATTGGGCGTAATTATTCATTGATTTGTCACTTGGGCTACTTGATTGAGCGTAAATTGGTTTAATAACATTTTTTGTGAGATTAGTGACATCTAGATTTAAGTGGTACCATTAGAGGCGGTTATGTGGTAGTTTAGTGGAATTGTAAATTATAGCAGTTTGGTTGCGATTGTTCGGGGATCTGGCATTTTCAGCGCGATATAAAAATACGGGTGTGACGAATACAGGAGTGAATTATAGAGGAATATTGGTACGCGAGAACAGTGCAAGAAATGTTTATTGGTGTTTTAAGTGAAATAACAACGCATGCCCAATAGAATTCCTTATGACTTTTTCCTTACAGAAACAAAAAATTTTTTTCTCAAGTTTTTTTTCATACTTTTCTGTAAGGATAAAGTCGCAAGGAATTCTATTGGGAATGCGTGTAAATTGTATGGGTTTATTGTAAATTATGGAAAGTGAATTAAAGATTATTTTCAAGGAATATTATGGAAGCAGTGTCGATTACGAGAATTTTTGTTGCAAACAATCACAATCCAGTGACATGAACCGAATTTGACATATGGTATATTCGTAACACTATTATAAAGATTATTGTTTAAATTGTTAAAATTTCAATTACCACCTGTTAAAAATAGAAATACCGTCAGATAAAATCCGCCGGATTATTCTAATTCGTGCAATTCTTCAATTCTTCTGATTATAGTATATAGTAGCGTGCTGAAAATGACACCAGTTCAGCAATAGAACTTGTAACGTGCAGATCAACAAAACCGGTAGTTTCGGTAGACGAAAAAATGTTCTAGAGTCTTTTGGTCTACCTACACGTTTAGTTTTCCCAGCTAAACCCTATGTTTGAGCTGATAGACTCGTATGTGGTGAAACACAACACATAAAGCTACCGTTTTTAGTTTCAAATGATCGATCGCAATTAAAATGAGAAAATGAAGAAAGAAAAAAAATGTTATAGGTCACAACAAAATACGTGACCACACGCTGCGTGGACACCACCGAAAATACAAACAACGGAAATCACCAAATAAACAGTATGATGTTACAACTACATGAATATTTTGGATTCTCTTTTTTGTGGCTGCACGGATCCATTCGCCACTGGGTTCTTCTGATGCACTTTTAACCTTGTTCTGAGCGTTTATTTCTTACTTGTACTTACTTACACAATTTGTCAATTTGTTTCACCCAAAAATTGTTTCATCCGTCCTAGACTAGTTTCGAACCCTGTGAGGAGTTAGAGATCTTAAGCTACCTGAAGTACGCCACAAGCTATCCTAAAAAAATATCATTACACTTCAACCAGTGGAAATTATCACCTTTGCAGTGATTAAAACTTACCAATATTCGTATATGTACAGTTTTACCTATATGGACCGAAAAGATTGCACCGTTTCCTGAGAACATCGCAATTGCGACGACGATTTCTTCGAAACATTTGTATTTTAATACTCGTACTCGTAACATTTTTGCCATCATTGGGTCAACTGCATTCCGCCATCCATCTACTTAATGTTAATTTATCTTGATAATTTAGCACATACCCAATGCATAAAGCACTGGAAAAGCTCGCATTAAAACTAGCTACAGTTTTAGTTAGAAAGATCGCTTCGGTAGGAAATCGACGTTTCTGTTTCAATTCGCGTTCAACACATCCGGGCCACGTGGTCCCATATTTTGCATTTATGACACTGTAAAGCACAGTGAGGTGAGTGAGTGACCCAGAGAATTGGGTTCAGAACTTGATGGCCCCGTGGTATCTCCACACTGATTAGAGCTCGATTCGACCGTTAGTTTTTACCTCTTTTCTCAATTCACAGACGTTCTTTGTCTCGTATATTCGAATATTGATGCTTGTGTCCGATATCGCACTAAATATTGTGCCAACGATTTATTTGGGATCTGCTTTAATTCTCTGCACGACAAACGGCTGTTGAATTCTTATCCAAGACCTTCATCGTCGATTTGTATACATCCTCTTCTTTCTCCTTCCTTCCATTACAGACTGTTTTCCTCCTGTCAACGGATGTGTTTGTAACTTATGCACAGGGGCTACATTCACTGCCACTGCAAACCCTATATGCGTTTAAGAACCTTTCCGAGTGATGGATGCGAAGTAAGTGATGTACTAGCCCAGCAATTGACAAGCAGAACAGCAAATGTCGTATAAAGTTGTTGGATAGTAAAATACTATTTCGTGGACATATTATATATTGCCATCTATTCATTAAGGAAGAAAACAAAAATAAATGTTTAATAAAACTTCCAATGTGTATGTGACAATCACAGGGTTGGTGCGCTTATTGGTGCGCTTATTAACTTTAAATCCGTTGGGTATTGGAGTGTATATCGGCCACCTTCATATTGCCCTGCTTTGCTTAGTTTTATCAACTGTCTCAATTTAATATAACAGTTCAAATAGCTTTCCGTCAAGCATTTTGAATAAAATTGAATAAACATAACATTTATCCTTGAGGTTATTAGAAAAAATTCCACCTGCTGACCCCACCCACGATTAATTCGATATTCTAATCCGTATAAGTGGTAGTTGTTAAGCCAAGCTCGTGCGTGCAAATTTGATGGTCATTCTAATCTTAAAAAAATAACCAGCAAGTCAAAAGCTCAAAACATTTTGATTGATGGCGGTAATAATTTGAACTTGGATTTCAAACAACACTCACAACGTTACAAAACTACGCGGCTAGACAAATATGTAGTTACATTAAGAAAAAGTCAAATGATCTTATTTCTTTTATATTCGTACGTGAACGTATCTCGATGTAAGTAAGTCGGAGTACGACAACAATATATGTATTATGTCACTTATTCTTAAAAACAAGTTTTTCTGCTGATTACGAAATGAAATTTATTGAGAAACATGTTTCAATATTTGTGTTACACACGAGGCATAAGAATTTATTTAGTCGCGAATCTGTATCCGGATAAATGTTTCGTGTGCAAGCCGATATATAGATAGGTTTGGTATACGATTAGTCAGCGACTACAAATTTACTTTAATTATAATTTAGTTATGTATGTGGTACATGAAAAAGTGAAAACATAATTTTGCCTATGGTGTTTTACGGTAACTGAAACAAATTTCTCAAAACTAAAAAATTGTATATTTCAACGTATAGTTTATAGTTGCGTGTCCTTCTTCGTCATGTATAAACCAATTTTCAATTGAGGTTTATTTTAGGGGGTCATTTCATGAATAAATTAAAATTCTCTCATAATTATACACAGTCTATGCTTTGTGTAGATCAAGATTGGTTTGAGAACTATATAGGGGTTACCATCCAAGGATGAACTATTTACTTTTAGTATTGATTTAGTATTAAAATTTGGGTTATAGTAACAAAATATTATAATTGCAAAGTAGTTTATTATAAAAACTGATAAATTGAACTAAATCACGATTAAATTTTTATTTCTTGTATATTTTCAGAATATAGTACGATAAAATCAAAATGAAACTGCTGCCATTTATAGTATTACTATTTTTTAAACCAACACATCAACTGCCTGGTGGAGCACCAACCTCAGTATGTACCTCAATGACGCCTATACATCGTGGCATACCACCACAAGCCACCGAAACACCGTACACACTAGAACCATCCACAAATCAAATTGAACAGGGTGAAACTCTGTACCTGGAAATACGATCAAAAAATGCTGAACCAGCATTTACTGGGTTCATGGTACATGCCCGTACTGTACCAACGAACGAAGTAGTTGGTATGTTTAAATTGGACCAAGGTAATGCTAAATTGGTCAGGTTGATTACATGCGATCAAGAAATTGCAAATGATACGGCTACACACGTGGATCCGGGCCCAAAAAATAATTTAAATATTCAATGGAAGGCACCCGATTCGTTCGAGGGTCGCATCATTTTTAAGTACATATATCCATATATTATTCCATATTTATATAAATTTTTAACTTGAACTGTTTTTTTTTACGTAGCGCTACGGTTGCCCAAGGCTTCGATAAATTTTGGGTTGGCATGCAATCCCCTATCGTAGAAGTAGTGAAAAAAGGAAGCATCGTCAGTGGTATCTCAACAACACGAAAACCGCTTACAACTTCACCACCACAATATCAACCGACCACACCACGTCAAAAGCCGGATACAGGCGACCCAATCTATGAAGGTTGCGGTGATTCAAAAGGTTGTTTCGGTTTTCCAGATGGCTGTGTAAACACAAAAAATTGTCGTGCTGTTTCAGTGATTCATGTTCGAGGCGATCTTTATCAGTTCGAATTAAAAACAGGTTTTCCATGGGATACTGCAAAACCCGCTTACGTTGCACTTGGCCTATCCGACGACACTAAAATGGGTGACGATTCAGTTATGGAATGCGTCCCCGAGAATGGAAAAGTTAATGCATACACATCGTATACAACAGCACCAAATTATGCTTCGTCACGTGCCGAAATTAATCAAAATATAATCCGATTAATTGAGTCATCGTACATCGATGGTGTTATTCATTGTAAAATCGAGAGACAAGCACAAAGTACAGTGCGTGGTAAACGATTTGATTTAATAAACGATCAATATCATTTACTGTTGGCGACCGGTGAGGGACTCAAAGAAAACTCAGTAGGGTATCATTCCATTGCAAAATTGGCATCGGGACAAAGACAAGCATTAGCTGATACAGCTGAGTTTAAAGGAGCTTCCGTATTATTACTACGCCTTCATGGCGCTCTTATGTTAATAGCTTGGATTGGAACCGCATCGCTAGGCATTTTATTTGCACGGTACTTCAAACAAACTTGGGTTGGCAGTCAATTATGCGGCAAAGATCAATGGTTTGTGTGGCATCGCTTATTCATGGTTCTAACATGGTTGCTCACAATTGCCGGATTTATAATTATTTTTGTTGAACTTGGAGCGTGGTCCGCTGAAGATAATCCACATGCTATTTTAGGTGTAATTACCACGATTATTTGTTTCCTTCAACCAATCGGAGCACTATTACGTCCGGCACCAAATTCAAAGAATCGTCCAATTTTCAACTGGGCTCATTGGTTGGGCGGCAATGTAGCACACATTTTGTCAAGTAAGTAATTTAATTTATAAAAAGCTGTTAAAACGATGCCGTTTCTAATAAAATTCTATTACAGTTGCTACAATTTTCTATGCTGTTAAACTTGCAAAAGCACAACTACCCGAATGGATGGATTGGATTCTTGTTGCTTTTGTAGCATTCCATGTATTTATGCATTTAATACTTTCGGTAAGTTTATTAACATAATATAGCTTTAAAAGTTCTAATTTATATTTTTTTCTTTTAATTGCAAAACAGATTTCGGGATGTTTCAGCGACGGTAAAAATGGAAAACGTGTAACCGCCTTCCCGATGACCGATTTATCACCAAGTCGAAATTCAATGAGTTCCGACCGTAAACAGGATGCACCACACTCAAGACTGCGGAAAACTTTATTAGGCTTTTATATTGTGATACTTGTACTATTCGTAGTGGCTCTCGTAGTTATTGTAGTCCTTGCACCAATTGAAGATCTATACGATTCAATGAAATCACAAATGACGAATTAGATTGTAGTTAAATAATTTAAGTATTTAAAAATTATTAGTTGTTTGATCCGAAACCAATTTTTAATGGTGCTAAGATCATCGTCGGACGGACAACATGTACGCAACAACGAAAATCCAAAGATTATTTAATTGATCAGTTTTCCAAAGGAAGATCATTTTCGTTTTTTATACACAAAAACACACACATGTACAATATATTTTTTATTTTAATTATTTAATGTACAAAAATCTAATTAACAAAAATTATAATTATTAGGTATTCGAATATGTAAAATAATTAAGTAATCGATCATCTTCTCATATAATTACAAAGTATTAAATTACCAATTTAGAATCTCTTAATATTTTAAACTTAAGTTGTAAATGTAAGATAATTATTTTTATTTTAAAATTTTTAATTAAGTGAACCCTAATTCAATTTTGTTTCTTTTTGGATTTATGATGAAGAAGGATAATGGTAAGTGTTCTGTATACAAACCACGAAAACATCCCTTTATGGGAACCGTAAACCTATAGCTAACCAATAAAAGGAATGGTAGTAAGCGCCAGTACATCGCCTTTCGCGAGCTTCCTCGCGAATCATAATCAAAGTTACCATACATCATCGAAACCATAAAAATTTCCATCTGTACGACCTAACACGGAAGGCGACTTTCAAGACCTAATGGAGCGTACTATGGTCCTTTTTTATGTTAAAAGTATGATGAAAGTTTTGTGAATCGTAGTCATTATTTTGCCCAGGCTAAATTCATCGGACTTGCTACTCTATTAAAATTATTATTTGGGACCAAAAAGCAACCGTTCAAAGGTAGAATTATGGTGGTTTAATAAAAGTGAAACTCTGCGCACGAAAGGCGTGCGAACGGGAAGAGTGTTTTGGTTTATTTTTATTTCAATTATTAAAAAACTCAATTTAAATAATTATATTATTTTTACATAAAATTAATCGGCATCACGACCGAGGTGTTTGCCAAGAGTTCTGTAATTGTGTAAAGATAGGACAACAAACCCTGAAATTTACCCTCAAAAGTACGTCAGTTTACTATGGAAGTAAACGTGCCGGCCTAATTTAGTTTATACAACTGTCGGTACTTCCAGATATGACGAAGGGACCTCTTTATCTAGCGCATCCTCTGGAACGTTTTTCTGTCTCGAAGATGTTACAGATGTAGATTCAGTATCATTCAGTAAGAACGCGGATTTTAGACGATCTATTGAAACTACTGTGTCTTTATTTCTAATTCTCAACTTAAACAACTTCTCCTGACGTTCCAATACCAGAAATGGACCGTCATACTGTGGTTGTCACGAAGTTTGCCCTGCATCAATTCGTTATTTGAGCTCAGGATGTACGAATGGTTTTACCTTTGCACTCCGTGTGGTTTGCACAGGTGTCAAATTCATCACTGCACTTAAACTCCGGTTAATAAAATCGTGGAACCATATACAATTTCTGACATCGTTCGTCCTAAGTCGGGTCTAAAACTCGCTCTCATTCCTAAAGTAACAATAGGGAGAACTTCCGTTCATTTTTCTGAAAGGTGGCATTTTATAGAGCTTAGATGGTCTGGGAGTGGGATCCATGACACCACCAATGGTTACACTCTTCATTACAGCGGCCATCAGAACGGAGGAGAATTTGGAGTTGGCTTCCTCATCCATCGGCGCGTGAAGCATCATATCATCGATTTCCGCCCTATCAACATGCGGATATGCACGGTCAGACTTCGCACTAGGAAATTTAACATCACGATCGTCAATGTGCATGCACCCACCGAAGATAAATCAGATGACATCAAAGATCTTTTCTTTGTCGAACTGGAGGAAGTCATCAATAACATACCGGACCACGACATTAAAATCATCGTGGGCGACTTTAATGCAAAAATCGGTAGGAGTGCAGAAAATACATCGCACATCGGTCCTAACAGCCTGCACCTAACTAGTAATAACAACGGCCAACGAGTCACCGACCTGGCAATAACGTACAACTTAGTTGTATCAAGTACGTTTTTCCCACATAAGAGAATCCACAAAGTAACGTGGAGATCGAATGATGGGAGAACGGAAAATCAAATCGATCACGTCATGGTGTCTAAGAGGCACTCCACCAGCATATCTGACGTTAGATCTTACAGAGGTGCAGACATGGACAGCGATCATATGCTTGTCATATTTAAATATAAGTGCAAACTGTCATCTACGTTTAACAGACAAGCACAAAAGACCGTTCGATGGAATATCAATGCTCTAAAAGACCAAGCGTCATTGCAGAGTTACCAATCAGCTGTCACTAACTATTTAGAGCGGCCCAGCAACAACGAAGAAGCTCCCTCTAACATCGAGGAGCAGTGGCACGCTATACAGTCAGCCATAACCACCGCGGCGCAAAATACCATCGGAAGAAGACCTCCGAGAGCCCGCAATGATTGGTTCGATGACCAATGCCGTAGGGTCGTCGAAAATAAACGAACGCTTCGTGAAAAATGGTTGGCTCGCAACACTAGAAGCACTCTAGCAGAATATCTCCGCGCTAGGAAAGCCACGACTAAATACCTTCGACAAAAAAAAACGCGAACATATGAGACTATGCATCGAAAACATCAGCTTCCAAGCGGAACTAGGAAACTCAAGGGACTGTTTTGCCAACGCCAGGAATCTCACTAAAGACTTCCACCCAAGAAGTACAGCCATCAAAGACGGGAATGGAGAGTTGAGAACAAACGTGGCTGATGTTCTCTCAGTATGGCAAACCTACTTTCAAAATCTGCTAAATCGGAATGACGACGTGACCCCCATTAGAGCAATAGCTCCTCCAGGTGACGAGGTCTTTGTCGAATATCCCACAGTGGAGGAAGTAGACGCAGCTATTAGTCGATTGAAAAACGGAAAGGCACCCGGTCTCGATGGAATCCCCGCAGAATTGATTAAACTCGGAGGCGCTACTCTTGCAACAAGTCTATACGACCTCGTCGTCTGTATTTGGGACCAAGAAGAGCTGCCTGAGAATTGGAAGACCGCGCTCATATGTCCGCTGCATAAAAAAGGCGACCGTCTCAAATGTGAAAACTATCGTGGCATAGCTTTATTGAACGCTGCTTACAAAGTGTTGGCTAATGTTGTACTTGCCAGACTCATCCCTTTCGCCGAAAACATCATTGGCGACTATCAATGTGGTTTTCGACCCAACCGATCAACCACGGACCAGTGTTTTACCATGAGGATGATCTTGGAAAAATGTTGGGAGTACAACATAACCATACATCAACTATATATAGACTTCCGGCAGGCATATGACAGTATAAACCGCGACAACCTATGGGCCGCGCTCATATGAATAGGAATCCCAGAGAAACTCGTTTCGCTGTGTAAATTAACAACGTCTGGGTCTGTATGTAGAATCGTAATTGAAGGAACTGTGTCAGACTCCTTTGAAATAACATCTGGCGTTCGACAAGGTGATGCACTCGCGCCTTTGCTGTTCAATTTGGCGCTTGAGTACGTAGTGAGAAAAAGCAACATCGAAACTTCGCGCTGTATATTTAATAAATCCGGCCAAATTCTTGGATATGCAGATGATATCGTGCTTCTTGGCCGAAGGCCTAGCGATATCAAAGACAGTTTCATACCGCTCGATCGCTGCGCAAGAAGACTTGGTTTGGAGGTGAACAGTAGCAAAACCAAATTTGTATCAACACCCAGGAACATCTCTAGTGCAAATCTCGGAATTGGCGACCACAATTTTGATGGTGTCGAAAACTTTAAATACCTCGGGTCAGTTATAACATCACTGAATGAAATCCAGGCAGAAATAAAAGCCCGAATCGCTGCCGGACAACGAGTTTTCTACGCCCAATCAAGATTATTGCGTTCGAAACATCTATCGCAGTCGTGCAAGCTCGCACTTTATAAAGCACTAATAAGACCTGTGCTGACTTTCGGAAGCGAGAGCTGGACCATGACCTCTAACGATTGTAGATTGTTATCTACATTCGAAAGGAAGGTCATACGTTCAATTTTTGGTCCAATTAAAGTTGCGAACAACGAATATCGGATTCGTATGAATCACGAAATAAAGCAACTCCTCGGAGGCAGCGATATCATCGGATTCATTAAATCCAATCGAGTGAGATGGCTCGGCCACGTTGCAAGGTCCCCACACCAACGGATGATATATAAAGTGTTTCACCAACAACCAGCCGGAGTACGTCGTAGAGGAAGACCCCGACTACGCTGGCGTGACGACATTGAACAAGATCTGCAAGCATTAGGATGTCGAAACTGGAGGACGAGAGCAATGGATCGGGATGGATGGAGGGCCATTGTGCGGGCGGCGAAATCCCTTCATGGGATGTGAAAGCCAGAGAGAGAGAGAGAGGCATTTTATTAACCCGTTTGCCACTGTATGGAACGCTGTAGTTTTTAGGCGTTTGAAAATTGAAACCGAACAGTCTGCCTAGTTCTCTAAACAGTGGGGACTCAAATTGCTGTCCCTGATCATTGGTTATGAATCGCGATACTCCAAATCGACAGATCCAATTCTCGTAAAATGCTCGTGCTGTATTTTCAGCCGTCATATAGGCCACGAGTACTACCTCTGTCCTTCTTGAGAATATATCAATAGCTTTATCCCTACGATCTAGGTAAAAGGTCCTAGTTTGTTTATGTTAATATGTTGAAAACGATTATTTGGAAGATCATACCTTCCCAAAGATCTTTTGGTATGTCGTTTGACTTTTTCTTTCAGGTACTTAAAACAGCTTCTTGCTCAGGTCGAACAATATTATTAAACAACAAAATTATTCAAATTTGCATGTCTTAAGTCCTTCGGAATATGGTTTAATCCTGTTGTCTTTCACTTCGCAAAATATATGTCTGTCACAGCCCAGTAGAACTATTCTAGTCAACTTTTAAGATGTCTTACTATTAGGGTCCTATAATCCTTTTACAAAGTTCATCGACTTTCGTTTCTAGTTCACTTAAATTATCGAAATTAAGCAAATATAGCATCGGTATTTTTTCGATTCTGGAAAGCGTATTCGCGCGATATTATCTTTCCCCGATATGAATATCGGTCGAGAAATGGACAATGAAATCCAGCTGGCGGAGTTGCCGGTGTGAAGCTTTCACTAGTTTTGTCCATGAAAAAGACGAAATTTTGAAACTTCGAGCATAAAGCGAATATATTTTACCGACGTATAAACGGCCAGCAATTCACGATCGTAGGCACTATACTTTTGCTGCTATATACATTTGAATTTGAAACGTGTTTTACTTCCAGTGGAAATGCCACTCTTCCACCACATAATTATCTACTTTTTACGCTATTTGCCGTTGGCACTTGGCGAAACACACTAATACTTAATAAACACATTTTATTAAACACTTGTTTTTTTTGCGAAATAAAAAACAAGTGTTTAACAAAATGTGTTTATTAAGTACATAATTATCTCAATATTTTTTCGTCAACGTGATGTTTTGATGGTCGTACATCAAAGTCCGTTCAATTTTGGTACCAAAATTGTTCAATGTTTTTTGGTAAAATTTCCTGCTGATTAGCCTTACAGATTTTTAAGACGCAAAATGTTTTGTCCTAGATCTTCAAACTTTTGATCATTTTCGAAATAATTGGAGATCTCGAAATAATTACCTACTTTAAAATTGGGCTACGATAATTATCTACATTTGAACTTGAAACATGTTTTACTGCCAGAGGAAATTCTGTGGATGCGCATACATAAGTTGCTCAATATTTCTTTGTGTTTTTGTCAAATTTTCCTGATCATTAGTTGTTAGCCTTACTGTTTTTTAAGACGCAAATGTTTTGTCCTAGATCTTATAACTTTTGATCATTTTCAAAATAATTCGAAATCCTGTAATTACCTACTTTTACTTCCAGTAACAATGCTGCGCCTCCACTAGATAATTTGCTTAATATTTCTTCGTCAACGTGATGTTTTAATGGTCGTTCATCAAATTCCATTCAATTTTGTCATTCAAATTGTTCAACATATTTTGTCAAATTTTCCTATCCTTATGCCTCAACCAGTCAGCCTTTCTTAAGTTAAACACTGATTGCACCACTTCGGTTAGTGCTACAATCACCAAAATTGTATAGTAGGCTTCTCGTCACAAATAAACAACTGACCTCTAAAATTTTGGTGGTCGTACCGCTCTCCTAAGTGGTCCAAAATGGAGCACAACTTAAGAACTTAAGGCTGACTGGTTGAGGCATTACTGATTTTTAAGATGCAAAATATTTTGTCCTAAATCCTAAAACTTTTGAACATTTTCAATTAGAGTTCCCGAAATTACCTACTTTTAAATTTGGCTACGAGACTGCGCCTTTTTTCTTTAATCAACATTTAAATTTGAAATATGTTATAAATGTTGTAAATCTTAACAGAGTAATATGCAATGTGATCAACATCGTTTTCGTGAAGCTCAAAATGTAATTCAATTTTCTCCTATTCATAATTCTATTAAACGGAAAAATTGTCATAAGCGAAACACGCTGCTGTGTGTAAACAAAAATTTAACAAAGTGTAACAGTGTAACAAGAAAGAAACAACTCTCGTATTGTATTTATTTGACTTTGACGTTTCATCTGACATTTTGGTGTTTATTCATAGTTCTTGTGATATGAGATAAAATTGCAACAAGTTTTGTTTAGTTTTTATGAATTACAGTGCATAAAAAATTAATTTATTAAAGTTCAAAAATGGCTGGTACATTTAATTTTCTTAAAAACAAAACTGTTATTACCATAAGTGCCATTGGTACGGCAATCGGTATTGGATGTATAATCAAGTAAGTCTAATTATCAGCGCCCTAAAGTAAGTACGGGTACTTTTACTTTTCCTTAAATTTACAGAGATAATATGCAAGGAGGTAAATTTAAAAAGGATGATGTTAAAATAATAGGTAAAGTTGTAGTGATAACCGGTGCTAATACCGGGATCGGAAAGGAAACTGCAAGGGAACTAGCAAAACGAGGAGCTCACATTTACATGGTATGCCGTGATATGGCAAAATGTGAAGAGGCCAAAAACGAGATTATACTGGAATCCAAAAATAAATATGTACATTGTCGTGAATGCGATTTATCGTCGTTTCATTCGATACGCAACTTTGCAGCTAGGTAGACACACCTTTCAATATACATATTATGCATTACATAACTAACATACAATATTTTTCTTTTAAACGATTGCAGCTTTCGGGAAGAACAGAATCGACTAGATGTCTTGATCAATAATGCAGGTGTAATGCGATGTCCACAGAGTTACACAAAAGATGGAATCGAATTGCAATTAGGAGTAAATCACATGGGACATTTTTTATTAACGAATCTACTACTGGATTTGCTGAAAAAATCGGCACCCAGCCGGATCATTGTGGTTTCTAGCTTGGCGCACACACGGGGCGAAATAAATATAACCGATTTGAATAGCGAAAAGAGTTATGATGAAGGCAAGGCGTACAATCAAAGTAAATTAGCAAATATATTGTTTACGAAAGAATTGAGCCAACGGTTACAAGGTTTGTTCGATTGGCATTGCAGACAAACTCAAATGGTACAACAACTCTAATTAATATTTTTATTCATAGGCACTGGAGTGACCGTAAATGCATTGCATCCCGGAGTTGTAGATACTGAATTAATGAGACATATGGGAATATTTACAAACTTTTTTGCTAGGTAACCGCTGTTTTTTCATAAGGCCGGTGCAAATAAGATTAGTTTCGTTCCGCTCCGTTTTTCGTACAAATTTTTAAATGCAAGAGTAACTAAGTTTATATTTTTCATGCAAAAAGACTTAAAGACCGGAACGAAACGAATATTAAGTGCTCGCATTTCAACTTCGTTCTGTAGTTCATCCAATGCGATTCTAAAAATCTCAAAGAAAAACACATGCAGCTACTTAAATCTATTTGATGCCAACCATTGCATAACAAAGTCTTTCATTTTTCATAAGCCGGTGTAGTATTTCGTTAGAAAAAAAATTGAATGTCTTAGGCGATTCGTTCCTAAAAGGATAAATTCATAAATTAATCTGACACAATTTAATGATATATATACCTGAAATTGTCCGTAATACCAACCAACGGTTATATGTAACGATTCCAGATCAATTTTCAGTCAAACAGGAGATTTATTTTCTTGCTAAGATTTTCAATTCTCTAGCAATGTAAGGATTGCGTTTTCGACTTCGAGAAGAAATAATTGTAACAGGTACATATAACGAATTGTATGTCGAACTTATAAAAATGTGTACGAGTAAAACAACAAAGAGCAATTACGATAACCCAAAATGCTTTAACCCTTTCAACACGATTTTTTTCTTATAATGTCGTCAACTAAGTAATACAAAAAATCAAAAAATAAATTGCATAATCATATTGTTTATCCGTTTTAGCCCTGTAGGGACGGACATATGGTCCTAAAGAAGTTCTGATAAATACTAAAAAAATTTAGATGCTAACACAATACGGTTTTCAAATATATTTTTAGTATGATGTTGACATAACTTCTTTGGGACGATATGTCCCTCCAGTGTTGAAAGAGTTAAATAAAAAAGCATTTTGACGTCATTAGTAATGCCTTTACGAAATCCACCTCAAAACTTTTGCGTGCTTCAATCCTCAAAGGTTAAAGAAAATAACATGAGAATGATACTGGAAATCAATATCATCCATGTATCGAATTTTACTAAGTATAAATTATTCAGACTAAGATTATTAGACCTCTAAACCATACCGTATATTATACAGTAATTCTGTGACTAATCATCCTTTGTATTCTGTGACAAAACCATCCAGAAGATTTGGTTCCCGAACTAGGCAAATATCAATTTTATAGTGCGTTCATGACATCTGAAGTTATCTAGATAGAAAAAAAATACCATGGTATCAAACAGAATGTATAGTACGTTCATGACTCGTGAGTGAGTTCGGAAAAAATACCATGGTCACACAAAATGTATTAAAACAACAACAAAGTTAAAACAATTTCAACTCGAGTTCGGTACTACGTACTAGGCGTGGTATAAAGCATTTCACGTAATTTGAGTTCGTTAGTGAGTATGGAACTATTTATTTCCACAACGAAAAGTTAATTGGTAAAAAATGAAGTATAGATGGAGAATATGAATGAATCGAATTTCGTACGCTATGCAGTAATTCGCTAGTAGTACAACTACATGGTATTGTTCTATATATAGACAATATTCCTATGTAAAAATTTCAACGTCAGTCGCCGCGGCCTGATGAGATGACTGATTTTTTCAAATCAATAATCTCATTAAGTTCGAAACTGATTGTTGCGATTCTTGCAGATCTTCCATCTATAATTCTCAAATTAAATTCTATTTATTTCCGATGGCATGTACGCGACATTACAGAATTGCTACAAAAACTTCCTTGCTAAAAACAATAAATGTTTATGTACAACAGACCAAAATATTCTTAAGCTTATCGCCAAGTCATAGTAGTCTTGGGCCTTATATTATCATTCCATCGACGACACATTCGGACTACTAGTGTTCTCTATAAGCCAACCACGTACATATTAACAGTTTTTTACAACGCTCGCTTGCGCATTTTCAATATATTTAGATGTTATTTGTAAGATTTCCTATCAATGAATAAATAATTCCTACATCACGATTGGCATTCGGTTTATTATCTCGTAGTGGATTTATCTGTTCAAAGGGGAAGAAACGAAGTTTGATACCCCGTCTGCACGCATACAAAGACGTGTAATAAAATGCAGTCGATTGATATCGAATGCTTGACGTAGTAAACTTATTTTGTAACATTTCTAGACGAATTTTTAGAAACACCGAGGACGAAACGATCCACAGAATAAATAATAATTTAAATATTTATTTTTTTATAGGTTAATAGTAAAACCGCTGGTATGGCCATTTTTGAAAACGGCTAAATCTGGAGCACAGACAACAATCTACGCTGCCTTGGATCCCGATTTGGAAAAGGTATCGGGAATGTATTTTAGCGACTGTGAAGTTAAAGACGTTGCACCAGCCGCAAAGGATGATACAATGGCCAAGTGGTTATGGGCCGTTAGTGAAAAGTGGACTAAAAATCCTAATTAAAAAAATATATATATAAATAAAAAGCAGCTTCATTAGTTTTTAAATCTTTATTATGTTGTATTGTATGCTCCCAACTGTTTAATTAGTATCATTTATGAAAACGCACTATATTGATTATTATAATTTATAAATAATAAAAAGAAGAACTATTTTTCATGAAAAAAAATTTAAAGTAAAATAATGATCTTTTATTTTTCACATGATTTCTTTGAATGCTTCATTAAATATAGTTTGTTTTTTTATAAAACCAAGAGATTTCAAATTAACTTAAAAACTACAGTGTGTGAAGTGCTATTTATTTTGTCACTTTTTTAAATTTTCCTTTCCAAGAAGTAAGAAAAAATATCGGAATATTATATTTTATAATAATAGTAATACTGATTTTTTCTTCATTCTAAAAGTAAAGAGAATTTCTTCCAATTACTATTTTAAAAAAAAGTTATGTGTAAATTAAACAAAAAAAATTAAAAATTCATTGCAAAATTAAAATAAAAAAAATTAAATTAGAAAACAATATTATATAATAAATACATGAATTTTTAATTTTACTTCTTAGATTTCTATTAAGTTTTTTTTTTGTTGTATTTTTATTTTAACACTAAATTTCATTAGACACCTAGAAATTATTTTTAGTTCTCATTGTTTTTTTGTATGTTAACAGTTTTTCTTGAGAAAAAATAAAATCGAAAAAGTTATTTTTCTAAAAATGTTTTTGTTTTGTTTCACATATTTTTGCTTTGCATTTTTTTAAAATGTTGGATTAAAAAAAAGTTCTGCTTGATAAAAGTAAAAAGAAAAAATTAAAATTAAATGTTTAGTTTTTCACCGGCAACGGTGGTGGGGGGAATGCGAAAGAATTTTGGGGCATTGAAAAACCACCATATGCTTGTGATGTATTTGTAGATACACCACATGAATACGATGATCCATATTGTTGAGGAGGGTATGACGAACCATTTGTTAGCGGTTTTGTTGGTGGGGCGGCGGCACTGGTCTGTGATGGTGGGGCTCCGACAGTATTCATTCCACTGGAATGTGAATTACTATTTGTTTTATTATCATAACCATTTGAATATGAATTTATTTTTGGCCTATTGTAACTGGTTTGATATCCTCCGTTTTCTATTTTAGAGGAGGATGGATTAGCATTAGTAGTTGTTCGAGAATACTTAGCATTTGTATAACCGCTTTCATCTCTGTTATTTCGATTATTTGAATACTCATTCCTACCATTACTGTTACCGTTGGAATTATTTTGATATCTATTGTTATTGTCATAAGGGCGGATGTTGCTGCGGCTTCTATCACGTGAATCATAATTAGGTTTTGACGAATCTTGATTTCTATTGCGGTCTTGATACGAAGGTTTGTTTAGACCACCATTTCGATTATCGCCACGATTGTTCATGGACATATTGCCTCCACTTCGTTGGAACCTGGAACGGTCTACAAAAAAAAGGAACATTCACATTAATCAGTTAGCTGTGTGAAATAAAACAAGAATTTTTTACTTACTTTTAAAATTGCCATTTGATCTTCCCATTTCGTACAATTTTGGATTAACGACCTTAAAAAAAACAAACCAAAAAAAAAATGTTAACAGTTAGGTCCCAAATTGTCAGAGAATCATTTGTATGAGAAAAATTATTATTCTTTTCAAGACTACCATCGTATAGTTGGGTCCATACTAAACACCCGACAACAGAAACATGGAATTTTCAGACATATTAGATAATGGGGTAGATACTCGATTGAAAAGCAAGCAATCAATTTGCTAGCCGAAATCCTTGACTAAATCAATTTTACCAAGAAAATTTAAATTTAAAATTATATTTTCAATAAGATTTTTGTTTTTTTTTGTGATTGCACACTAGAGGCTTTCGATTGACCTGAATTAACAGAATTGCAATTGAGTTACTATTCAGATAATTGAGTTACTATTCACTTGAGCTACTGAAGTGAATTGGGTGTTCAAATCGCACCTCTTCATTTTTGATAAATGTCAAAAATCGTTCTAAATTTAATTCTTTTTATTAAAATTTGTTTAATTTTAATTAGAAAAAACATTAACACACTTTTCAAACAAAACGCAGAATGAACGCAAAACCAATAAATGTACAAAAACAACCTATCTGATTTACTAAACGAGCAAAATATCTCTTCAGTTAATTCAGTAGCCCAAATTTTTAACTGAAGTGAAGAGGTGCGAATCGAACGCTCAATTCACTTCAGTTGATTCAGATAATTTTGTTAATTCAGGTCAATCGAAAGTCCCTTAGAACACAAAAATTTTTGCCGTTTAAATTTTGAAGCCGTAAATTTTACTGTAACATTGCAAAAATAAACAAAAAAAATTACGGTAGGCTCTGTTCGGTGACATAGCCGCAGGGGTTGTTAGGCGTAGAACTACTCTACTCATATAAAGGTAAGTATTTTTTTGGCGATAAAAATATAGTTTTTGAAGCATGAGTTATTTTTCTAGTGAATGACAAATCTATGTAAGTATTTCCTAATGTACTTGGATAATTGGTTGAAACCATATCTAGATTGAAATGATGAAACGCTCCGTTAAACATCTACATTAAAATCACCCATTAAAATTATTGAAGCCTCTTTATCCGCTGTAAACCGTTTATCAATTAATTTTGAACTTTCCGTGTATTCCATTAATGCCGCAAGGTAGACCATATTTAAATCGACCTAACCAAGTATAAATTTTGACGAACCATTCAAAGTAACATCCTCTAGACAAATACCACCAACTGAATCGATCAACTGTCTTCTAACATTAATATCAAACTCAATAGGCTGACAAATCTGCTACACTATTGATATTTCTATAAATTGCTACTCCAATTGCTTTACGCTGTTTATTTATCAATTTCTAACGAAGCGTGTTCTTCATGTATGATTTCAATTCAAATCCTCTAATTTTAATCGGTTGATCTTCGTACATTCAAGTCTCACTCAGAGCAAGAAAATCAGACTTTGATAATATCTCGTCGGTTTCAATATCTAAGTGATGAGCAACTAAACTTTGAACGTTTAAGTTAACTATAATCAATAGTTTTTTAATTAATTTTTTTTGCCGTTCTTTATTTTGCTCTAAATTATCATCGCATGTTCTTTTCCAAAGAAAAATTGATTTATTTTTTGATCGAAATCATTTTTAAAAAATCTTTATTTTTTCGTAGATTTTTATAAAATTTATTTTTTCTTAGATACATATAAAATTTTATGTCAAAGTAAACAAAAACATAAATAAACATCGTAGTGTTTATAGCTCGTCAATCAGCTCGTCATTGAAGATTATTTACGCTGTTTGTCATATTCTTTACCACACAATAAAATTGATTTTTTTTTTAAATCGAAAAGAATTTAACATTAGATTGCACACTTGATGGACGTACTTTTACGTCAAAATTTTATTTTGAAATTTAAATTTCCTTGGTATAATTGATTGAGTAGTCAGGATTTCGGCTAGCAAATCGCTTGCTTGCTAGCCGATCGAGTATCTTACCCCAATATTCCGTTCAAATTAGCAAAAATACGGGAAATATTTTACATTATCCGTCACCTTTATGGTGTCCTCACGGAACGGGATTATTTTTTATCCAACTCTAACCAATCAAATCTTTATATTCAACTAAGTTCCGCCCAATTTTATTTCGGTTTAGTTGAAATATTTGTGTCGTCCTTCGAATTGTGGAAAAAAATCGACTCCCTGGACTTAAACATGGATGATCAAATAGTAACTATATCCCTTTTCCGGCCAGAGAAACAATTTTTTGTTTCTTCAATTTAAGTCCATCGTACACATGTATGTAAATAATGACAGGTTGTAATGTCTTCCTGAACTTTAAAGGATCTTAATAAGTTGAAATTCTTTTTGAAAAAAGCATTGTAATTTGATAACATAAATTATATAACATATTATTTTATTATTATTATAGTTATCGTGTTATTTTTCGGGAGAAAACAATTTAAATGGTATGAGCACATACAGGTCCAAATATGTACATACAAACATAAATTTTTGATTCTATTTCGTACACGATTTTTACACGTACAATTGTGTGCCTACGGAATGTTTAAACAAAATGTATTCCATTTTCAATTTTGATTTGAAACTGCCATCATAAAAGTTACTTTAACTCGTTCCCATTACAATGCCTTCCCATACTACAATTTTTATAATATTGAACGTCTCATGAGTAATTCAGATGATATGTACATACACTTACACGTTATGTTCAACGTTATTATAATCTACAAATCGGTGAAACCTGTTAAGTTGGACACCTTTTTAAGTTGGTCAACTGGCTAAATTGGACGATTTTGTCATGCACCAACTGGCTAAGTTGGACGATTTTGTCTTGCATTTTTAATTATTCTTCAACAAAAAATTTATTGCGTGGGCGCCCTAAAGCTGTTAATTTTGATTTGATTTAAAAAAAAACATACGATACACACGTCTAAACGTGTCTTTATTTCTGTTCTGATGTGTTGTGCAAAACATCACGTGATACCACAATACTTCGCTGAATGCGAATGAAAATCAATATTGCTTTGGGCAATGTAATTTTTTTGTATTAGAAAAGTGAAGAATAAAGGACTAGACACAAAACGTCGACGGCGAGCGGGGAATTTAAATATGCATTAATTTGTTTATGTATTATATCCCTTTTCCTGCCTAAGGCAAAACATCCATGTAAGAAATTTATTTTTGTATGAGTTTTGTATTAACTTACACATGTGTGTATTCCTTTTAAACTTATTTTCGTCCGAAAAAAAACACTAACTACACACACAAATCTGTTGGTTATACTTCAAATCAGCGAAATTTTTTATCAAAATCGCCATTACATACTATGTTTTTTACTCACTTAAATTGAACCAAAATTTTTGGTAGGAAAAGGGATATAGAAACGATATTATAAACAAGTATATACCAATTATTAATTAAAAATCATTAGAATGTTTAGAATTTAATAGAAACATTGTAATTTTAAGAAATTCACAATTTCTTAATATTACAATAATTCTAACAAAAATCCTAAAATTGTAATGTTTTTTATAAATATGTATGTGGTCTTACTTTGAGAAATTTACAACAACAATCCCATATATGTAATTCCAAATTGGAATTGTTTTAAACCAACTTTTTTGCTGGTATAGAATAATTCTATTCTACCGGTTGTAAATTAGTTACGATTTCTAATAATATTTAATATTATTCGGTCATATTACTATTTAATTAGATATATTTAGTTGTGTTTTCACGTTTTGTTTAACTTTAAAGTGTAATTGTTCCCAACTAATAAAAATAAGCAAATACAATTTTTGGTTGTTACTTTGAGCACAATATTTATTCTATTCCAGCATGGATTTAACCGGTACCAAAGTAAGACCGTAGTAGTTGGTATATAATTCCGGTCGATTATAGAACTCGCCGGATTTACAGCGGCGGGAGTCCAAGCTCCATATAAAAAAAATTGAAATCATTAATTTTAATCAAGGTTGCGTTGAAAAACAGGATTATTTTCATATAATTCAGTTTTTATGATTCGCAAACCATTCGTAATATTTTAGCTGCGGATCTCGAATGAATGTTTTTTGATTTGTGCAAAAATAAAACCAGTTTTACATGCAACCTTGATCGAAATTCATGATTTTAATTTTTTTTCTATGGAGTTTGGACTCCCGCCGAGGTAAATCCGGCGAGTTCTATAATCGACGTGATTGTTTACACTATCGTTTCTATATAATACATAAACAAATTAATACATATTTAAATTCGCCGCTCATCGTCGACGCTTGGTGTGCCTAGTCCTTAGTCCTTTTCATTTGAGCTTTTGTAATTACACACTTTGCGTTACTTCATTAATCATAAGGTAATTTTATTTTTTTTTTTATTAAGGACATAATGAGATTATGTTGAATCAATAAATAATTTTGTGATGGTTAAATTTGGGTTTACAGAAAAAAAAACGAATTTCGATGAAGAAACAATTGATTTTCTAACCCATGAAAAATATGTTTTCTAGAAATAAAAGAACAGACATTGCAATAAAATTTGTGGCAATTAATTCGTACCACTAGTAAGTCTGTTTAAAAGATGAAAGTTACGTTACGTCTTATCGACTGACTATGTAATTCTACATGATGAATAATCACAACTAAAACTAATATTTTAGTAAATTTTGTATTTATGATTAGGTATGTAAATTATCTCACACTTTACAATTGGCTTCATAACGATAGTTTATAAATGTTTAAGCAATGGAAAGAAAATATTGTTTTGAACTTTCGACCCTTGATTTTAAAAATAAAATTTTGTAATTAATTCCTCGTCATTTCAGTTAACTAGCACAATAAATTTAAAAACTTGCTTCATAATTTTATTGTGCTGATTAATCGAAATGATGTAACAAAACGTACCTGATTTGCTTCTTGTAGTACACTTATAAGATCGTTTGCTTTTCCAGAATTTGCGTTCGTGAATAACGTATAGGCAGTTCCCGTATTATTAGAACGCCCTGTTCTACCGATACGATGGACATAATCCTCCGAATTCGATGGATAATCATAATTGATTACGAACTTGACATCTTCAACATCTAAATGTAAAAAAAAAATGTGTTAAGCAAATTTTACTGAAATAATAACATTTTAGTTTATGTTTTAATAATAATCATGGGGTCAAAAGAGATTTCTGATGATTAAAATTTTTGCACTGAAACTTAAAAATTAAGAACATACCTTCGCGCGATGACCATTTCCTGAAACTTTCATTATTTTTCCCCCATAATATATATTTATTTTATATAGATAAAAAAATATATACAGCACAAAAATAATATTTTTCTTTCTGTGTTAGTTCGCAACACATCAAAAATTTTATTTTTGAACATGAAATTCAATATATTTTTCCATTTATTACTGTCAGTCAAAAATACTAGGCCGAGAGTCTGTTTCTATTATATTATTGGCGTCATAACCAGGATGATTTTCTGTTATATTATTTTTGGCTATCAAAGGCACTGTTGGTGTATTTTCATATCTATTTTTCAATTTGTTTTATTTTAAATTTAAAAAAATTAAAAATAAAAATATTTTCAAAAATGTTTCTTACCCTACAAGCAAATTACGGAAAAATATGCAAATCATCAGCAAAATTAAAATTATAATTCACTTTGAAATTAATTTTTTTAAGCTGAGATTAACGATACGTGGCCTCCCATTTTAGTGACAAAGTCTATGAGAGTCTCAATTTCAAACTGTTAATTAATTACATGCCAGTAAAAACTTAACCTACCTGAGAGACATACTATTATATAAAATATACAATTACATACTTAAAAAAAACTTAATATCCTGGAAAATCCTGTAAATAAAATAAAGAACAGAAAACAATTTGTTTTACTGACATGTTACGTAAACAATATATGTACAGTCCACACCATATTATATACTATCCTTTACGTTACTTTTTGTTTGCTTAGTAGGATAAACTATTACTGATACACGATTTCAATGCCTCATATTATGGGAAACTTGGAAACTCAGAAATTTTGAAAATCTAATCTGAAGTCTTAATACAAAATTATACGTTTTACCGCATCACCACACAAATTTTTACAAAAAATTGCAGTAGTATCATAATTGTTTTTTCGTTATAATTTAACTTTACAATCTAGATTATTTATAAATTAAATTATGAATTGGAATCAAATAAAATAAATCAATTTTTTACCACCGCAACTCATTTTTTTCCCAGTATTCACGAGTATTCAATTATATATTATTAAATATAAATGTAGTAGAAAAATCCTGTTGTCACCTTTGCGCCGAGTTGGAATTTGTAGACCTGCATCGTGACGATTACAAAATTATTCCCATTGTCCTGTAAATAAATTTGTGAATACTGGAAACAACACTGGGTTTGTGTGTGTATGCTGCAATCCATATATCATGTGCAAATTAAATTGATGAAAAACTAAAATCTCCAGAAGATCTTGTCTTTGTACTAGATAAAAAATGAAATTTGAATTCACCACAGATCACGGCCACCAAAATCTGACTGACTTGTCCTTTTTGAATTTTTTTAAATGTAAATCAAATATATACGAAATTTTCATCCGCATATTATTCAGCATTTTCCTTACCTAAGCCACGAGCAGCCACATCCGTAGCAACGAGTATTCCATGACGTCCGTTGCGGAACGCGTTCAAGACATAATCTCTTTCTTGTTGCGATTTATCACCGTGTATGGCAATGGCTTTCCAACCGTTCCTGTTGATTGCACGAGTTATTTCATCGACTTTTCGTTTAGTTTCAACAAATACAATGGTTTTTGTTTCATTTTCTGATGATATCTCTGCTAATAATTTCATGAGCTTTGATTCTTTTTCATAATCTTCACAAACGTCAACAATCTGTAGGATGTTATGGTTGGCTGATAAATTCAAGGATCCAATATTCAAATGAATATAATTATGTAAAAATTCTTCGGCTAAATTTCTGACTTCCTTGGGCCAAGTAGCTGACCACATTAACACTTGTCGATCTGGTCGGATTTGTTCAATTATTTTACGGATTTGGGGTTCAAATCCCATATCGAGCATACGGTCAGCTTCATCGAGCACTAAGTAAGTGCAACGTTTAAGGTTTGTTACACCCCTCTCAAGGAAGTCAATTAAGCGTCCAGGAGTCGCAATTACGATTTCGACTCCCCGCTCTAAATCCCTAATCTGTGGACCCTTGGGAGCGCCACCAAAAATACAAGTATTATTGACATTTGTACAGGAGCCGAAATCGTTAGCAACTTGCTGAATCTGTTGGGCTAATTCACGTGTGGGTGCCAATATCAAAGCGATCGGGCCATCTCCGCGTTGTAGTCTTGGCTGATGGTTTATATGGACCACCGCAGGCAATACATACGCTAGTGTTTTCCCCGATCCCGTCTGAGCTATACCCACCATGTCTCTCCCACTCAGCGCAACCGGCCAACCTTGTGCTTGTATAGCAGTCGGACGTGTAAAACCTTGTTTTCCAATTTCATCAACTACGTATGTTGGAAAGCCACCTTCGACAAATTCGAAGCTAGGGGGTGGAATAGCATCACCACGGACCGATATTTCATGCTTGCTCAAATAACTTTGAACATCAATTTGAGTGCGATTCAATACCGAATCAGGTGGAGCATAAAAATCCTTTCGGAAAGGTAGAAGTGATGCATTATCCCACCGCATACGTCTTAGACGTTCACCGGGTTGTGACGATTTTGATTTCATATCCTTTTTGAAACCATTAGACCCGATAGAGTTACTACGTCCGTTATTCATAGCACCATTTGCTCCCCCTCTTGGAGGCCCACTACGCTGACCACCAACACCATTAGATGAGCCACCTCTCGAACCTGACGATCCGCGGAAATTATTTCCATTGCCACCTTGTCTATCACGGCTATACCTATATAAAATAAAAAATTTATTTATATTCCAAATAAAACAAAGAACGCAATAATCAATGGATGATATACACGACACAAAATGGCGGCTATCAAATTGTAATTACACCATACATAAAACTTATGTTTCAACAACCTAATCAATAATTAGACATCCATTTTCTCCGAATTATATATTTACGCTTATATAATGAATACTTTACTTACATTTTGAATTATTTAAATTGAAGTTTAAACAAATTAATTTCAAATATTATTTTTACGTAAATAATTTACACGACCAACTAGAACTGCACAGAAGTTGTGAGAAAATTTTCTTGTTCATCAAAAATCGATGGAATTGTTTTTACCATCGGCTTTCCACGAAAAAATTCATTTACCGAGCCCATGCGCAAAACAAACTATAAAAATTCATTTGAATGGGTTCGGTAAATTACCATGTTTCCATTATACTTATACTGTTTATATTGGAGGTTGAACCTAGGTCGAGTCAACTCCCAAGTATTTTTACTTTCAATTTTTCTGGCGATATTCGTACTTAAGTACTAAACTTAGTCTAGTATTTTTCTAAGTTTGAGTTGCAATTTATTAAAATAAAACGTATGAAGCGTGTCGCGAAAATCCGAAACTGGACTAAACTCATTATAAACATTTTATTGCATGTGTATGCGTATTGAGAAATATTTGGCGGGAACAATTGTGCTTGTGTTTGTTTAAACGGCAATTTCAAATTTTGGTTGTAAAATTAAATGTTTTTAAAGAAATATTTTTGTTTTTGTAATATAAAATGATTTATTAAATTCATTATTTTAATTCATTATTGATTACTTTGGACATACATATATATATATATATATATATATATATATATATATATATATATATATATATATATATATATATATATATATATATATATATATATATATATATATATATATATATATATATATATATATATATATATATATATATATATATATATATATATATATATATATATATATATATATATATATATATATATATATATATATATATATATATATATATATATATATATATATATATATATATATTCTCTATGTTCTTAAATCCTATTACTGAATATGAATTGGAGGTAACAATTAGAAATTTAAAAAATAAATATTCGTGCGGAGATGATGAAGTTAACTCATTTGTCTTGAAAAAAATAGCTAAAAATGTATTGCCCATTTTAGTATTTTTGTTCAACAAGAGCTTTGAGTGCAGCATTTTTCCAGAGAGACTTAAATTGGCTCATGTAATTCCTATTCATAAAAAAGGGGATATTAATGTGTTAGGTAACTATCGTCCAATAGCTCTACTCTCAGTGTTCTCAAAACTTTTAGAAAAATGCATGAAGTCTAGAATTATTGCTTTCCTGGACAAGACTTGTTTCTTGTCAAAAAATCAGTTCGGGTTCAGGAAAAACTTAAGCACTGAAGATGCTTTGATCCAATTTCTAAATTCCGTTTATGATAACATAAATCAAAGTAGTCTAGTGTCAGCTAGCTTTATAGATATAAAGAAGGCATTTGATACAGTTGATCACCAGCTTCTGTTGTATAAACTTGAGGTTGCAGGAATAAGAGGTGTTGTCAATAATTGGTTCCAATCATACCTTACTGGTAGGAAACAAATAGTTCGTCTCAAGCATGGAATTAGTGATTCACTATATGTAACGAGTGGGGTCCCTCAAGGTTCAGTGTTGGGCCCGATACTTTTCTTGATCTATATTAATTCAATCTTTTCGCTAAAGTTAAATGGGATGTGCACTGGTTTTGCTGATGACATTGCACTCTCTTATGCTTCTAAAGATAAAGTATCATTATTAAATTTCATGAATTCTGATTTTGGGCAACTGAGAAGATGGTTTGATATACACAGTATGTTTCTGAGTGAAAAATCGAATGTTATGTTTTTTAAAGTTCCAAAATTTGACTCATTTAGAGATAAAATAATATATCATAGTGCGACGTGTGTTAATGCTTTAAATCTGTTGTATAATGAGAGTGCAAATTGCGAGACCACTTGTTTAAATTTAGAATCTGTGGACAATTATAAGTACTTAGGTATTCTAATTGATAGTAACCTAAATTTTAAAAATCATATGGCCCAACTGTGCAAGTATACAAACGCTGCAAATCGAAAGTTATACCTACTCAGAGGTTTATGTTCCTTACCAGTCTCAAGGTCAGTATATTTCGCATTAGTACATTCCAAAATTCAATACGGCATTACTTGTTGGGGTGGCATCTATTATAGTTCCCTTAAACCATTGCTGGTTTTGCAGAAGTATAGTATTAGAATAATCTTTAAGAAGAAAAAATTAGAGTCGGCGTTACCACTTTTTCGAAATTGCAAAATTCTTCCACTGAGATACCTTTATATATTTAAAGTATTAAAACTGTTCTATATGCGCAGCGGGAACCTTAATATTAAAGTAAACAAGTATCAATTGAGGAATAAAAAAGACTGTGTTATTCCATTTACAAATAAAGAACTCATTAAAAAGTACTATATAACCGCACTGCACCGAAGTTGTTTAATGCACTTCCTACTGATATCAAAGCTATAGGAACTTTAAGTTTATTTCTAAAAGAAGTGAAGAATTGGCTATTAAAGCTAGATGAAGTGGAATCACTTTTTTCTTCTCTAAATTAAAGTCGTTTACCTTTTTATATTTTGTATCTAATAATTACTTCAAAATTTCATATTCACTTGTATTATTTACGCAAAGAAAACAATAAATAAGTAAAATAAACTTCATATAGATAAACTCATTATAATGCCCCACTAACAATACTTTTGTTAATAAAATAGTAGGGAAGGTGATTTCAACACTAATCTTGCAGATTAAAGAAATCTCCTAATTTCTATTCAGCTATCTGTTATTAATAAAAATTTAAATTTGTGCTAGTTGTATTATTCATAAATGTATTTATAGACTTATTTTGTATACAACAACTTTTATAAATTAATTTTATAATTTTGCTAATCTTAATAATACAAATTGTAAAACACTCTTACTGAAATAGAAATAAATAAAAATAATAATAATAAAAATATATATATATATATATATATATATATATATATATATATATATATATATATATATATATATATATATATATATATATATATATATATATATATATATATATATATATATATATATATATATATATATATATATATATATATACATTTCGATTAAACTATTCAGTTTTTTAATTTCTAATATTTACACTAGATTTTTTTTAAAATAATTTTCCTTGTTTGTCTTTTATATAATAAAAGTAATTTGTGGATATTAAATCGGTTTCGATAGAGTTCGTAAATTTTTCCATAGTACAATCTAAAATGTTGAAAATAATATTATAATTATTAAATTTAACACGGAGTAACGTAAACCATACCTCACATTATCTTTATTGACCGTTAAACGTAAACTTGCAGCTAAGCTCTTTGGTGAACAGCTCTGTAAAGTTTGCCCTAATGCCCTTTTTTAGTTCGTGGCCATCTTGCTTCATAAATAATGATTTCTAAATATAAAATAGGAAAACAAAATATAATAGATTGTACCAAATTATCTCGAATGAATCTTTACATTACCAATTGTTTTACAGCCTTCCTATATTCAATTAAATTAATATCAAAGTTCGTTAAAAGTTACTATAAACTTAGCGTTCTCACAACAAACTAAATAACGCCATTTGTATAAGCATATGTATATAATACGTATACGCTACAAACACTATCATTATAATGTGAAGTTTAACTTTCGTTAATTTTGGATGAAAACGAAGGAAAATACTGTGCTCAATTTTTACTTTCGTTTTTTTATACTTGGGCTTGTAGTTAATCTTCAGGTTAACCTTGAAGTTAACTTCTAGTGTTTATATTGGAGAGTTATCTTAAGGTTGAGTCGAAACCGTCACGAACAAATGAAGAAATTCTAAATACGATCCTTCTAAATACGGATTTATATGCTTTCCCTATTACCTTCCGAATTTGGCTCACTTGACAGCTGCTCACATTCAAGGCGGTGATGCATGTACAGATTTTGCCGTTAAGGCAAAAAAATTTGCCTTATACAAAATTGAGAAATGTTCAATTTAAAATTTTTGCCTATAAAGCGACTCAAGATGGCCGAATTTGAACCAATCAGCGCGCATAATTTGTGTGCCTTAAAGTCAAAATCTGAACATGTATCACCGCCTTCGTTCTATTTAATTTAATCTAATTCTATGGTGTTAACTCGGTACTTGGAAATATGGGGCGATATGTTGTACCATCACTTCGAATCAAAATTCGAAAAAAGTCGAATGGCGGTATGTTGTATCATTTTCGAAAAGCAAAAATGGTACAACTTTCACTTTTTCGATTCGACTTTTTTCGTATTCGACTTTTTTCGATTCGAAGTGATGGTACAACATACCGCCCATGGTAAATGTAGTAATGTACAACAACCCGCTGTTCCACACTTTGATTCTTTTACACACATACATAAACAAAGAAATTCGCAAAGAAACGCGCAAAAAATTATCTAATCTTTTGAAATGATACAATTACGACAAAAGAATCAGAGTGTGGCGGAATCGAGTGCACAGTTGCATTGAATATATAAGACGCCTTTTTTAATCCAACTCTTTTACCCATTTACATGCGACCAACATTTTTCTTCTGCAAAATGAAAAAGATATCCCTTTTCCGGCCAGATAAAAAGATTATTTTCTTTAATATAAGTCCGCCACGCACAAATATGTATGTAAAAAAAGGACAGGTTGTAATGTCTTGAGGATTTTAACGGGATCTTAGTTAAATCGGATTTCTTTTTGAAAAAAGAATATAATTTGAGAAAATATAAATTATATAACATTAATTATTTGCTTTTGATAACATATTAATTATTTTATTATTATTATAGTTATAGTGTTACGCGCATCCTCAATAGAATTCCTTTAACTTTTTCCTTACAGAAAAAAAGAACTTGAGATTTTTTTTTTCTCAAGTACTTTTTTCATACTTTTCTGTAAGGAAAAAGTTAAAGGAGTTCTATTGGGGATGAACTATTAATTTTAAACAATTTAAGTACTACGCACAAATGTGTATGTTGGTCCAAAATAAACTTATGACATGATTCTATTTCTCATCCACACAATTGTAATGGCAGGCCGGAAAAGATATATATATGTTTATGTATTTCTCGCATATTGAATATTTTTATATAGCGCATGCTTCTTATTTACCTAGAGTCTATGCAAATTCACTGATATTTTCTATCAGGGTATCAATGTATGTGTATTTTACCCGGGTTCTTCACTATGCAAAATCGCTGAGACTTTCTCTCATGATATTTCACTCAAATTACCAGGCTATTTCACGATAAATTATCAAGAAACTATTACGAAATGTCATCCTTTTGAGGTTATGTTTCAGCATAATAAATTTAATTTAAAGTCTGAAGATATCTGTCTATGTTAAATTCGTGTGTAGATTATGCCCGGTTCACATGTAGAAAATTGTTTTCTTCTAGAAATTTTTGCAGGTAAATAAGAAAGAATCTGCTATATAAAAATATTCAATATGCCAGAAAGAAATAAACATATACAGTAATGGCGTAATATTTTTTATAGGATTATTATTAATTTATTTTTAATGAATTAAAATGCGAAATTTACATTTTTATCTATGGCGTTTGTTTTTATTATGAATCCTCAACATTTATAAATACGAAATAATTTTTTTCTTGTTAATTTTAAAAATGTTGCCATTAAAATACTCGAATCGAATATATTTTATGGCAACATTTTATTTTTATGGCAACATTTTGCTGTGTATTGACTAAAAAAATCTCATGCAAAATTTTGTTGGGATACATTTCTTTTCTTGCCTCTCATGTGCAAAAAGTCAATGTTATATCTTTCTCATTTTGCAGGAGAAAAATGTTGGTCGCATGTAAACCGGGACATTAGTGAAAAAAATAATAGACAGATGTACACAACCATTGACAAAATTAAATATATTAAAGAAAATTAAGAGGAATTACGAAAATCGCGAATTTCGATATATTAACACAGAATACAGGGTTAAATAAATATACTACATATAACAAAAATTAAATTTATAATGATGAAACATAACCTGAAAAGGATGACATTTCGTGATAATTTGCCGTAAAAAGCCTCCTTGCTGATAGTGTCAACATTTATATAAAGTATTCACACATCCATTGATACCCTGATAGAAAATATCAACGAATTTGTGTGAATAGTGTAGACCTCTACCACAGTTTTGGCTGAAAGCTCCGACCAACAGGCCAAGATTTTTTAATAGGAATGTCACAACCAACAGTTTCGGCAGTAATTGCGGAAACCCTTAATATATTGGATTTAAAAGTTTTAAATTTTATTCTAGAAATTTAGTTAAACTTATAATTTTATAAAAAATTTGAAATGCATTTTTCACACAAACAAATGATTAACATCTTTGGACAAATTCGAACGGTCGAACACAAAATTCACCAACTAAATGGTCGTCGTAGTGCATTCGGAAAAAATCACTTCAATGTTTTCTTTTATACCTCAAACAGAATAGCGGCGCAAATCGCCGATCTTCGGCGCTCAAAGTTCAAATCTTTTTTGTCAAACAGATAGACGTCATTTTTTCACATTTATGTCATTTGTAGACAGACTTAAAATACTAATAATATATTAAACATTTTTGTTTGTGGATAAATAAACATACCAGCAAAATAGAAGAAATGGATAATAGTGAAAACACAATAATGCTAATGAAAATGGCGATGATGTTATTCACAATGGGTAATTTATAGAAAGATTAATTTCACATTAAATGTATCCTGAAAATTGTAAAACTCAATTGAGTATTTAAAATAAACCACTTCTTTATTAGAACAAAATTTAGTTATGAATTATCATCTCATCCATTTCATAAAAAAATAAGTGTTGTTTGTTTTTAACTAAATATCACTCAACGTCCAAAAAATATAAATTTTTATATTTTGACGGCGAATGTCGACGCTCTACGAGCGAATTTTTTCGACAACAAATGCGTCCGAAAAAAGTCGCTTCGATTTTTTGTTTTTAAGTTCATAATAGGGCGAGTGTTAGATCGAACGCAAAAGATTCATAATAGGCGCTGTGCTGACATGTTCTACCATCACATTTTCGATACTTTATCGTAGATTATGTCTCGCTTCTTTAGAATAAAATGTGACACTATTTCACATTTTATATCATTTACCAGGTTGCTAGATTGAAAAATTGTGATATTCTACTCCATTTCTATCAAGAAATAATTTGTTTTCGATACTTGAACGAAATTAGAGAAAGACAATTTGTTCGCATTTGTACTAGTAGGTTGTGATAGCAATAGAAAAGAAATAATTCATAAATGAAACAGTTGTCCATTTTAGTTTAGGAAAATGAGAAATAACTTCGATAAAGTATCGAAAATGTGATGGTAGAACATGTCACCACTGGTATGGACCGATATTATTTCAAAATTGATTTTGAATGTTTTGTGCAAAAGCTTCTATGGAGGCTGCCACTTTCGGGGGACTAATTTTAGTCAAAACTCATATGGTTCAGCCAAATTATAACAAAAGCTTATGTGTGAAGTTTCATCCCGATCAGTCAATCCGTCTGGTCACTCTGGTCTGTAGAGAAGCTAGTCTCTTCTGCACTGCATGGAACCACATACGCACATATACACAGAGATGTTTTTAACAACCACATTTTTTAACTGCGGCAATATAGCAAATGTTAAATCTGAAAATCGCAAGGTCAAAATTTTTCATAATTACTATACTTTATTTTACTACGTAAAATAAATTAAAATTATCTGAACTAATTTAGTTTTCAATATTTTTTTCGTAAATGCACTTCTTGTGCAGCGATTTCGACCAAAAATCACTGAGATCTCTTAATTTATGGTAAAATCTTAAAAATGATTATCCCGATCAATCAATCTATTTGGGCTAAACAAAGGTTGAATTTTTGTTGTAAACAGTTTATTGTCAAAAATCGTAATTTCTGCTTAAATTTAGGAAAGCTGAGCTGTCAACAATACCGGTGTTGCAAAATTAATTTAGAATCTTTTAGGTGATGGTCGTCTTTCTAGTAAATGATGATACACTTTACGAAATATTTCCACAAGCTCCTGTGGGAGCTGCTATTTCACTGGAATCTCCTAATTTATGGAAAAGTTTAAGAATGAAGTTTCGACCCGATCAATCAATCAGTCTGGGCTGTACAAAAGACCAAATTTTTGTTGAAAATTAGTTTTTTGCCAAAATTATTATTTTCATGAAAACTGCTTTTTGCCGATATTATTGAAGATTTAATTAGAATGTTTCAGTTCATAAATGTTTTTCTCATTTTTCTCGAAAAATCAGTATGGTTTCATTTCGTTGAAGTGTCAACAAAATATTTGTTTGTGCTCTAACCATAGGCACATTCGATTGAACTGATTTAACTGAATAATCTGAATTAACTGAATATATCACATCAGTTTACCTCAGTTAATTCAGATTATTCAGTTAAATCAGTTCAATCAGTTCAATCGAATGTGCCTCATGTTAACCTTTATGCCAACAAAAGACAATTTGCAGAAAGCAATTTTTTTTGTTTTAATTTGAAGAAAGTTGCAGCTGATGAACATCGATCGCTGTTTCAAGCATATGGGGAACATGCTCCAACAATCAAAACATGTGTGTACTGGTTCCGCCCATATAAGTACTGATTCCGACAAAGCCGGAAGGGTTTTTTTTTGCATCGAATCGTGACAGGGGACGGAAAGTGATTCACTACGACAACCTAACGCGCAGGAAATCATAGGGTAAGTCCGGTGATGCATCAATTTCAACCCTCAAACCGAATATTCATGGCAAGAAGCCAATGCTGTGCATCAGGTGGGATCAGTTTGGAGTGATCTACTATGAGCTGCTCCAGCCTAACGAAACCATAACTGGGGTGGGACTTTGTAACATCACTGTTCTCGACGATTTATCGAACATTATGTCTCATTTCTCTATATAACTTATAGTTAGGATACTGTTTCATTTTTTATTGCATCTTTCAGCTTGCTAGATTACAAAATTGTGATATTTCTACTTCATTTCTATCACCAAATAATTTGTTTTCGATACTTGACCGAAATTGGAGAAAGGTACTGCTCATATTTATTCTAGTAGGTTGTGATAGCAATAGAAAATAAATAATTTATAAACCAAACAGTCGCTAATTTCAGTTTAGGAAAAAGAGACATAAATTTCGATAAAGTATCGAAAATGTGATGTTACAAAATGCCACCCCTGGAGAACGTTATCAAGAACAATTGATGCAATTAAGCCGAATATTATAAAGCCCAAACACCCACAGTATGCCAAAAGACATGACTACGTGGTCTTTCAGCACGACAACGCTCGGCCACATATTGCAAAAGTCTGCAATCTTTTTTATGCGTTTCAATCGGATGTTCTACCGCCCCCGCCGTGTGCACCAGACATCGCTCCATCCAAAAAACCTTTCCGGTTTTGTCGAAATTCGTGTGCTAATATAATAAATTGATTTTTTTTATTGATATTGTAAGAATTAGTTTTGCGATAAGTTGAAAATTGAATTATTTACTTTTTTGAATATTTAAAAAAAATTAATATTAATTAAGATATTTCCATTTTGAAGATATTTCATTATATTAATAGTTAATTTTATTATATTTCCATTTTTCATAATTTATGTTAAAATTTTAATATGCAAATGCATTTTAAAATCAAATAAAATAAATAATTATTTATTATAAATAAAATATTTACTGAAATGAATTAATTTATTGCTTTTATTTAAAAATTCAAAATTTTAAAATATGCCACGAAAATCGAAAGTAAGCTCCACCCACTTTTTTTACCGGAAAAGTATTACATAACCTAACTTTTTGTTTTCATCATTTCCGAGTTTTGGCGACAACATTCATAGTAAATCTTATGTCGTTTTTACTGGCACAAAAATCCACATCCAAATTTTTGGATTTTTTATTTTTTGCCACAGAACACGATTTTGGATTTTTTTTTACGTTTACTCACACATATACTAAACGTCATGTCAATTGTCAAAAAAGACGTCGCGCCATTTATATTTTATTATATTTGTGATAATTGTTTAAGCAATTTGTGTTTTTATTAAATTAAATTTTGTTTAATTCAAAGTGTTGTTTTATAAAGATTATTGCGTGTGCACCGATAACAATGTTACAACAAATAACAGGCACATTCGATTGAACTGATTTAACTGAATAATCTGAATTAACTGAATATATCACATCAGTTTACCTCAGTTAATTCAGATTATTCAGTTAAATCAGTTCAATCGAATGTGCCTAACTTTACAACTTTTGCATTTCATCCGCTGTAAATTATAGTAAATAGCGCAAACTTGAAAGCCGTGTTTTTTTCTGGTTTTTATTATAGATTTTACTATATTTTATTAAATAATTTATTTATAATAATGTCTGACGAATCAAATGAAAGTGAATGTGGTTAAAATGGATAATAATCGAACTAAAATTATCAACAAGCCTCGAAGAATATGAAAGTTTGCAAAAATTATTTAGACGGGCTCTTCGTTGATAATTTTAGTTCGATTATTATCCATTTGAACCACATTCACTTTCATTTGATTCGTCAGACATTATTATAAATAAATTATTTAATAAAATATAGTAAAATCTATAATAAAAACAAGAAAAAAACACGGCTTTCAAGTTTGCGCTATTTACTATAATTTACAGCGGATGAAATGCAAAAGTTGTAAAGTTATTTGTTGTAACATTGTTATCGGTGCACACGCAATAATCTTTATAAAACAACACTTTGAATTAAACAAAATTTAATTTAATAAAAACACAAATTGCTTAAACAATTATCACAAATATAATAAAATATAAATGGCGCGACGTCTTTTTTGACAATTGACATGACGTTTAGTATATGTGTGAGTAAACGTAAAAAAAAATCCAACAAATTTTTTGGATTTTTTTTCAAAAAAAAGAAAAAAGACAAAAAATCTAAAAAATCCATTTCCAATTGATTCCAATCAGAAAAAAATGTGGATTTTTGTGCCAGTGAAAACGATATTAGATAAAATCGGATATTCGTGCTGAAAAAGTCGGTGATGATTTCAGCTAGATGTCAGAAAAATTTAAAAAATTTCGGATATAAAAATACTTGGGTATTTGACAATCTCAACTCAATGCTAGTTCCAAAAGGTAATCTACTAAAATAAATCATTCTTATTAGATAATCTTGTTACTTTTAGTTATGATTTAAATCAAATCTATCTATCTGTCATTTTTGTGTCGCATAGAACGTAAATTTTTTTTTTATAGTTTAATTTATTTGTTTGGCTTGAACATTATCGTTCACATCACCAAAATTTACAGTTCGGTTACATGATTCTATATATGACATTTCATTTTATTTTATTTATTTTCCCTCTTCGATGTACGGGTTGTCTGTGCGTTTCAATAATTTTTTGTATGTTTATGTTTCGTGATTAATATGTGAAACTATGTTCTTTTTTTTATTATTTTTTTTTTTGATGTTTTATTTGGTTCCCTTGATGTAAGTTATCTTCCCTTATTAAATTTCCGCATTGATTTCTCTTAAAAAGGTGATTAATTCAGCGTATTCTTCCTGTTTATTATCAGCTAATATTTCTTCTACTTTTTTATTCATTATTGCTTTAAATTTTATCCTTATGTTGTCATATCTTTTGCAATCTTCGATTATATGTCTAGCATCTTCTTTTGTGTTGCATGGTTCGCATTTGTCATCTTCCACTTTTTTAATTAATTTTAGGTATTTTTTATCAAAAGTATTGTTTGTCCTCAGTCTTGTCAATTTTGTTATGGTATCGCTATCTAGGTTTAATTTATGGAACCATGGTTTCTTCCCAACTATCCCTTTATTGTTCTTCTTGTGTTGTATCCCTTTTATTGTTGTTCTATTCAAGAATTCGGTTTTCCATTTTTCATACATCAGGTTTTTTATTAAGTTGATGTTTTCTTCTATTGGTGTTTCTGTAGCGATTGTTCTTCTGGTGTTTGTCCCTTGTTTGGCGGCTATATCTGCTTCGTCGTTTCCGTATATTCCTATGTGGCTAGGTATCCATATTATTGTATGTTCATTTTGTATGTTATTGATAATTTGTGTATCTGCCTTTCGAAGTGTTTTGTGTGTGTTTTACTTCTGTAGTTGTTTATAGATGAGCATGCTGATAGTTTATAGATGAGCATGCTGATCTGTGACTATTGTTAAATCTTTTATGTTGTTGTGGTTTGCTATCTTGATTGCTTCTAATATTGCTATTGTTTCGATTGATTTTATCGAGAGTGGTTCTGTTATATTGTAGCTAAAGGTTTCGTTATTGTAGTTGTTGTATATGCCTATCCCTCTTTTTCCTTTTGATATAGATCCATCTGTATATGTTATCGCATAAGAACTGTGTTCTTTTATGTGGTTTGTTGCTATTTCTTTCAGTTGTGTTATGTTGTTCTTGTTTATGTCCTGTAGTTGGTGGTATAATGTTATATTTATTTTTATATTTGTTTCCTCTAGCCTTTCATCAGGTGTTTTAATTGGTATTTTATCCAATAGTTCTTTGTATTTTATGTATGTTTCCTTTGATGTTCCATGGCATTTGTTACTTCTCAGTTTGCGGCCTAGTGTGGTGTTGTTGTATAGTTGTTTTGCGATGTAAGTGTAGTTGAAGTAGTCTATTTTTAGATGGATAGGTAGGTCTCCTGCTTCTGTTATTACCTCTGTAATGAGTGTCTATTTACCACCTTGAATGATGTTGTCTATACGAAAGCTACTGACCAACGTAAAAAATTGATTTCGATCAAATATTTATGATTTACATCAAATACTTTTTTTCCAAAGAACGTCACTTAACAGTTGTACAAGTGTTATGAGCTATAAATTTGTTTTATTTCAAATTTAAAGCTCAAAAATAAAGAATGTTGGTTACCCTGCAAACAATTTTCCTACGTTATTGCAAACCGAGGTCACAAAAATGAGTCCAATTTTTCCATAATAAAATATGTAGCGTTATAGGCCCCTTACACATTCAATATTATTGCGCAATATTGAGCATTGCACAATAAAATTGATCATGTAAGGAGAATGTTATAACTTTTCAGTTCGATATTTCGTTCACTGTATAATTTGGAATCTTGTGTGTTTACTAGTTTAATAAACTGTAGTTGGTTTTAATGTACAGGCAAGCAAGCGCATGTTTTATATAGAATATTACAACAATTGGCGACGAAGGAAAAAAAAGAAAGATTTTATTAGTGAAAATCGCAATAATTAAAAATAAACAGAAATTAAAAAATAAATAGCTATGAATGAAATTCAGTTCACAGAATTTATGGAAGGTATAACCGCCCTTATGCGAAATTTGCAACAAAACACGGGAAATAATCCAGCAAATGTTAATAATAATATTCCAACATTCGAAAATTTCAATCCAAAAGAAGAAAAATTCAAGAATTATCTAGAACGTTTTAATAATTATTTGGCAGTTCGAAACATAAATGATGATAATAAAAAGGCTCAATTACTCACAGTTTCAATCGGATCAACACATTATAATAATTTATCAGCATTACTTGGACCTGATAAACCAATTCAAGATTTAACATTTAGGGTATTGGCTGAGTCATTTAAGAAAATGTTATCGCCAGAAAGAAATGTGGTTGTATCACAACATTATTTTCTAAATACATATCAAACCAGTAATCAGTCGATATCTGAATTTGTCGCAACGCTCCAAAAAGATTTACCGGAATGTAAATTTATAGCAACTTGCACATGTAATCTGGAGGTAACAGTTGCAGACATTTTTCTACGAGCACAGTTTATTCGAGGTCTCAGATATAATTGGATTCGGAAACAATTATTACAATTAGATATAACAACATTTGCTGATATTTTGAAGAAAGCTACGGTACTTGAAGCGTCAAGAATTGAAACGCAGGCATTAACAAAAATTGAAAATTCAAATGCAACATCCTGTAATTTAAGTGACATATAAATCAAATTCATCGTACATTAGATAAAAAGGTTCACTTCGATACAAATCCACCATCAAGTTTAAATGATCAATCAATACAATCAGCAAGTTCAGTACGATTACCACTTATGGACAGATCAGCACCAGATGGGTTATCTGAATCTAGTGAAGAACCGCAATGTCAGGAGATAGTAAGACCATCGCAAGCAATTTCAGGACCATCCAATTTAAGACAATCTAGTCGCGTAAAGCAAGCACCGAAATATCTTCAAGATTATTTAAGAAGTATAAATTAAGTAGGAGAGATTGTTATAACTTTTCATTTCGATATTTCGTTCACTGTATAATTTGGAATCTTGAGTTTATACCTCAAACAGATTGACGTCGAAAACATCGGCGTTAAATTTAAAATACATGCATTTCCATAAGTGCGAACAGATAAAGCGTCGAAATTTGACGTCAAAATATAAAAATTTATATTTTTTTGGACGTTGAGTGACATTTAGTTAAAAACAAACAAAACCTTATTTTAAATACTCAATTGAGTTTTATAATTTTCAGGATACATTTAATGAGAAATTAATCTTTCTATAAATTACCCATTGTGAATAACATCATTGCCATTTTCATTAGCATTATTGTGTTATCACTATTATCCATTTCTTCTATTTTGCTGGTATGTTTATTTATCCACAAACAATAAGATTTAATATATTATTAATATTTTAAGTTTGTCTACAAATGACAGAAATGTCAAAAAAACGACGTCTATCTGTTTGACAAAAAAGATTTGAACTTTGAGCGCCGAAGATCGGCGATGTGCGCTGCTATTCTGTTTGAGGTATTAACCGTAACATATACATATATCCTTTTTGTGATTTACTAACACAATTGTGCGAGTACGGCAAGAGTACCATGTCAAAAATTTATTTTTGTATGTGATTTGCACTAACTTACACATTTGCGCATTCCTTTCAAACGAATTTCGTCCGAAAAAAAACACTATAAGTATACATACAATTGTGTTGGTTGTTCAAGCGAAAAAACGCCATTACATATTATGATTTTTTACTCACACATTTGTGTGGTTTGGACTATAATTTAGCCATTTTTTTATTTTTGTTGGGTGAAAAAGGGATATGTACCGTATTTTGAGAATTCGATTTTTTGTTTATAGGGTCGTCACATTTTGACATTCTATTTTGTCATTTCTATTTTGTCAAACGTGATTCCAAAAATTGATTTTTTGAAACTCGCGATTATGGAGATTACCGAAGGAGAAAAAAGTGAGGTGATTTCTTTGCCACAAAAACGATTCTATCGTCAACGAGCCCATTCAAACCCGATAGCGGATCATTGTTTTGATTACCCATTACACCCAAATAAATATGATTGGACGAAGCTATATCCAGAAATTGGAACCAACCGAATTGAATTTGCTGATATTGGCTGTGGGTATGGTGGCTTATTGATTACCTTAGGTGAAATGTATCCCGATAAATTCTCAATAGGGTTAGAAATACGTGTTAAGGTTTCCGATTATGTGATGGACCGCATAGAGGCATTAAGGAAATTAAATATGGGAAAATATCAAAATGTTGCATGTTTACGAACTAATGCCATGAAATATTTACCAAATTTTTTCATAAAAGGCCAATTAACAAAAATGTTTTTCTTGTATCCGGACCCGCATTTCAAAAAATCGAAACATAAATGGAGAATCATCAGTACGGCACTGCTGACAGAGTACGCTTATGTGTTGCGGGAAGGTGGAAAGTTATACACTGTTACTGATGTAGAGGATTTAAATCAGTGGATGATAAAGCATTTGGATGAGCACCCGTTATTTGAACGCATTGAAGAAAGTGAATTTAAAGTAGATCCAGTGATTGAGAAAATATATGATTGCAGTGAAGAAGGTATTAAAGTAACAAGGAATAATGGAAGTAAGTTTTTAGCGGTCTACAGAAGGATTAGTGATTGATGTGTACGTTTTTCATATAATTTGCTAAATAGCTATATATTAATATTTTGTAATTAAAGAAACCGAATTAAAAAAAAATAGCTAATTTTTGTTGTACTTATTAAATTTTAATGTTTATGATATTCTCGTAGCTCTGAATGGATCTGAAGATATTGTTCTCTCTAGCTCCGGCTCTGGTTCAGATTCCTCGTCTTCTTCGCATCCTGGTAACATAGGTGGTTCCCTATGAATTCTTTCTCTTTTGTATAATCCTTTATAGAATTTAGCATCCTTTAGTTTGATATAAAAACTTAGTGCATGGAGAACAAAAATGTGGTCACGTTCATAAATTCCGAGTGTCTTTACAATAAGGTATACTAATCGTTTCAAACTTAAGCATCGTAATATATAAGCACAACCCTGGCAATCCAGAAACAACGGAAATCCAAAACTCTGAGCATCAAATACAAAATACCCGCTATGCACATCAACCCCGAATGCTAATATTTTATGATTACACTCAATTATCCCATGCTTGTAACGATGCGTTTCAAAAAATAGCTCTATCTCATTAGTTAAGCTTTGTTTACCTTTATATAATACTCCGTTATTACAATTAAGTTCAAGAGATCTCCACGTAAATTGAAAATTGCCCACCCTATAGTGTTTTACCATATCATCCAAGGAAACTTCATAATTAGCCGTTGCGATGTTTTCAACGCTATGATTAAAATACCGATCTCCTTCTATCACAATGAAGTCTATCAAATTTGATGTCATTTCTGATAAATTGTACACATTCATGATAAATAAGGCCATTATATAAATTCCATAATATTGCCTATTTCGGTTTACTTTAAAAATATACGAACGTGGCGATATTGAACCCCAAATAGAAAATATGTCATTTTCCTTTTCAATTTCAAAGTTAAACCATTGAAAATGTAGTTCGATTCCATATGTAACAGAGTTTGAAATTAATTTCGTCCTTTTTGATTTAATTAGAAGCCGACTCCAAATAGGTAAATAGTCATTTGCATCCGTAAGCCACTTTGGATGCTCATTAGGATTACTGCCCGTTAGGCTCTGCTCATAATCAAAATTAATGCACCTATAGTTGCTGTTTTCGGGCTTCAACTCAATTCCTGCAATAAATTGTGTATATAAATATGTTCAAATTTATCAATGAATGTTAGGTAACTTACCTCGGTTAATTTCGTTATGATTTCGTCTGTAAGACACAATGTTTAATATCCAAAATTGATAGCCTTTTCTAGTATTTTCGTCCAAAATGGCTCGAGGTTTAATGTACTGTATGAGATCATTTAAATCCATAAAATATATCCAAGATGCTTTATTATTATCATCAAACACTTCTAAATTATTAGCACTGTAACAATATTCCGCATATGCAAAGTGAAAAGGTTCCTGTTCCACTTCGCTCAATTCCAGACTACCATACGGATCAAACAAATGATATCCAAAATCTTTAATTATCACAAAAGATACATTTATGTATTGCAGTATTAGTACATTTCGTCTGGAAAAGAAATACTTTAACTGAGATAATATCTCTTGGCTACAAGTCTCTTCAAATACTTCTTTAACAAAAACGTTAAAATAATAGCCTTCTACTGCGATATTTTCTATAAACCGCTTTTGATACATAATATTTGTTCCATCCAATTTTCGAACCTGCTCCTGTAACAGTGGACCATGTTTTATCGCCAAATCGATTATGGCAGAGTTCCATCGAGCCAGTGGTAGTTGCATAATAAATAAAATTATATAAATAGCTGTAAAATAGCATGGTCGCATTAAATCTACTGTTATAATATTACGATCCGGTAAACATGTATTTCCTTGAATTTTAAACAAGCCATCGTTTCTTCTTCGATGGTATTTATAGAGATTAACCGAAATAAAATCTTCATAGAAATCATTTTGTAGTAATTTCTCATCTTCCACCGTAAATAAATGGTAATAGTCGTATCTTTGATTATTGTATCTTTTTAGCAACGATATAATTTCGCCCAGCGTCCTAAATCGAATTATGCATCCAAACTGGTGTTGAACATATTGCCAAATTTCAACAGTATCTCGTAAATTACCATCGAAGTAATAGTAATATTCTTTACATTTAATAATCACAAAAATAACTGTATTACTTATGACTAGAAGCAGATTGTGTTTTTTTAAATTGTTTAAAAGTAATGTTCTAAGGTGCTCTTGGTACGTTTTTATGATCTGTGTGAAAGCCATAGCTACTTCATCACATCCCAACTGGATTGAACAGTAAAATTTATTTAATTCGACAACATCGTCTTTGTTCGGTTCGAAGTAGCTTTGGACTGCATACGATATCCGGTAGATGTAATCTAAAAATTGACTATCCCACTCTGATATTTTACCATATTCAAGAAATACTGCGACGAAAGTTAAATTTGCTGCAAATACGTCCATGTCCAAATTTATTTCTTTTTCAGTTATCACTATAGCTGTGTTATTTGGAACTTCAATATAACTATCGATCGGAATATCTTTATTTTCCTCAGCGACAACAACGTCTTCGTTTGTATCCGTTGTTTTCGATACATGATCTATTAAGCGCTCTATTAACTGATTAATCATGCTATCAATAAATTCTTCTAAAGTTATTTCGTGCGGTTCACCATTTATTCCTGAAACCAATTGATCAACAAACTTTCGAACAATCTCCTTATTCTTAAAACGATCATAATTCCAACAGATCAAATTAAAGTTCGACAAATCCACATCGGTTATTTCAATGTGTTCCGATTTCTTCTGTTCTATTACAAATTCGTTAGGCTCATCCAAATCATAAATAATCTCGTCGACTTCAACCGTTTCTTCATGGTCAATTGCAGTTTTAATTCGTTTTTTAATAAGTTCACAATTTCTTAGAGAGATTTCGAAAAATTCAGTACATCGTAGTTCCGACAACGTAAATGGCGAATTATCAAAAAGATTTGATAATTTTAAAATTAAATATGTCACATTACATAAATTATCTAATCGGATTAGGCTCGGTAGGCCGTATTTAACATCCGTACGTAAATTTTCAAGTCGTCCCGTTGGATCGAAAACATAAAATTTACGATTAGAACGTGATATAAATATGTAATGCTGTTCAGAATGAAAAATACAATGGACCGATTTTAGGAAGAAATGCAACAATGCTTGATATATATTAAACGAATTCTTCATTTGACTATTCAGGCGACCAACTATAACAGGACGTACATGATTTAATTTAATATAATGCCTTTGTAAGACATACTCCAGAGTTAATTCTTGTTTCATATTTTCTTTCGCTACAATTAGTATTTCATCAAGCATTCTCGGCGTCCATTTAGAAAATTTGGTTATTTTGGATAAGCCGCACGCTACATAAATACAAATCATTTTATATTGCTTAACGTCTTCGGTTTCAGGTGTGATGGCAAGATCCGAAAAATGCATTATGCTAAATATTGTTGAAGTTGGTGTGATACACCCGAGATTTATGTACCTTGGTATTTTTCCATCTAATTTTAAATTTTCCAAATCTAAAAATATGTTTTGCATTCGAATCTGATAGCGGCTTTTTTTCACAAGTTCAATAATTTTCTTCATACATGGTGCAATATCGGCCGGTGCATTATTGAATATTTCAATACTATTCTGTTCATCATCACACGCTCGTTCCGGATGTGATGTATTTATAAAAATGCCACTTTGTATTTTAATATGATTCTTTGACGCAAGATCTAATACATGACACAATTTGACGGTTGCCAATATTAGTGAATCTACCTGTGTGAAAAAATAAACATAAAATAAAATTTTACAATATTTGGAAAAATTTAACGTTGAGCAGAATATTACTTTTAATAATTCACCATAGTTTCGATTTGTGAGCCTCAATTCATCGGCCGGTTTCTCAAGAGTTATGGCAAAGAATCGTTCATCGTCACAAATTTTAGCCTGAGTTTGATAATTAAATGGACAACAGCCAATGTATCTCCGAGGTGATGCAAAATCTAATGAAATACGTTTCTTCTTCCTGTATTATTTGAAAATAATTAAATTTGAGTTTTGTTGTGACAATCTCACTTAACTTAGTTGGTATAAATTTGAAATGTTATGACTAGCATAAAGTTTAATGCCTGAAACCAAATATACTGAAACTCAATAGAGTAGACTGAGAAAATCATTACAAAGGTCTGACTATACGCGTGTCTTAAAGGCAAATCAATCAAATAAAACCGATTAACTATATCCAAAGTAGCATCCCATATAGAAGCAGCTCATATAGAAATTCAATTACATACTTTCCTAGTAGGATACTATCAACAGAGTACAAAAAATTGACAATAAAATAAAATTGGATTGCCTCAATTCACTCCCTATTTCAAATTTTCAGAGACTCTGATGTGGTGGAGTTTATACGAATTTAGAGGGGAAATTATTAAAAGTCTAAAATGTTATAAATTCACGAAATAGGATTCCAAAAATTAAAATATTAAACCGAATGATGGGGTCGGTCGATTCCGGGATATAAAATTGTATGTTATATGTTGTTATTTTTGTTTCTTCAATACCAATTCCATCCAATAGGAAACGGGGAAATAAAATAACATAACAGCAATTTTATGCCACGAGAATCGGGCCCGATATTATATTTATTACCAAATTATAACCCTTCTAATTAATTAAGAAACTGAATTTGGTATCTAAGCTGCATTATGCTTTGGCGTATCCGACAACGATGACAACGACGAAAAGCGATTACATCAAATAGAATAAGAGATAGATTTTGTATGAACAGGAAATGTTTACGAAAAAAATGAATTCTTTTTGTTTTTGTGTAAATATAAGATACTACAACGCTCGATTTAACGGACGGTCGACTTAACGGACCTCGATTTAACGGACGCTCCATTTAACGGACAATTTGCTTAATTTCCATTTTCCGGTTATCGAATTATGTTGGATGGAAATGGGATTCTTAAATGATTGTTGGAAGAAATTCTGGAATATGACCATCTGGGACGGAACTCGATCAATTCTTAACCGATTATGAAGTGATTGGGTATGCTGGATGGAAATGGGATTCTTAAACGATTTTGGGAAGACATTCTGGGATATGTCCATCTGGGGCGATACTCGATCTATTCTTAACCGATTATGATGCGATTTGATATGTTGGATGGAAATAGGATTCTTAAATGGTTTTGGGAAGAAATTCTGGAATATGGACACCTGGGACGGAACTCGACCAATTCTTAACTGATTATGATGTGATTGGGTATGTTGGATGAAAATGGGATTATTAAATGATTTCTGGAAGAAGTTCTGGAATATGGCCACCTAGGACAGGACTCGGTTATTTCTTAACTGATTATGATGGGATTGGGTATGTCGAATGGAAAAAGAACTCTTAAATGATTTGTTTAAGAAATCCTGGAATATCGCCATGAAACTCGGTAATTTAAACTAGGAGGTGTTTTTCTTGAGGCAAGCGGCTCGTGATGCTAACATGTTTCTGGTAAGGCAGGATGCCTTAACATCTATCATCAGTACGTAACCCACTCTTGGGATTAGTGGGTTAAGCGGCAGGTCAACTACTTACTCTCACAAAAAGCACGTTATGAACCCTACACAAAGGGCTAGGATATATTTATATTATTCTTATCAACAACGACCTCGAAATCCTGAAATATGATGTCTTCTAAGATCATGAGGTCTTCAGAACCTTTAGAGCTAAGCGAAAATGTACAATTTTGAGGTACTCGCAATACAAGAGCGCATAATCCATATGGCCATATTCCAAAACTTTTTCCAAACATTATTTGATCTCATTTCAACCACAATGCCCACTTTCTGTCCTAGGAGGTCGCATATTCCACAACTTAACTTAACTTCTTCCAAAAACTGTTTATGAATCTTTGTTCCATCCAACAAACCAAATCTCACCATAGTCGATTAAGAATTGATCGAGTTCCGTCCCAGTGGCACTATTCTGGTTTTCCCTGGGAATAGAGAATTGGAAAAAATATTTTCATAGCATTTTTGATCAAATCATATTTTTTGGCCTACTAAAAGAATATGTTTAGTGCAAAAGTTTCCGAAACAAAGTTAATTGGGAAATTTTTGTTCCCCAAAATTTTTATAGGGAAAGATATTTTCCCATTTAACTTTGTTTCGAAAATATCAACACCAAATTTATTCCTTCAGTAGGCCAGAAAAATACAATTTAGACAAAAATGCTATGAAAATATTTTTCCCAATTCCTTATTCCCAGGGAAAGCCAGAATATTGCCACAGGTGGCCATATTTCAAAACTTCTTCCAAAAATTATTTAATAATCCCATTTCCATCCAACATACCCCATCCCATCATAATTGGTTAAGAATTGAACGAAATCCGCCCAAGATGGCCATATTTCAGAACTTCTTCCAAAAATCATTTAAGCATCCCATTTCCATCCAGCATACCGAATCCCATCATAATCAATTAAGAATTGGTCGAGTTCCGTCCCAGAATTGCGAAACAAAAAAAACAGCTTATTTATTGATTATCATTATTATTGATCTATCTAAATATAGCACACTTTCATTAGGATAGTATACGGTTTCTATAGCAACACAATTATTTCGACAAGTTACGCATATGCATAACAGATCGACTCATCTTAAATCCGCCATTCCACACTTTGATTCTTTCGTCGTGATCCCTCCCTCGTTTACATCCCCTTCACAAACAAACTAATAACAGTTTGTATGTGAAGGGTAAGGAAACTAGGAAATAATCACGTCGAAAGAATCAAAGTGTGGAATGACGGAATGACTGTTTTGAAAGTCGATGTCAGTACAAATTTAGTTTAAAGGAGCCCTGTAACTGAAATTAATATTTTGTCATCGTTACCTTCTGGACTGATACTGAACCTCTTCCCCTTGTTACCGTCATTTCCTATGCGAATCCAAGGTGAAATTGGATTATAACAAAGCGGGGATTAAAATGCCAAGAAAGTTTATACCAACAAACAACATAAAAACTACATTTTGAGAATTTTAAGACTGCGTACATGACATCGGGAGTTAGTTCGGCTAAATACCATGGTATCTTTCAAAATGTATTACAAGTACAAAATTATATTTTAACTCGAGTATGGAACTAGTAGGCGGGGCATGAACCATTTCACGAAATTTGATTGGCCCATTCCACACACGGCTTCAAAAGACCGGCTTCATCTTCGTTTCTTTCCTATAAAATCGGTGAAGCCGAACTAACACAAATAGAAATGAAAATAAAATTTTTGAGATGTAGAATTTTGTTTAAATTTTATTTTCGAAAGAGCAGAATAAAACAACACAAACAAATTTGGCGTTTTAATATAAAATAAGGGTTTAAATTAGCAATACAAATTCTATTACGACTTAGTTGGAAGCCGGAAGCTGAAGTCGTGCATGGAACGGGCCATTGGTTTTGAGTTCCGAAGCGAGTATGATGATTTTTATTTCGAATGTCTTGTACGCAGCAAAACAGTTTTGGCTCTAGTTTCGAAATATACCGTCAGATGTCAGACACTGCGTTAAAAGGCGAATAGAAATTTGCAGTTACATAATTATTTTTTCAACGGCCGCATTCTTTCACTGATTCTAGCACTGTGTAATAAATTTTCCATTTCGAGGTATGTTCACAAATAGTATTTCTTCCAATTTCTCATAATTTTTAATAGTTTAAGTAAGACCAGTGTTTTAAAAATAATCTTTGCTCTCATACTCTTGCTAGCATATGATTTTTGATTTAAAAATTGTAAGAAAGGGAAAAAAAGTAAAAAAGGATGTTATTAGTATGCTATACACCACAGAATCCAAATATAACTAGAGCAGACATTTAAATATGAAAATTTATAATTACAGTGATGATTTTATGTTAATTAACTGTTTTTTTTTTGTTGAAATATACTGTAAAAAGGCTTCATTGTGAGTTTATAATTGTTTATTTTCAATAACTTTCCATATTCAAAAATAACGAATATTTTCCGGCTTTAGTGATACCGGGTTTCCATTGTCATATTGAATACTATGACAATGGAAACCCGGCACAGAATACATCTATGGAAAAATTATCTATGGAAAAATTTCGACCGTTTTTTTATCCTTGATTTGTATGGAAAAGGATAGAATATAGTGGTGAAAAAAATTGTGCACCGAACTTTTCCACATTCAATCCTCCATTCCACACTTTAATTCTTTCGTCGTGATTCTTTCCTCGTTTCTTTCCCCTTCACCAACAAACTAACAACAGTTTGTGGATGAAGGGGAAGGAAACGAGGAAAGAATCACGTCGAAAGAATCAAAGTGTGGAATGGCGGACTAAGGGTAATCAATTTTTTTTTTGGTTCACTTAAGTAGCGTATATAATATATACATCTATATATAAATACTTTATAATACATATATGATTCAAGTGTAATAGTACATTATAATACATATTAAAGGATTACGATGGAAAACCAAAGTTGATAGTACATGTAATAGTTTATTAAAATATTTCAGTATTTGCGGTCCAATTCGTGACTTATTTTGTTTAGACTGACCTATTTGAAAGTCTACAAAAAGCCTCGTATCGAATAGACTTATTGGAAACTTGTTAGAATTATTTTGATGAATCACCAGTTTGGAAGCAAGCCTCGCATAAAATTTAAATAAGTTTACAATAAGCCTAGCCGACAGGAGACATTGTAGAATTTCAAATAAGTCAGTCTCTACAAAATAAGTCACGAATTGAACCGCAGTCTACGCAGCTATCAAAATATGTATAATATGTAGAAATTATTATGTTTACCGTTATAATTTTGACAGTGTAAAAATAAATTTAATTTTCTTAGGTAATCCATTACCATTTTTAATATTTTCTCGCCGCAATGAGAAACAATTAGTTGGCTGATTATCGTGTAGCAAATAATATGTATCAAATAAAACAAAAATATCCTTTTTTATCAAACGATATCGACGTTGGAAACTAAGACCAAAAAATAAGTCGACATTTTTCCATAAAAATGCAGCGTTGTGGCAGCACTGTAAAATATTTTTTTTATTTTAGCAAAATATAAATTAAAAGTTATCAACATAAATTGGATGGAAATGCTTAACGTCTATAATAAGGGCCCTGGGTTATTATAAAATATTTGGCCGGAAGGGGCCGTTACTATAAAATATTTGGCCGGAAGTTTGGAATACATCTATTACATTCTAACTGTCACACTGTCAAGTAAAACGTCAAATATCCTAAATACACTGTTCTGTTCGAATTCTCGGATTAAACTGCTATTTAAAACACAATTGATTCAACAATAATACTTACCTCTTTTTTCCCTTATTACAAAGAATTTTTTCGTCCAAAAATTCGTTTTCGATAAATTTAGCCGACATCTCTTTATCCCATGTTCGGACATCAAGCGGATTATCTATAGCACATTGCTCACGCAAGTAAATTAAGAATTTTTTCATTTTTCTCAAATTATATAATACTAATATTAAAAACTATTTAACAACACAACAAAATACAAAACTACCGAATTTTTTCAACTGCTAACAAATGAAAATAAAACGATCATTTTACATAAATTCAGACGACTTGATTTTACTCTACTATAATTTGGCTCCATACAATTTATATAATAATAATTTTATTTGAATATATGGTAGCTACAATTTTTGTTAAATCGCTAAGAATTAATTAGTTAAAAATAACAAATATGTTTTAGTAAATTGTTTCCGTGTTTATGTACGTGTATTTATATTTATATGTGACGAACATTTTTCTTCTTCATAATTTTGCATTATTTTTGAGCCACTACAGTGCCAAAACCACAATAAAAATGACCAGTCTGAAGATGAATTGTATTGAACAACTAACGTCCATTTTGTCGACACAATCTCCAACTTGCCCAATTCCTCGAAATGTATCCCAATGGAATGATTGAACGGACTTATTTCGATTTTGGTGCTCACGGGACCGAATAGGCAGCACACTGAAAGGATGGCTAGTGCTATGTGGCTCATTTTTCCTGTTGTTTTGCCTTGACGGTGAGGTTGTTGCCTGGCCTATATCGGATTCGAAAATATCTTCCGCCGGATTGTATAGTATTCCCAACGTTTTAATGGTGTCATTTAATTTTATTTGAATATTTTCGTTGGCTTGTTGCTCTCAAGGAATGCTTTGCAATATTTTGGAAGAGTTGAATGCCCATTTTGTCAAATTGAATCCACCTTGTGCTGTGAGGGCTTGCAGTTCTTGCAGCACCAGCAGAGCCTTCTCAATGCTCTCTATGCCAGAGAGTAAATCGTCCATATAGAAGTCGGTCATCATTATTTTAGCTGCTTTTGGGTGAGTATTGTATTCTTACCGCTAGGAAGCTGGCAGCTGTAGTTCCGTATGTTATTGTTTTCAGCTTATATGCTTTTATCGGTTCGGAACGATCCCGTCTCCATTATACTCGGTGATAGTTTTGATCGGTTGTGTTCAGCCAGATTTGACGGAACATTTTCTCGATGTCTGCTGTCATGACAATCTTGTGTTTCCTCCTCCTTAGTAGTATGTCGGCCAAGTCTTCTTGTAGTTTGGGACCGGTCATCATGATGTCGCTTGACATTTGATTTGCAAAAGTCTGGCTGCTGCTTTTTTCCTAGATTCTCCAAGTTTGTCGTAATCGTCCTTAAATGGAATTTTTACTATAAATCGTCTGTGTGTTGACTCAATGTTGATTGAAATGTCTCCTCAACTTGATTTTCTTCCGCTGTATAGCTCCTTTCTTCAGGAATGCTATCAACCTCTATAAATAATTTTAGTTGCTCCTCGATTGATTTTGTCGTCACCATGGCTCTTCTTCGTCACCATGGCACTTGGTTGTTCATGTTACTCATGCTGCCGAGTACAATCCATCCGAGCTCTGTGCTCTGCGCCATTGGCTCTCGGTGGCTACCTTTGATAATGTCGTTAGCTATTATTAATGGATAGTAATCTGCGCCTAGTATGATATCAATCGGTTGAGATAAATTGTAGTGTGGATCTGCTAGTTTTATGTTGTTAAAATGGGTCCATGTGGTATTGTCGATATTAGCTTCTGGTAGTTGTTAAGTTAATTTGTTTAATACCAAAGCTTCCACGTCCAAGCTGAAGTCTCCATTGAATCTTGGCACCAGCTTTATGTTGATCCCATGTTTGCGGATTCCTGCTTCGCTACCGCCTATGCCTGAAATGTTCACATGTGGTTTTCTCTTTTTGATGTTTAGCAGGTTGGCAGCTCTCGATGATATTAATGTAGCTTGGGACCCTGAATCAATTAACGCCCTCATTGTGGTGAGATGTCCAGTGCCTGTTGCTACTCTGACCATTGTTGTTAGTAGTAATACAGGTCCTTGTTGTTTAACTATTAGAGTTTGTGTTGTCCTCATGTTAGTCGATGCCTTGTTATTACCATGCAGAAGAGTGTGGTGATGTCCTTGGCACGCAATGCATCGTATTTCAGATCTGCATGAGATATCCTTTGGATGTCGCGTCAAACAACGTACACAAGTAGTTGTTTCGCTGACCAACTTGGTTCTGTCTAGCGTTGGCATTAGCTTGAATGGTTGCAGCTGTGCGTTTAGCACCTTGGTGAACCCCATAGCCTCTAGTAATTGGAATCTCCTTTCTAGAAAGTTGAAGAATTCCTTCATGTCTGATATATCTCTTGGCTTTTCTAACGTTGTTTCATCCCTAGCTTGTCGATATTGTGTAGCATTTGCAGTATCATGCAAGGATCGAATTGCTCCCGCTGGTGCTACATGTATTGTTGGTAGATGTAACAATGAGCTTCAGTACTTATTTGCGAGTAACCTGGCGTTGTTGTACCTTGCTTGCAGTATTTCCCAGGCTCTCGTATAGTTGTCACCAGTTGTTGCGAGATGATTTATTAACTGGGCCGCACCTTTTTGTAAATTTATCTTTAAGTATGTCATCTTTATTATGTTGAATAGTTGGTTGTTGTTGTGGACGAGCTCTGTGAAGATGTCTTTGAAAGAGTTCCACTGAGTTGGTAATTGTATTTTGGGGAAGTGTATCCTGGCTTCTCCAGACCAGGTTTCGTTGTTTCTTCTTTTTGGTTGCGCTGCCATCGCGATGTTGTTGAGTCCACTCTATCCTTGAGAGTCTCATAGTAGTTATTTGGAAAGTAGGGAGCTGTTTGCTCTTTCTACTAAGAGCTCTATGTGTACAGCATAAATTGCCCCTATTTATTGTGACAATTGAGCCATTTTTAGCCTTATATGCTCCATTGGAATGTTGTTGTTGTCCAATGCTTCTTCAACAGATTCTAATTTTCTATGTATACTCCTCATCAGGACATCTTGCTGGGCCACCCCTTTGCTGGAATTGTCAGACTGTTGTTGGTAGTCCTTACTTGATGATTCAGATGATTGATTAGATTTGCTGAATGATGAAGTTTGCTTTTCTTTCTCGTTGTTATTTGACTCCTCAGGTTGGGCGAAGTTGAATTTGAAGGAAGCATCTGGAGTTGGTGTTGATGACAAGGATGACGAGTTTAGGCGTTGACGCATATCTTCAACATATTTTGCGAATCTTTCCCATACTATTTGCCTCTCTGTTTATTTTCCGGTTGTTGTTTGGCTGTTGAATTTCGATATACATGTTGTTGTGATGAAATCGAAACTTCGATGTATCTTGGCCTCTAGCAATATGTTTGTAGAGTGTATTGGCTGCCGGTTGTTGTGGTAGCTCGAATTCTCAATGTAAAATTCCTTTACAAAGTGAGTTTTATTGTCCGCCATTTTATTGATTTGTGTATGTGCTTAAGTGAATATTTGGAGCTCACCAGTGTTAAACCAAATACTCACTTAAGCACACACACAAATCTAGGCAGAGGTCAGATTTTTACAGATCAAATCAAAAATTGAAATCATTTTTTTTTGTTCTATGCGGCATAAAAATGAGATAGATTTGATTTAAATCAAATTTATATTTTTTGAAAGATTTGATATTTTTTCGATTTGAACTGCACTACCACAACCAAACATTATTGTCAATTATTGACAAGTAAACAAGACATGAAAGTGACATTTTAATAATTTTTTATTTATGTTTTTTTTGCTGTGTTCAAATGTGTTTTGTGTAAATTAAATATTAAACAAATTAATAGTCATATTTTTATTTATTATATATAAACTTATACTTAATAAACACATTTTATTAAACACTTGTTTTTTTATTTCGCAGAATTAGATTTTTGAATATTTAAATTAAAAAATTAATTCAAAAAGTTTAAAAAATCACTCGATCGATTTCGACTTGTTAGGTCATCATCAGGAGTATCTACTGATTTGTAAAAGTAAAATTTTGTTATAAATAGCAGAAAAAAGCAAAAACTAAAAGAAAGGACAAAAATTAAGCAATAAAAAGCAATAAAAATTAATCTATTGATAGCGCAGGCGTGCGATTAGTCATCGGCTAAGTAACAAAATTCGAGGTATATTGAAGTACATTTAATTACCCGACGTATTCGTCAAATTATAGAAAAGGGCGGGGTCTGTAATTGGTGAGAAACGAATTTCTCTCTGTTCGTTAAGGATATTTTGGTTAAGAAATATTGATTTTCGAATTTCGTAGAACTCTAAGGTATCCAAACGTCTGCCTTTAGGTTGTATATGTAATATGTCTAAACTGTTCAAGCTAGCTGTATGATTTTCTAAAGTTAAATAGTTATGAAAAGTTGATTGATTGATTGATTGCAACCAGATAAATCTTCTTTAGCTCCAACTAAAAAATTGCGCCCAGTCTGGCCAATATAGGAGAAACTACAATCATTGCAATTAATCCTATAAACGTCAGATTTGGAAAGGCGATCAACTCTAGGTTTATTGTTAAAAATCATTTTCTTTATTGTGTTATTATTATAAAAAGCAAAACTAATATTGGTATAATTGGACACGATGTTGTTAATTCCTATATACTCTAAGTGACGCCAATTTTCCCGGGTTGGACTATCCGGTGGATAAAGCAATAAAGCAATAAAAAAACAAGTGTTTAATAAAATGTGTTTATTAAGTATAAGTGTGTTTCGCCAAGTGTCTACGGTAAATAGCGTAAAAAGTATATATAAACTTGTTTACCTATATCATAATTTTTTTTCAACAAACACGTTGTTAATTGTCAACACAAATGCATTTAAACATAATATATTAATTCACGTGCTTTGAGAATTGTCAAAACTTGATGTATGCTCTATTCCATGGGAAAAAATTGTTGTCAGTAAAAATAAAAGAGAGAAAATATATAGATTTTGCTGGTTATGTACGAAACAAAAAATGTTGTCAGTAAAATTTTACTGAGACAATAGTTGTGATCGTGTTAGTGTACTGCCATAATGCTGCTGTAAAAAATGTAGACTGGGAGTATTTTTTATGGCAGTATTGTTCACACATCTACAAAAAATGTATGTAAAGATGAGATATTTTTCTCACACTCATACAAAATAAGTCGTTCGCCATGTTCATAGTCAAATGACGATTTTTTTTCTCGTGTTGAAATTTGTTAACGTTAGTGGCTTTTTGTTGACACATATATAACACATGTATATATAACACATATTGCCATTAATTTTTAAATAATGTTAAAGCCACATGTAATTAAGTTTTTAAGTTACACATTAAGTTTTAATGTTTATATTCATATGTGTATTATAATATTTTTCTTATAATTTTCTTATACCGGGTTTCCATCGTCATAGTATACAAGTATAATAGTATTATAATATTAAAGTATTACGATGGAAAACCAAAGTTGATAGTATAATAGTTTATTAAAATATTTCAGTATACTAGCTATCAAATTGCCGCCCCGGTGGCAAAGTGGTTAGCATGCTTGCTCCAGCGACCGGAGGTCCCGGGTTCGATTCCCGGTGGTGACAAGGAAAAAATTTCACGGCTGGTTTAGGATCAATGAATTAATCACTCATTATCCGAAATGAAAATATGATTATGAAACCTCATTTGACGCGGCCAAATCCCTTGATGGGATATAATGCCAGAGAGAGAGAGAGAGAGAGAGCTATCAAATTATAATACGTAGCAAATATTATTTTTAACGTTACAAATTTAACAGTGTAAAAATAAATTTAATTTTTCTGGCTTATCCATTACCATTTTTAATATTTTCTCGTTGCAATGAGAAACAATTTGTTGGCTGATTATCGTTGTATATTATTATTACATAATACGTGTCAAATAAACTAATAATATCCTTTTTATCAAACGCTCATTTCGAATAAGCTTATTTCAAACCGTGCGATGGAAAACCAACAGTGCTTGATAGTAAAATAGTATTATTCTATTATTCTATTATGCTATCGACGATGGAAACCTGGTATTAATCGAATTACACCGGTGTGTAGTAGCTGTTGCATGAGATTTTATCGAGCAAAAACATGAATATTTTAATTTTTCAAAATGAATTTTTATTTTTATTTAATATGCGCAAAGTTATTTGTCTTTTGCGCATCAATTTATTGTTTATTTATATTTTATTATTATTATTAGTTTTATTGTTGTTGTTTATTGTATTATTTTATTTTCTATCTAGTCTTTTTCTTTTTTATATTTCATATTTTCTATTTTTCTTACTCTTATTCATATTTTTTTTCTTAATACTTTTACTTCTAATACTATTTCTAAATCTGTATTGTAACATGAGTTGTTCTGGAGTGTGTATTTCATACTATGTCCACTTTTGACAATTTTTTAAATAGACTTGACTGTCTTAAAATTTGCCATCTAAATGTACGATCTATCCCTAGTAGCATTTCTAGCTTACAAATTCTTTTCCGCAAAAAACGGTTCCATATTGTGGGCATTACTGAAACCTGGCTTAAATCACACCATACAAATAAGGCTTTTAAAATAGACGGTTATAAGTTATTAAGACAAGATAGAGCAGGTAGAGGTGGGGGAGGTGTTGCGTTGTATATAAGATGTGACTTATCAAGACATGCTAAAATTACAGATATTTCCAAAAGGTCGCACTTTAACCTGGATCACTTGGTAATTGAATGTACTCTAAATTCTGTTAGGTTGGCTATAGGTATAGGATATATGCACCATAGAGGCTTGCCACTTGAAAATTTCGAGGATGTACTTGCGTCTGTTAGTGAGGAGCATAATAACATAATATTTATGGGGGACTTCAACGTTGATCTCCTCAATGAGAATGACGCTAGAAATTTTAAACGGTTGCTGTCGCACTTTAATTTGTCTACCTCACAGTCTAAGCCTACCAGAATCCATAACAACGGTGGCTCACTAATTGACTTAATTCTATCTAGTCCATCTATACAACCATGTGATATATTTCAATCAATTGGTGTTGCTGATCACGAATTAATTGGTGCTAATTTCAATATCAAAATTATTCGTAAGTCTGAGTATATCACTTTTCGTAGTTTTAAGAACCGCCAATGTGATGTCCTTCAAGAAGACATCGATCGTCTTGACACTTCTGCAATCTATAATTGCAATAACATTAATACTAAGGTATTACTAATGAATCGCGAAATCATTGCTCTTATGGATAAACATACTCCATTCATGACTAAGCGAATTGATAATACCAAGCCCCAATGGTTAACAAGAAACATTTTAAATGTCATTCAACTTCGTGACTTATCGTACAGAGTCTGGAAATCATCACGGTTACCCGAAAATAAGAACATATTAAAATACAATGATAAAAAAGTTAAAGGAATGATTAAGGCCTCCAGGAAGCGTTTCATTCAATATAAGCTTGATTTAGGTCGCGGTTCTAAGGAAATTCGGAGATATCTCAGAGATGAAGGTATCAATAGTCAAGAAGATCAAAGATGTTTGATCCTAACCAGCTTAATTCGGCTTTTGTTAATATGGTCCCTAATGCCGACCTATCTCTTCAATCACTCAGCTCTGCTAATCCATTCCCTAACAATTTATCTAGTGTTGGGTACTTGAATAATAAGCGGCGGAATGTTGAATTATTTCAATTTACGGAGGTCAACGAAGATCAAGTTTTAGCAGCTATACAATCCATTAAATCGAATGCTATTGGTGATGATGGTATATCTCTAAAATTTATCAGATGCTGTATTCCAGCAATTTTACCATTGCTAGTCCATGTTTTCAATGCTGTGTTAAATGCGCAGACTTTCCCTGACTGTTGGAAAATTAGCAAGGTAATAGCCATTCCTAAAAAAAAAGATCCATTATTGCCAATTGATATGCGCCCTATATCTTTATTGTCGTCTCTATCCAAGGTCTTTGAACGAATTATGGCTGACCAAATGCATTCGCACTTATCGCTAACTCAGACCTTGTCTGAATACCAATCGGGGTTTCGTAAATTACATAGTACAACTTCTCTACTGGTCCATGTTACTGATTTCATTCGATCTTGTATAGACAGAAATAATAATGCCATTCTTGTACTTTTAGATTTCTCCAAGGCCTTTAATTCTATTAATTTTAACCTACTGCGGATTAAATTAGAAACCCAATTTGGCCTATCAACTGAATCCAGTAATTTAATTTTGTCATATCTCAATGGAAGATCCCAGTATGTTATAACCTCGGAAGGTCAGTCAACGCTTTTACCTTTAACATCAGGTGTCCCTCAAGGCTCAATACTGGGACCTATTTTATTCTCCTTGTACATAAATGATATCTCACGACTATCTCTTAATTGTAACCTCCACCTGTTTGCCGATGATGTTCAAATTTTCAAGGAAATTCCTAATCTTAACCCATTACCTATTATTCAATCTATTAACAATGATCTCTCTACGATTAACAATTGGGCAATTAACAATACTCTTGTCATTAATGCATCGAAGTCACAAGCAATTATTTTTGGTAAAAAAATCGATTATAATTTATTTCCACCTATAATAATCAACGATGGGGTTCTACCTTACGAATGTTCTGTTAAAAATCTAGGAATTATTATGTCCAACGATCTTAGCTGGGACAAACACATTGATCTTATATGCCAAAAAATGTATAACATCTTACGCCTGTTACGTATCAAACGGCTGGGTACTCCACGAAATACTAAATTGTTGCTTATACGATCACTAGTTATGAGTCATCTACTATATTGTGACATTATCTTCTCAAATTTAAATAGTTATCTATTGAGAAAAGTTACTAAAGTATATAATGGGTGTCTTCGATATATCTTTGATTTACGCCGGTATGATCATATTTCACCTTTCAAAAATGAAATTTTTGGAATGCCGTTAAATAAGTTCTTCGAGTTTGGGATTAGTCTTATTCATTTTCAAAAATATTACTTTTACACTAGCTCCAAAATACATTAGAAATGGATTTAAATTTGCCCTCTCCAACAGAACTAAAGTTCTTATCATTACCACTCATAATTCATCGTACATGAATGATGCGCTTTCTGTACGGGGGGCTGTTCTTTGGAATGGTCTACCTCTTGCACTAAGAGAAGTTAAGTCTATTGATACTTTTAAAAAGCGGTACACGGAACACATTATGTTGCAATAATCTAATAAAATATCTCTTATTCCATTTTATAGTTTATTGTCATTTTGTTTTATTGTTGTTGTTATTATTATTATTATTACTATTATTTTATCTGTTTTATTTTATTTTATTTTATTTTATTTTAAGTATATTTATAACTTTTTATATTGTATTAGTATTCTATGGTTATATGACCATTATTTTATACTACCATCAAACTTGGTTCTTGCAGCCTTGTAGTTGCGTAAGTTTGATTTATAATAAATAAATAAATAAAATAAATAAATATAAAAATTAAAATTTTAAAATATAGAAAAAGAAAAATCGAAATGTACGAAAATGTACAAATTAAAATTTTTATGAAATTTTTAGGTTATGCCAAAATGTAAAACCATAAAATTTTACTATATAAATGCAATTAAAAATATTTGTGTTCTTTGTCACTTTTATGAAATTATAAAGTTTTTTTGCTTTGCGTTTTATCAGTAAAAAAATTAGTGTCAGTCAAATTTTTTCCATGGTATTAAGGCTTAAAAAACAACAAATGGTCGCTTACATCAGGAGGCTGTTCGTAAACTCTACATTGTTAACATTGTTACAACTGTCATTGTTAGTATGACGTATGTGCTTAACAATGATTTTGTTACAAGTGTCAATGATTTTCCAGATGACGATGGCAGAAAAAAACAAAAATAAAATGCAAAACAAAAAACTAATTTCTATTCTCCTCTCATCAATATGAAAATTATATAATAAACTAGATATCCGTAGACTTAGAGTATTAAACTCATACTTTTTAAATAATACTTAATTATACGCATAGTACTGTTATCAAACACATTGACCACATTAAAAAGTTCATTAAAAATTATTTTGTTTAGATATTGATGTGAAAGAATATTTGTTTCGCTTGATTGTAGCATAATTAGTACTTTGACAGCTGGAAAGGCAGTCTCGAGTAGAGTTGAGAATGACATTTGTAACAATGTTAAAACGAGTTTACGAACGACAAAAAGCACGTGCTCGTTGTTACAATGATAATTTCAGAACGATTTAGAGCTGTCATTGTTAACAATATTGTAACAATGTAGAGTTTACGAACAGCCTCCAGACCTAACACTGACAACAAAAAAAAAAATTTACGTTCCTTGGCAACTGGCAAAACGATTTACTTTTTGGTTCGATAGAACTTCACATTACAACATTGCACATGGCAGTACTTTACTATTCGATTCGCTTCGCTTCGTGCTATAAAAATTCTAATCAGGCGGGAAACATATCGCATTTCGTTTGACAGTTTGTCAATCGCATATCACAATAACATTTAAAGGCAGATACAATTTTTTTTCTTTTGTTAGTTTTATTTAATATTTAGTTTTAATAGTGCTTTATTTATTATATAATTCTTTTAGAATAAACACTGTTGAATAGTTGAAGAAAATCTCAGTGATATAGCAATAAAACAAAAAATATTTTTAAGGTTAAAAAGTTTGTAGAAAATTATTTTTCGCCTTTGAAAATTATCTCCCACAATCATGGCAAAAGTTCATATTACAAATGTTGTTGTGTTGGATAATCCTAGCAGCTTTTTTAATCCATTTCAATTTGAGGTCACATTTGAATGCATCGAGGGATTAAAGGAAGACTTGGAATGGAAAATGATTTATGTTGGTTCCGCCGAATCAGAAGAACACGATCAAGTATTAGACTCCATATATGTGGGACCAGTACCCGAAGGTCGTCATATATTTGTTTTTCAAGCCGACCCACCAGATGTTACTCGAATACCTGAACAGGATGCAGTTGGTGTTACAATAGTACTTTTAACTTGCTCATATCGTGGTCAAGAATTTGTTCGGGTCGGATATTTTATAAATAATGATTACACAGATCCGGAATTGCGTGAAATTCCTCCTTCAAAGCCACAATTCGATAAATTAACGCGGAATATTTTGGCATCTAAACCACGCGTCACTCGCTTTAAAATCAACTGGGATGATCAGCAACAAAATGGCGCGAATTGCCGTATTGAAGATGACGGGAATACAGATGGTACTGGTAATGAATTTTATCAAACAACCGCGACTGATATAAACATGGACCCAAATATAGAAATTCACGATGAAAATAGTCTTGCATTGCCGCCTGATAACACAACAATTAATGAAAATTCAAATTCATTAGCAATGGAGTGTTAGAATATAAATTTCTACAGTTGATATTGGTTTTTCTATGAATGGAGTTAATTTATCGTTTTGAATAAATATTAGAATTTTTTATATCGATGAAATTTGTTAAATATATAAAAATAAAACGAACGAATACTTGTAAATAAAAATATATTTTCTTTGGAATTTTTTGTAAGTCATTTTAGTATTTGGAATTACATATGTATATTTTTACAAATTTAAATCGACATCTTTTACAATTGCCTCGTCCCATGGCCCATGAATATTACTTTTGTACCGTTGATGATGCACAAAAATGATGGGACAAATTAGATTAATAAATAGAAATACCGATAAATATGTTGCTAATACTGGAAGTGATATTTGCCACAGAAAATATATACAAAACGATGAAATTGTAACCAGCCACAGGGGTGATCGATTAATTGCAAAGAACAACGGTCCCAATACAAATAATATCGATGACGTAACCAGCAAGACGTACGCATGGAATGCTGATGTAAGCCGAGATGATAAACAAATTGCTCCGAATATTGCAGCATTCACGGATATTGCATTTGATACCAAAAATGCGGGTATCCCATAATCAAACGTTATTAAATGTAAAAAGAGTACGGCAAATGTTGTTGTATATATTGAATCCGTACTGATGCTTTCGGTTAGTGTGTACAAAATTGGGCAAAATAAATATCCAAAGACTAGTACACAAATGGCCGTTTTAGAATCGTCTCGTATAATTGAGAAATTAATACGGACATTTCTATAAATGATGTATCCTATTCCACATATTAATACTGAATTAAGTAAGATGAATTCGGACGGTATCAATTCCATGTACATTAAGTAAAATATAATTAAAAATGATGTTACTAGAGAAATTTGTAAATTTAGCCGGGTAGCTCCCAGGATCGCTTCTTGTAACGTGAATTGTTTAACATTTATATTTTTCTTGAGTCCATTTAAGAAGCTTGGATCTGTGTAGTTATCCGGATATCCATCATTCTCGTACAGATTCTTCTTCCATGGTTTTCTTTTATTAATCGTCATCGTAGTAATTTATAAACATTTCCGTCCACGAAATATTCTATATAATATTTTTTGTTTATATTTTGGAAACTGACAGCTCGGTCTATTGCTCAAAAGCTTCGATTATATCGGACCACACTAAATATTTGCTATATTTTGACATTTATTTTGACACAGGGATGGAGAGTTGTTTGTAATTTGTATCAGCTTTTACGAAGTACCGACAAGATGCACGTTGTTTAAATTAATTATTGTTAAAATTAAGAATAAATATATTTAATAATAAATTCTAGAGAGTGATAAAATATTTAAAAAGATTACAATGGAAGACGATGATGATGAAATAATTGATGAGGTACAGTTTCGTAAACTTTTCCCCAACGACATAACCTAAAGAGTTCTATTTTCAGATTCCAGTCTATTTATCAAAAACCCTCACCGAAAATTTGTTTGTGTTTCAATACCCGATGAAACCAATAAATACCGATTTTGAACAAACCAGCGTTGTAAATTGTTGTGTTAAGCCGCTTAGTAAACAAGTTAAGGTCGATTTTGCATTAGATACCGCTTCAAAAAATTACGATGCGTTTAAGGGTGAACAATTGGCTTTGGCTGCTGATGGTAAACACCCGGCGAAAAACGAGAGACCAACATTTAAATCGGGCACAATGGATAAGCAAAGTTACATAAGTGCAATACCAACTGATAACGTGGATAAATATGTTATTGGAATTGTTCAGGATCATGAATTTCATTTGACTAAAATCAATGGTATTATACAGATGCGCCCAAATTACAATTATTTTGATAAATTAGATAAACGTAATAAGGCCGAGCAGAAGGCGGAAAATGAGGCAGACCTAGATGAAGAGGAAATTAAACAGGTTACAGTAAAATTTTCGCGAATTGAAAATGAGAAGATTCGAAAGGCTCGGGAAAAATCATTTAATTTTGTTTCACAACGTGGTAGTGACGAGCCGTGGTGTGAAACTCTTTGGCACCCAAAAAGTTCATCGGTATCCGAGTTGGAGAAGCAAAAATTATTTTGTACAAACAACGAACGAACCGGTCATGCTTTAAGTTTAAGTAGTAAAGAATATTTTGACGATCTCTTGGTTAGCGAGGATAAAGTTCTCTCAGCCGACCAAGTTATTCAGCGTGCTGTAATCTCGCGTGAAGTGCTGAAAAATATGTCGATACTAGATCAACTTAAAGTTATGTTGCGCGATGCTAAAATGATGAATTTCCAACAAATCCTAGAACTTTTCGATGACAAATCCATTACTAGTGAAAAAATATTGAGGTCATTACCTTTAGCTGGCTTATTGATATGCGGTAATTGGGTTGTCCAGTCAGAATTTTTATATCCTCCAGAAACTGTGTCCAGCATTAATGGTGTGCCGGCCGAATTAATGTGCCGTGGTCGTGATTATATTTTATGTAAATTATCGAAAGGGGATAATATTGATCGCCGTCGAATTGCTAATATCATTCAGTTGCCACCCGAAGAAGTTTTAGAAATTTTAAAAACCGTAGCCTGTTTAAATCCTACAAGTAGACGTTGGGAGCTATTGCTGCCCCCTGATAAACAATTTGAACAAAAGTATCAGGAATTAGTTCAGCGTCAAGAAGTTTACTGGAATGCAAAGGAAGAAAAATTCCTTGAACTAGAAATGGAAAAATCACCGAAACGAGTTCGGAAAAAATCGGTCCGTGAAAATAAAAGTTAAACATTTCAATTATATGTACAATAAAATTATTTGAAATAGATAAATTGTGAATTATTATTATTATGAATATTTAGCGTTTTATAATTTTCATTGCTTCTTCTAAAATTTCAGGATACATTTGATTCCGATTCTGTTTGGTAATACTAAACAGTTTGATACCATCCAAATTATTTAATTGTACAGTTACATTATTCTGTCTTACACGCGTTCCTATTGTAGCAATCAATGCCGTCTTCCCTGTTTTGAGACTTTCAATTACGCTTTCCATGTAGCTTTGAAAGGAATTACTCAAAAGTTCCATGCCTCCAATCTCATCAATTACAATAAGTTGTGAGTCAGTTTTAATAATCGAGTCTAGAATTGCATCAAAATTTTCTATATATACGTGATATTTCCCAACTCGTTTATCAGTTGTTGCATTTGGTAGTAGATTTGGTGGATTTCTTGCTAAAATGCTGTGACGGCCATCGAACGTTCTAATATCAAAGCCGATGCGTTCGTGTTTCTCATTTCGAACTTCTTCCGTATAAAACCCAACGAAATTTATGGATTTCTTCTGGAGATCTTTAGCTAATTTTTTAATAATTGTTGTTTTTCCAACACCTAAAACAAAATTTATTTAAATTTTATATTCTAGACAATTTAAATAGTGTTTACCGGGAAATCCAGTTAAAAGCAAGGTTGACATTTTATTAGACATAAAAAAAAATTCACATGTAATTTACAGTTAATCTTCTTTTAACCAAATCAGCTGACATCTGGCGTGTCGTGCTGAAACTTAATAAAATAAAAGTTATAATCACGGATACGCTACCCAAGTATAACAAAACGAAAGTAAAAATTGAGCATAGTATTTTCCTTCGTTTTCATCTAAAATTAACGAAAGTTAAACTTCACATTATAATGATAGTGTTTGTAGCGTATATGTGTAAACTGTGTTGTTACTACTGTATACTGTGTTACCGCAATTTTTATTTCGTAGGAATGTGTATAGCGTGTAATGTACATGGTTTGTTTTTATTTTTCATGTTCACGACATGAGTTTGGTAATTTTATAAAATTTTGTTAAAAAAATTTAAAGATGTGCGTTAATTTAAATAAAATTACATCAAAATATATTTTATATCTATTCAAATATTGTTTTCATAAATTAATTAATTTCTAGTTCAGTTTTAAGTTTTTAGGTAGAAAACAAATGCGAAAATAATAAACTTGATGTGCAATAATCATAGTACCTATTTGGAAAATTATTTAAACTTTAAATATTACAATCAAAGAATAATTTCAATTTGTGTAATAATAAAAAATAATTAAAAAATTAACTAAAATATAATTTAGATTCGTATATAATATGTATATATGTATGTATATTTTTATACCGCAAATTTAATAAAATAAAAATATTCATTTTAAACCTAAATTTTTATTTTGCTCTCACATTTGGATGCCGCCATCTTTTTCTTCTAACATTTTCAAATATAGCATTTTACATTCATGCACAACCTCGCTCCCGCCATTTTGTTTTTTGTCTTTTCTGTTCACACATACATGTATACAATTCTCCTTTATTGAGTTTCGTTCAGTTTCGAATAATCGCGACACGTTTCATACGTTTTATTTTAATAAATTGCAACTCAAACTTAGAAAAATACTAGACTAAGTTTAGTACTTACCCAAGTATTTTTACTTTAAATTTTTCTGGCGATATTCGTACTTAAGTACTAAACTTAGTCTAGTATTTTTCTAAGTTTGAGTTGCAATTTATTAAAATAAAACGTATGAAGCGTGTCGCGAAAATCCGAAACTGGACGAAACTCATTATAAACATTTTATTGCATGTGTATACGTATTGAGAAATATTTGGCGGGAACAATTGTGCTTGTGTTTGTTTAAACGGCAATTTCAAATTTTGGTTGTAAAATTAAATGTTTTTAAAGAAATATTTTTGTTTTTGTAATATAAAATGATTTATTAAATTCATTATTGATTACTTTGGACATACATATATATACATTTCGATTAAATTATTCAGTTTTTTAATTTCTAATATTTACACTAGATTTTTTTTTTAAATAATTTTCCCTGTTTGTCTTTTATATAATAAAAGTAATTTGTGGATATTAAATCGGTTTCGATAGAGTTCGTAAATTTTTCCATAGTACAATCTAAAATGTTGAAAATAATATTATAATTATTAAATTTAACACGGAGTAACGTAAACCATACCTCACATTATCTTTATTGACCGTTAAACGTAAACTTGCAGCTAGGCTCTATGGTGAACAGCTCTGTAAAGTTTGCCCTAATGCACTTTTTTAGTTCGTGGCCATCTTGCTTCATAAATAATGATTTCTAAATATAAAATAGGAAAACAAAATATAATAGATTGTACCAAAATAACTCGAATGAATCTTTACATTACCAATTGTTTTACAGCCTTCCTATCTTCAATTAAATTAATATCAAAGTTGACAAATGTATCCGCATCGTTAAACGTTACTATAAACTTAGCGTTCTCACAATAAACTAAATAACGCCATTTGTATACGCATATGTATATAATACGTATACGCTACAAACACTATCATTATAATGTGAAGTTTAACTTTCGTTAATTTTGGATGAAAACGAAGGAAAATACTGTGCTCAATTTTTACTTTCGTTTTGTTATACTTGGGTAAGTACGAATATCGCCAAGAAAATTGAAAGTAAAAATACTTGGGTACCCACACAACGGCCGATGATCCCCTTATTTGTTGGGATTCCCCTATCAATTTTCCTAAAATGTATATTTTGGTACATACTTTAATCATAAACTTTATACATATGTATTGTAATTATTGGTGTATTTTGTTGCACGATTACAACAACACCACCATGGCTAAAGCAAACTAAAGCATTTTAAAATGTTGCTTTAGCTGAATATAAAGCAGGGACGCTATGTTGTACCATCACTTCGAATCGAAATTTGAAAAAAGTCGAATAGCGGTGTATCATTTCCGAAAAGCAAAAGTGATATGTACAACTTTCTCTTTTTCGATTCGACTTTTTTCGAATTTCGACTTTTTTCGATCAAAGTGATGGTACAATATACTGCCCCAAGGGTATATGTTGTGCCACTTCGAATCGAACTTCGAGAAAAGTTAAATGGCGGTACATATATTGTATCATTTTCGAATCGCGATAAATGCTAAAGTTTCATCTTTTAAAACCAAAGTAATAATAAATGTATTGACATTTCATTCTAGAAAAGGTATTGCAAGATTAAAAAACGATAAAAGTCAAAAATGAAACTCACTTTTTCGATTCGAATTTTTTTGAATTTCGACTTTTTTCGATTCGAAGTGATGCGGTACAACAACCCCCTGGGGCGGTATGTTGTACTATCACTTCGAAACTTTGAACTCGTTTAAAACATTGGTTTTAAATGATGAATCTTTATCATTTATCGCGATTCGAAAATGAGAACATACCGCCATTCGAATTTTTTCGAATTTCGATTCGAAGTGATGGTACAACATATCGCCCATTTGGTTTAGCTGAATACCAGTAGGTGTCAAAATATATTTTCTTGTTTTTGTATATTTTGAATAATGTATAAATTTGTATAATTATATTGTGTTTAATATAATTATTTTTACAATATACAATGTAATTGTTGTATATTATGAATACAAAAATATAATTTTATAAAATTATTATTTTAAAATGTTTGCTGCGCAAAAATATAAATCATTTTATCATTGGCGTACTTTCTCGAAAAAACTAAAGCAAAAACGATTTATTTCTCAACAAGATACACAATAATAAAATTCCGTTAAATTCTATTTCCAGTTAATGCTTTCGTAAAATAGGTAGCCTGATCCGCTAAACAAAAAAGTGCGATTCGAAAACCGTTAAATTTTCGATCCATAAACGATATACATATCCCTTTTCCGGCCGGCCATCACAATTGTGTGGGCAACGGAAGATAATCATGTCAAAAATTTATTTTTGTATGTGTTTTGGACCATCATACATATTTCTGCATTCTACTTACTCGTTTTCGTCCGAAAAATAACACTATAACCATATATTAAATAACTTATATATAGGACGTTCGTGTTCTTTTTTCTCTTATCTTATTGCATTTACCGTAATTATATTTTTTGTCACGGTGTCGCTTTTGTCGTTTTTTCGAATTTTTTTCGAAAAATTGCCGTTTGTTTACTTTTTTGTAGACGACTAAGCTAAACAGTTGAAAAAGTTACATTTAGTTTTACTTTTTCACCAGCTAAGTTGATTTTCGAGTTTTTTTTAACGAGTTTACTAAAACAGCTAACTTCACTGTTGCCTTATAGAAAAAAAAAAAATTTGGAACAAAATTTTACAAGGCAATGTCCTATATTGATATTATTTAATATTTGCTATAACTTTAATAATAAAATAATTAATATGTTATCAAAAACAAATAATTAATATGCTATATAATTTATATGTTGCCAATTTATAATGCTTTCAAAAAGAATTCCGATTTAACTAGGATCCATTAAAATTCGGAAGACATTACAACTTGTCATTTTTTGCATACGCATTTGTGTGTGGTAGTCTACACATTTGTGTGCGGTGAACTTATGTAGAAGCAAAAAAACTTGTTTCTACATAAGTTCACCGCGGAAAAAGGATATATTTTTACTATCGCACACATTTAAAACTATTTTCGCACACATCTAAAACTATTTTTCTACAAAACAGATTTTAGTGTTAATTGTTTGAGTATACTGTGAAAAAATAATACTCCATTTTTAATTTTTTTATTTATAAATTATTAATAATTTTTTTTTATAACTTTATAAATAATAAGTATAGTGTAAATAATAAGTATAGTGTAAATAAAGTAACGTTTCCAAAATGAATTAAATGTGATAAATAACATTAATATGTATTGAAATTTTTACAGATTTTAGATTTTTATAGAAAAGTTTTCGATTTGAATCTAGTTTCTAAGGCATTTTTTTTAAGTTCACTTTAACGTTATTTACATTTATATGTAGGTTTCAGTGGTTTACACTTAGGCCATTTTTGGCCCATTGTGATACCACGCATTCATGCTACATCATTAACCCATTCACCTATTCACCTACTCACACAACTACAGTATACCACCTGCACATTGCAAGCTCCATGTCAACCTGTACATTGACATGGACGGTGGGTCGGCGTTGAATTCTGCACTCCATCAGGGGGTCTTAGTTGTGTTTATTAACATCACCGATTGTTATCGATGATGAAAATTCGATTTGCATCTATAGCCTCTGCCGAAGCTTTAACCACACCGAAGTGCCGAAGCTTTAACCACTGCACCACTTGTCCGGTTACATTTATATGTATGTTTACCTAAAATATTAAAAATACATTTAAAAACAACTATCAGTTAATTTATTATCTTTCTTTGATAATATTCCACCAATAATTATTTATTCTTCTAATCCTAGTAAATATGTACATACATTACAAACGATACTACAATTTCGATATGCAATTGCATCGTTAATTTCGAACTGTTTTCGGCTAGACAAATATACATAAATATATCACAAAATACGTAATATTCCCGTACACACTAACACATAGAAAATGCATCGCCAAAAGTCTAATTATCCAGTGCACCTAGAATATAGTAGACATAAATTTAATGACATAGCAAGCAGTGTGGCCTGTAGTATTCTAGGTGCACTGAATTATCATAGTACGATCAATGCCTTCTAAACTACTGGCCGCTTACACCAACTGATGACGACACGCTAAGTCGACGGGTTCATCGTGTATTACCCAGATGGCAGATATATTTTAAAAAAGAAATTGTAATTATTACATCGTAGCAGAAGGTTATTCGGTTTTTATTTAATTTTCCAGTTTTTTCTAGTTTTTGTCTTCGCCTCGTTCTCTTAAAATCAAAATACATTTCGTCATACAATTACAACCATTTTGGATACAATTGTATCCATTGGATACATTTTGTTATTAAATTTAAGATTTGGATGCATGGATACGGATCATAGTTTTGGATACATTTTATTATGCTGTGTACAATTGGATACAATTTCTAAAATTGATTTTTTTTATTTTCTTTATATTTGTGCGGGCATTAATCAATCCTGAAAAAAATTAAAATTACTCGCAAATAATTCAAACTACTAGATTGCGAGTGAAAAGAACTTTTTATTTTCATTATTTCACGGAACGCGAATTGACCCCCAGCATGTCGATTCTGGTTTTCCTTAGGAATAGGAAAATGAAAAAATATTTGATATTTTTCTAGCAGTTTTGAATTTTTTCCTAAATGTTTATTCTGGCAATACGGAATAGGAATTTTATTTTTCCTATTTGTAGCAGTTTTGACATTTAAAATTCCGTACCTATTTGAGGTACAGAATTAAATTCCTATTCAATTATTGCAGGAGTTACCGAGATAATATTTGAATTAGTAGTTTTCAGATTTAAATAATGTTAAAATGTGATTTTTGTTAAAACTATTTAATAAATTAAAATGTTTAAAAATTAATAATTTAAATAAAAAACTTAACGTTAACTGAAACATTATTAAAGTACCAAGTGTTTCGTAAACTCCCATGAAAATGCAGTTGTCGCTTAAGATTTTATCTAAATGATTGAAGATACGCCTAGAACATTTATATTCAAAAATGCAAAAACGCCTTAAGAATTATGAAATTATTAATAACAGTATAAAATTCTACCTTAAAACGCTATATAACATAATTGCGTATTATACACCTTCATTTGAAAAGCTTTGCACCACTAACATATCAGATTAGTATTTTAGTAGATTTTATTTCAGAATCCTTTACCACATGCCACATACAGGTCATCTTATTACACACCCGGTTCTCGTAGGCTATCGGCTGAACATTTGTAATTTAGTGTTTAGTGCATGTTACAGAGTAGTTATAATTTAGACCAGATGCATGTGTTTTTGGTAGAAATTCGATTGAGTAATTCAACAATTATTTGCATGTTTCTTGCTGTTTTGTCACTAACCGCATGCGGCTACCATTGATTTTTGATTTCTTAAACAATAAAATAAAATATACACATTTTAGTGTGTTAGTTGGAAACAAAAATTAATGGTAGCTACCCTCTCGCTGATATCCCATCTACATGCGATGAGAGGGGAGAAAAGTTCGTTTTTTTAAGAAATCATCATAAAAATTAAACAAATATCGATTTTATGCAAGGAGACTGTCAAATGTTCAATGTTTTTGGGATTTTTCGATCACATCAATTTGTTAGTTTTTTAATTTTTTTTTGTTATGAAAAACGGTCACTGGTAAAAATTCTCTCAGCAATGATAATAATATGATGTATTTATATTTGTTTCATTGTAATACGTTGATTCACTATCATCATGAACTGCAACGGACCGATATTAGGGTGCATTTGAGCCAAAAAAATGAAATTTTGCAAAAAATTAGGGTGGCTTTTAAGTTGTGGAGGTCAATATCTAAAATATACTAGTTTTCTGGGACAAACGGTTGATGTCATATTGTAGGTGAGGTTTGTGGCTAATAATCCTGAAAATATGAACCAAAAGTCTTGGGCTAGTTTTTTAACAATTTGGCCGAATGTGGCCAGCCGATTTGGCATTTTTCAGTTTTTTGGCCAAAATAACCCTCCACCCTAATTTTTTGAATTTTTTTTATATGCTATTTGATAGCTGTTCAATACCTTTCCAACGATCTGCATATGTCCGGGGTATGTCAAATAGATTCAGCGATGAGGGCGTGGCCAAAATGGCCAAAAATGGCCTTTCAGAGCCAAAATCAAAAAGTTGTAGAACAAAAGTTGCTTAGTTTTTCAAGTACTACAAACTCTGAAAATATGAGATCAAATGAAAGAAGTACGGAAAGAAGTACGGACAAACAAACAAACATATGTATATACCAAAGCAAGATTATATGGAGTCGTCATAGAAAAATTTCCAAATGTCATAACCTTGGTCAAAATCATCCGTTTTGGACGTTTGAGGTGTCGCTGAATTGGTATTGACGTCTATAATCATAATTTGCTAGTTGGGGCACTTTTTGAGGCAGTTATACCAGTTATACCCAAATAATTGGGGCACTTTTTGGGCCAGTTTTTGGGGCAATACCCGAAAAACTGATTTTTTGGGGCAGTTTTCGGAAGGTCATATCTCCACTCAATGTTGGTAGAAATTCATGCTTTACATTATTTGGTGCTAATTTTCAAAACCTTTCCAATGGTATATAACATGATCCTGGCGGCCTCAAAGGCAAAAAGTTCGAAACTAGCTGTATATATACGAGTTCGACTTCCAGCACAGTAGGAGCTTTCGTCACTCGTTTGGACTGCCGTCCAAAGTGATACTTTTTACGCTTTTTGCCGTAGGCACTTGGCGAAACACACTAATACTTAATAAACACATTTTATTAAACATTTGTTTTTTATTTCGCAAAATTTTGCGAAATAAAAAACAAGTGTTTAATAAAATGTGTTTATTAAGTATCGCATACTTGATTAAATATATTTTGTTCTGTGGTAATATTAAGCTTGTGTATAAATATTTATATGGTCAATTTTGATTGTATAACTTTTTAGTTAATCGTTAAATATTTCCATGGAATAAAATATATTTAATCAGGTTTTCGATGATATTTTTCTGACTGCGAAAACATATTTCATGTAAAACATTTAACTGGCGCACAACTAACCGGCCGCTAGTAATTTTTCTGTGCAACCGGGCATAAGTGGATTAAAAAAAAAAATTAAGTGTGCTTTAGACCACACTACTGAAGTAAAACTTCTAATATATATTTAATATTTATAATATAATATAGAAAAATTATAATATTGAAAAAAAAATTGGTCACCCTGTGCGTTCTCGAGTGTCACCTAGCCGTTTATGTCTGATGCCACAAGAGGTAACCTTGTAACTTGGTAACATTTTCAAGGCCAACTAGTCGTAATAGATAATGTTTATGTATGTGTAACAAAATGGACAAAAAAACATTTTTGAAATCTCTTCGCATAGTAAAAATGGCCTTGAAATATTTTTTATTCAGCTATGCTACACACAAGTTTGGTTTCTGGATTCAAACTATTGCGCAATAGATTTTAATTTTTAATTTTAAACCCTTATTTTAAATTAAATCATTAATTTTTTTTGTCTTGTTTTATTCTTTTCTCTCGAAAATAAAATTTAAACAAAAATCTACATCTCAAAAATGCCCTTAAATTTTTTTATTTTCATTTCAATTTTTTTCATTTCGGATTCACGGACAAAAATTTTATTACGCAGCTGCGACGTAAAAATTTTGACCGTGAATCCGAAATGAAAAAAATTGAAATGAAAATAAAAAAATTTACGGACATTTTTGAGATGTAGATTTTTGTTTAAATTTTATTTTCGAGAGAAAAGAATAAAACAAGACAAAAAAATTTAATGATTTAATTTAAAATAAGGGTTTAAAATTAAAAATTAAAATCTATTGCGCAATAGTTTGAATCCAGGAAACCAAATTATAGTGTAGCATGGCTGATTTCATTTATGTTTGTGTAATGTAGTTTCATCGACAATTTGTTTAAGTCGCATTAAAACCTGTATCATATGCAAACGGGGAAAGAAACGAAGAAAGAATCGGTTTCTGTGATACCTCGTGTGGAATGGAGCTGTAATATAGAAAAAAATACATATATAAAATATATCACACGGACGATTTTTTTTGGTCACCCTGTGCGTTCTGGAGTGATTAAGTGAGTGTTATAATATAGAAAAAAAAAAATTTGGCCACCTTTCTTCATTTCTCGAGTGAGTCAGTCAATGACATAGAAGTCTATATTATGACTTTTCAATTTTCCAGTTTTACAATTTTCCAATTTTCAAACTTTCCAGTTTTCCAATTTACCAACTTTCCAAATTTCCTATTTTCATGTTTTTTATTTTCCTATTTTCAAATTTTCCAATTTTTCAATTTTCCAATTTTTCAATTTTCCATTTTACCAGTTTTCCAATTTACCAATTTTCCAAATTTACAATTTTCATATTTTCCTATTTTCCAATTTTCCAATTTTCCAATTTTAAATTTACCTATTTTCCAATTTTCTAATTTTCCAATTTACAAATTTTCCAATTTTGAAAATTTCTAATTTTCCAATTTTTTCAATTTTCTAATTTTTCATTTACCAATTTTCCAATTTTCCTATTTTCTTATTTTCCAATTTTTTTAACCAATTATTAAAATAAAATGGAATCAACTAATGTTCCACCTAGGGATTTATGAATTGTCATGGCATATCCTGATACTAAAGGAAAATGATTTCGTTTTGCGTTTGTTTTGTTCGCCTCGTTCGATTACATTTTTCGTAACGCATTTGCCAGCTTAGTCCCCAAGTCAAGCGTGCCTAAAGAAGTTTTACTTCAAAAATTGACTCATAGTATATAGGATAGGATAATTATTATGGATAAAAAAACAGATTTTTTTCATACAAAAATCGAGTAATGTTCCTTCTCCTTCTGTTTGTATTCTATGGTGCAGGTGTACATGAACAAAGCCTCTAATAACACGATAAACAAATTATCTACAATTAAGATATGCAAGATCTTCCTGATATTAGAAGTTAGTTAAAATGTTAATTATTGATTAATTTCTGCTGTATAGGCGTATACATCGACTAAAATAGCTGCTAAATTTGGTTGCATAAAATGACTTTATAAGCAAGATTAAGTACTTTGTTCCTCAAAATTTTTTAATTTCCTGCTAATGTCACCTCTAATACGAATTCAAGAGAGTGAGAACAAAATTAATGGTAAAATTGAACATAGAACTGCATGCATTCGTTTAACTTTAAATAATTATGTACAACCTCGTAATTTGTAGCTTAATAAAATTCACTCCCGCCAAATAACTTTAACAATTTTTAGTTACTCTAAAGTAAACAATTCGTTTTGATTTTGAGCCAACTAAATATCATTTAAGTTAAATGTTTCAAAGTATATTTTGGCAAATAATTATATTGTTATTTTAATCGTTTTAAAATATTTAAAGCCCAATAAAATTTAATTTATAAATTTTATGTGTGTGAATATATGTAGTTTAAATAAACGAACTAGCAGAACTAGTGTTATTTTTTTTATTTACCAAAAAAAAAAAATTTAAAATAATTTTACATAGGAAAATATTATTCTAATATGATTTTTATTTATTTCAAACACCGATGGAAATAATAAGAATTAAGTAACAATAATGTGAAATTCTATTTACCAAAATCCGACAAAAAAAATTTTGTTTTATTTGACAGAAAAAATCAATTTTTCTTACATCAATTTTTAAAAATGTAATTGATATTTTAACCATTCCCTTAAGCACAAAACGAAATAGTGAATAATGAACTGTTGAAAACAAAACCTTAGAAATAGAAAAATATAAATCTAGTCTATCAATATAATTGATTAATTGCATGGAGAACACTCTAATAAGCTGACATAATTATTTATTTACAATAAAAATTAGGTAGAAACGTTTTCTTAAAGCTGTTAATTCGATTTTATTTTTCTGATCTTTTGGTCTTCTTACTTGGTGTATTAGAAAATAGATGGTTGACCAGAATTTCCTTGATGTTCCTCCCGTTAAACTGCTTATCATTTTGTATGTAAACACTAAACTCGCTTAAAAATTAAATTAACCTACCTATACGCAGTAAACGCCAAGACCATTATTCGCTGAAAGATTTGGAAATTCAAAACATAGTTTGTCAATAAATTGAATGTGATGTAAGTCTGTATTAGCAAGTCAGACAAGAGAATATATAGTAAGCGCGCCACATCCCGTTGTACATTTGACTTTCACCATATAAGAAGTCAGCGTAGGCTAGGTATCCCCTGCGACAGCCATCTAACTAGGTTGGATTTAATTAATCCGAGAATTTCACAATCTCCAAGGAGACGTTTGATTTCAAAATTAATTTGAATCCAGCATTCGTTGTTCGCTTACACGACTAGAAGGTTCGATGCCTGGCTACTATGTGGACTTTAATATCTGCCTCGACATCATTTGTTGATGTTGTAACTGACCAAAGATATTTGATGTCTTACACGTTGTCAAAGTTATGGTCGCCCGTAAGCAAAATGTATTATAATACGATACCATCATATAGATTAGATACAAGGGTAGCTCCTCCATGTTTTAATAATTCTGCAGGAATCCCGTCAAGACCGGGTGTCTTTCCACTTTTTAATCTGCTAATAGTTTCATTTAATTTGCTTTGCCTGTTTGCACAATAGCTCGAATAGGGGTCACTTCATCATTCCTCTTTAGTAATGATTTGAAGTAGTTTTGCCATACTAAGAGAAAATCAGCCACGTTTGTTCTCAACTCTCTCAGTGGAGGTATTTCAGTGCATGCTTCCTGGCGCGAAGATAATCTGTGTAAGTGTTCCGAGCATTAAGAAGCAACAACTTTCATGCCGCTTTCGTTTGTTTTGACGATTTGATGGCACTGATCGTCGAACCAATCATTCTATGCTCTTGGTGGTGGATAGCTAGTCACTATCTATTAGATCTAGCTTAGATATGCTGATGGAATGTCTGTTCGAGATCATGACGTGATCAATTGGTATTCTGTTCTTCCATTATTCGATCGCCACGTGTCTGTGGATTTTCTTATGTTGAAACAACGTACTCGATACGACTAGGTTATACATTATAGCCAGTTCCGTGTCGCATTTGCCGTTGTTGTTACTGTGGTGATGAAAGCTGTGCGGAGCAGTATGTTATGGTTGGATGATGTCATCCCCAGCTCACCAAAGAATACCTCTATGGCATCATCTGATTTGTTTTCAGTGGCACATGAGCATTGACAATCGTGATATTGAATTTCTTTGTGCGATATCTAACCGCGCATATCTGCATGGTTGGTTTTGCGGCGTCGGTACTACTGCGCAGTGAAAATAATAAAGTTTTCATTAACTCGGGTGGAATAAACAAAAAACAACGAGCAAAATTTTATTTAGTGCTGAATTTTGATACTACGTATTTTCCCAATAGTTCGTGAATTTATATATGGTTGGTGTTGGAAAATCGAAGCATACTAGTCTAATGGTGTTAAGTTGGGAGACCTTCCCGGCCATGCCGGTTATGCTAAAATTTGCATTACGAATAATACGTGTTTCTAAATAATGTTAAATAAACCATGAATTGCTGATCTTGGATATGTGTGCATGCCATCTTGTTGATGAAAGAAATATTTTTTTTACAATCAGAGGTCCAATAAGCCTTTTAAATTAACTCCCACACGTAAATATTAAACCGTCTCTGGAAAGAAGATTGACGTTTAATAAATCTTTCTTATTCGTAGTTAGAAATTAATTGTCCGATCCGTTGTATAATTTGTCTCATTACAAGGCGTGAGTGCATCACTCTGTCGAACACCAGCTGTTGTTTTAAAGGGATTTACTACATTTTCTTCGACTACGATTCTATACATATAGACCCAGAACATGTTAATTTACACAAAGAAATTGTCCCAAATAGCGACGATGAGATCGCATACATTTGATACAAGAACGGTGTCTCCGTGTTTAATTAATTCTGTGAATATTCTGTCGAGATCGGATGCCTCTTTTCCTAGGTTTTTTCATACTGAGAAACATGAGTAACGTTTGTTCTCAGCCCTCCATTCCCGTTTTTGGCGCCCATCTTTTACAGTACTGTTTGGGTGGAAGTCTTTAGTGATATTCCTGGAATTGGCAAGACTCATGGCTTAAGTTTCCTTGTTCTCCTTGGAAGCTGAAATTTTCAATGCATTTTCTCGTATGTTCGCGTTTTATTTGTCGAAGGTGCTTCTAGTGTTGCGAGCCAGCCATTTTTCACGAGGCTTTTGTTTATTTTCGATGACAGGCGACATGGTGGTCCTCTTCCGATAGTATTTTGCTCCTAGATGTTGGGTGGAGGTTCTTCGTTTTTACTGTGCTGATCAATGACAGCTGTTTCAAAAGTCTGCTGTTATACGGTCTTTTGTGCTTGTCTGTTGAATAGTATAATTGCACTTGTATGCTGTTTTTAACCTACCACTCAATCCGCTTGTTACGTGTATGACTCACGTTCTGATGAATAACATTAAGGCATCCAATCCTACCTTGAGCACATTATAAAGTCGATTGATATAAGTCAGACACCCGCTTCGGCCGAGACCTCCGATCCTGGAGATCATACAGTGATTTGCTATTTGTTTTGTGGCACTTGTGAACAGAATTTCCTCGGCTCGTCTCGAGGAGATATGAATCTGTAAAATTAAGAAAAACAATTAGAGGAGCATTTTCGTTTTTGACGAATGCCCAGCTAATGAGATGCTCTGATATCGTGTATCTTGTGATTCCATTTAAGCTTTTATTTTCCGACTCCTGATCTATTTATATATAATATATAGATTAATATATAACATTTTTAAATCCAAATAAAAATAATAATTATTAAAGATAAATACTCACTCACGTTATATAAAATCTTCAAAGTATCTAAATAATTATAAATCGAATTTTTTTTTATTTTAATAACTTTATTACTATACAATATATGTTTCTGTATAAAAATAAAATAATAAGCGACTTAAGTGTAGTGCTTTACGTTTCCACAAGTTAAACTGTCGAGTTGTCGATATAATAAATACAAACGATTTATAAATGTTTTTTTGTGCTCTTATTGTTACATTTCTCGAAAAAATAATTTAATAATAATAATTTTGACGTGCATTTATTAATCTTTAGGTAATGCTGAATCACTTTTACCCCGACTATACGCTCTAGTACCGCTTAGCATACGATCCAAAAGACTTTGTTTTGATTTTCGTCGAGCTGAAATCACCTCACGGCATAGTTCATGAAACGCTTCTATCACTGGTTGCACATGTTCGGCAGCTGACACTTCAAAAAATCGACAGTCAAAATCTTTTGCTAATATTTCACCTTCCTCTGTGCTAACTTGCCTTAAATGTATCATATCAACTTTATTGCCTAGTAACGCCAGCGACATATCCGAATTTAATTCCCGTTTCACTTGTTTGATATAATTAAATGATTTTCTATCTGTTATTGAATATACTAAAAAGATTCCATCGGCCCAATTTAGTATTTCAGAAAAATTTGATATGCTTAATTCATTCTCGGTTCCTAACTAAAATGAATATATTATGTAAATAGGCGTTTATTTGAGTTGTGGCATATTGGTGGTTTTTGTTAAAATATATATTGTACTTACTTTGAAACATGTGTCCCAAATTTCAAACAGAACAGGGTCATTATCAACCAAGGCTTCAAATTTATGCCGATTTTCTGTAAATAAAATAAATAGAATTATATTATTAAATAGGTGCGGGTTTCATTTATTGAAAAATTCAAATAGTTTAAAAAACACACGCACACACAGACAAATTTGACACACGATTGTAAAAGAATTTCCTTGCGGTTTACCAACGAGATTCACTTTGATGAAATTCATATTTTACAAAATCTATTTTGTCGAAATACGTGCAGACCATCAGTCCAAAGAGCGCTGCATACTTACACACACAATAAAACTTCCAGTCCTTGTGGAACATCAACTTACACCAAAATTACTGACAAATTGATAGATCAACTGTGCTCCACGATGAAAAACGCATCCCAACGGACACGCGTAAAACTACCCAAAACAACGAAAGCCCCAGCGAATCAGAGACAAGCAACAATCAAATCCGTCTCTAAATTCGGAAAGGAATTCTAAATTCGCTCGGCCAAATATTGGGAGTGAAGAAAACAGACCGCATTACCGATTGACAGTATAACATACTTTACCGAACTCATAGCTGTTAAACTTAAAAGTTCAGCCACAATAGCTGGTGGACACAAAACCACGGGGAGGGCTCTCACTGCGGGAAAGTGATGTAGCGACTGATTTCTCCCACTCACAGAAACGCCACGAGCATCGTACCGTGGATAAAATCACAGTTTTGTTTTCGCAAATAAAATTTGTAGTTGTAGCGTCCAATTATTATCTTGTTGAAGTTATTTAAATGTTGACCCTCAGCAACACGTACTTAGACAGTTTGCGTTTGTGTTCGCTGCAGCCAAGTCTAAAGCTTTTAATATTTTTGTTTATTAATAGATTACCGCGAATGACGATGCTAGTGGAATTTATTCAAACTAATCCCAAAAATACAACAACAACAAATTTAAGGTGTTCTTATTGGTAAAAGTAGACATTTAGGCGAATTTATATATGCTGTGTTACTTATTACTGCTCTAATCGATCAGATTGATCTGAGTACTAAAAAGCGGTTTCTTAAGCTGTGTTTCTTATTTCCGATCTAATCGATCTGATCGATCTGAGTACTAAAAAGTTGTTTCTTATTTCAGCTCAGATCGATCTGATCAATTTTGTTGCTGTTTCTTATTTTTCTTCAGATTGATTAGATCGATTTTTTTGATTTGTAAAAATATTCTGATTTCTCGGATAAGTTTTAGTTTCACTTAATTCAAATTCAAACCTATACATATTGCCATTCTCATCATTTTTGTTTGATTATGCAAACGTTATTAAAATGGAAACAGAAAGAAATTTTAATTATTATTGTATATTGTTTTTATTAAATAATGAAATAATTATTTTATACAGCCATATTTATAGAGTATTTGCAAGAAGTTGTACAATTTCACATTCGTGGTACAATTTCCTCAAAGTAATTTAGCACGTTAATATTCCCTTCGTGTTCGTATACGGTCATTCGTAATTCCTTCGTGTTCGTAATTTGAATCCAAATAATAAGTAGCTAATAAGAATTGATTTGTATTAATCGTGTATTTTTTGACAGTTCGATGACAGTTGATAAGTTTTTTGATCTACCAAATCTAAAACCTGTTTCTTATTTCAGATCGATCAGATCGATCTAATTTCAGATTTGCTCGATCTACGGATTTAAATAAGAAACACAGCTTTATTTTCGGTCAGATCGATTTGACCAATTTTTTGCTGTTTCTTACTTTTTTACAGATTGATTAGATCGATTGGTTTTTTTTTGATTTTCAAAAATATTCCGATTTGTCAGATTGATTTTGGTTAGCTAACTTCACGTATAACTCAAACGGTTACTTCACTCTCTCCGTTTCCCTCTAAATAGTCAAACATTATCATAGCTGCTCCTTCCATTAATGCGAAAACACCTTGTATCTTGAGGTCGGTCAATTTTGCACAGTAAATAAAATTGCTAAGTAATCATCGCGTGGAAATAATAGAAACAATTGATTTGATGCCAGATGATAGTTGACCTTATATGATCTAACTAATCTGAAATCTGTCACTTATTTTAGATCGATTAGATTAGATCAATCTAATTTCAAATTTTTCAAGAAATTATATGTTCAATAAAATTCAAAAATGTGTTTTCGTATTGGGCCTTAGATACATTCGAAACTCATTCTAAGTCTCTCCAGTGTTTCGCGTCTCTATGACTACATCACGGTTGACGCAGTTTCTCCAAAGTCACTTTTAGGATGTAATATTTTTTAATTTTAAAATTTCTAGAAATGTTGCTGGAATCTTTTAATTCTTTATCTTAACTTGGAACCTTTCGGAGTAACACCTTTTCTATTAACACGTTAGCTGCCCATTTGTATTTAAAATTTTATTTAATCTTCCGGCGGAACGTGTAACCGCTAAGGTGGCGGAACGGGGGAAACTGGTCGGTTTTCCCAGATACTGATGGGTAGGGAAGAAATAAAATACTCCACGTGGGCCAAACGCAAAGACTACTGCAATGGAAAACACACCAGCCAATAGATGATAAATACAAAATAAAAACTAAATACAAAATCACTACATTAGTTCGCTTTCTATATAAGACTCTGCGCTTTTGGAAAGAGCACACAGAATGGTTCTTATAGAAAGTGTTAAACAATTAGAAGCAAGGATTCAAGAAATAGAAAACGCTCGCTAGAAACCTAATATCAATGTCGCCAAAACGGTAAACAGCCAGATAGAATATGCGTCAGACTCAGATGAAATGAATCGAGAAGCTAGTTGGATGCCGCAGAGAAATAAACGAGGAAACACAGCTCCTGAACACAGCCTATAAATAGGACTCTCAATACTCTGATAAAACTTAAAAATACTGGTTTTCGTAAGATTTGGCATATGAAGCGTAAAGAATGAATTCCTTACATTGTTGCAAAATTATGAAGAAAGATTCGCTCCAAAATCAAACCTTACAAAAGGGGTTTGGAACAACAAAGTCAAAATCATTAACATTGAAGCAAAGTGAAAACCATGGAGAAATAAAAAAGTCGAATAGCAGGTAGAGGAAGTAAACAACAATAAAATCCTAAAATATGGCGGAAAAATAGATAAGCTCAGAGTCAGAATATATGGTAAACGAGCATTCCGATAATGATGTCGTTCGGATGATGGAACTGCACTCAGAAAAAAATATGATAAATACATGATTGCGTTTTCCATATTATGATAATACTAAATTATTGTGATATTCCCTATCATACAATGATTAGAAATACTATCAAACTTAGTTTATATGATTAATATCATCATTCTTTATCATAATATTATATTCTTTGTGATTCTGCTTCATTTTCTTCATCATAACAATGATGATGAAACAACTGAACAAGTGATTTTTTTTCACAAGTGATCATCATTGTTATGATGAAGAAGGTGAAGAAGAATGATCAAGAATATCATATTATGATACATAATCAATCGTTTAAATAATTGTATTTAACACACAATGATGATATTAATCATATAAACTAAGTTTGATAGTATTTCTAATCATTGTATGATAGGGAATATCACAATAATTTAGTATTATCATAATATGGAAAATGCAATCATGTATTTATCATATTTTTTTCTGAGTGTAGCCATAGATAACCGGGTGGAACCCGATTATACAAATCTTGTAGTAGGTGGCATTCGTTGCGAGAAACTATTTGAGTTCGAGTGATGGTGAGGGTACCGCAGATCCGGAAAATCAACTGAAACGGAAATAAGAAATTTAATTACTTGGATATTTGAATGCTTGACTGTGTGCATTCGGTTCTCTATATAGATGTCCATAGTAAACGAAAAAACCACTCTCAACTTGACTAAGGTCATAATGATGGTGTCAGAAGTGTTAATGAAACGGGATAAATAAAAGCCTGAATCGCTGCTGGACAATGAGTTTTCTATGCCCAATAAAAGTTATTACGATCTAAACATCTATCGCAGTCATACAAGCTCGCACTTTATAAAGCACTCATGCTGGACCCTAACGTCTAACGACTGTAAAATGTTATCTATTTTCGAAAGGAAGGTCATTTCATCTTTGGTTCAATTAAAGTTGTACAAAACGAATATCGCATTCGTCCAAGCTATGAGATAAAGCAACTTCTCAGAGGTAGCGATGTCATCGGATTCATCAAATCCAATCGAGATGGCTAGGCCACGTTGCAAGGTAACACAACAACGTATGATTACTAAAAAGTTCCAACAACAACCAACGTGCCTCGTAGAGAAAGACCTCGACGAGATGAAAATCCCTTTATGGGATGGAAAAACAAGAGAGAGAGAGAGAGTGCGATAGAGAGAGAGAGAGAGAGCGATAGAGAGAGAGATTTAGTCAAAACTACCATTGTTCCAGTCTGCCGATGACTTCACTGCTTCGGAAGAAACCATTCGAGAGAGATTTTTAGTCTAGAAAATTAATTGTGGAAATTATGGAAATTGTGTTGAGAATTAATAAACAATAGTCAGTAATAATTATGGAGAACACAACAAAAATGAGCATAATAAATAAATAACATAACATATTAAATTTGTTATGTTATCATTTCGAAAAAAAACAGCAATTAGTTTTAAAAAAATATTTTATTTATTGAAAAACACAAACTATTTGAATTAAAATATTAAATTAAATAAAAACAGACAAATAACAAGCTTCCTAGGTTATTTAAAGGCATATTTTAAGCCAATTTTATCAAAGTATTCGAAAAGTCCATAAAGTATGAATTTTGCCTAAACCTTAATTTTTTAATTTTAGGATATTTAACTATTGGTTGGTTACAGCCACGATTTAGCTGACTTGCGTCGTTTTTTACAATTTTGGTACTGAATTGCCGTTGGCCGAATTTTCAACTTTAGGTGTTGCTGCTGCGTTAACAGATGATCAATTTGGAACTACGAGTGCAACAGTGAAAGTTAAGGAAGAATAGCTCCATTGATTCTAGTTCTACTCTAAATTATTTAGAGGCCCACAAAATAGTATAAAATTGGTCTACTCAAATTAAAGTTCAGTTTATTTTTTTTAAATTAATACTTTGTTGATTTTCAAAAGATGTACGATTCACATTTCAACTTAAAATCTCAATTTTTTGGGTTTTTTCTTTTTAGTCTGCCTTACCGCCGTTTTGGTGAAATAATAATTAATTATTGTGTAGGAATAAATAAAAACTGAATATAGCAAGAAGTAAATTATTTCTACAATACTTAGTAACGAACTGCCAAGAAATAATCCAGCAATACCACCAAATGCAACAACTAAATCGAGCCACCCGAAAATAACATCCGTACGATATTTCGTCATGGTTGCATATTGAAAATGAATATCGAATAAAATCGATTGTTGATCAGAATCCGTAACCACAATGGTAGAAATGTCAACATCGTAATCGATTCGATTACACTCAGGCAAGCATGGACATACCATTCCTTCTTCATCACTGGAAAAATATTGATTATCCATCGGCGGTTTTTCATAGTTGAGTATAGCTATATATAATTACGTATCACATGAACTATAGTATATCGTAACAATACATTTTATATTTACTTACTATCATATTGATAAGAACATGCCATCCCAGAAATATTACAATCTGTATAATTTCCAGTCGGATACATAAAACCCGCGGTACAATTACAATATTTAATCATATTTCGTTGTCGACACTCGGCTAAACAGTTCGCACGCAGATACTCCATGTCGGGCAAATTAAAATATTCATTTGAGTTAACCTCGTGAGCCAGTAAGCAATTCCGTTGAATTAACTCCAACCGATTTACACCGGCTGTTGCATATGAATACGTGGGCTTCAAGATAACGGAAGTAGTCGTACCGACTGGTATAAAATAAGCCGTACCTGGCCACTGATTTGGATCGTTGACCATAATTAAAAATCCTGCTGCATTTTTGCTGTGCGGTACACGATGTTCAGTTTCCGTTTTCACGGTAACGCGTAATCCACTCCAATCGCCGTAATTAGATGTACGCCATGGATATTTAGACATATTTGCGATACTCTCATGTCCTATACTTGTCAACGAATTGAATGAATAACATATTCCATATTCAGATTTTTGCTTAAAAAATATACTGCAACATGACAGATATTTGTTGCGCCACCAGCATGGTTCAACAAATAAATCGTCACAGTCGGGCATTACAATTTCAAATAGTTTGGTAAGATTTACGTGTTCTAGTTCTTTTAAAGAACGATTCAATATCGGTTCAAATAATTCAAATGATCCAAATTCCAAAATTTCTAGAGACATTACTAATCGATTAAAGGTTTCAATTGTTTCGTTGTTTACGTCATTCGGAAGAAATCTGCAAATGTACGCATTATTAAGAATTTGTTAAACTTTTGCAGTACATAACTTACATCTTATGGGCTTGCTCCAATTTCAACCAATTTATCCGATTGTAATTGCAAAAAGTTACGGCCGGATATGAAATTTCTGACACTGGATAAATAATACTTTCGATAACCGTTGACAAAGGGCTACTGGAAAATCGCTTCGATATTAAAAATGAAAAGTAGGCAATACCAAATATTGCCGCAATCACCAATATAATCCAAGTGAGTCGCTCAAACCAATGTAAATCCTTGTCCGAAGTGTACTTAATCCCATGAATTGTTGTATTATCACAATACCGTTGCCACAACGACAATTTTCTGATATTTGTAATCTTCTTATCTCTATCACCAGTTTCAAGGGGGATAACTGTTTTTTTCTCTTTCACTGCACCTGATATCGTTACGAGTTGATTGTGTTTAAAAAATTTGCTACCTTTAGACGAACGACTATAATTAGTTTTATCAAAAAAATATTGTTCCGTTGGAGTTTTTATAAAATCCGTTTTATAAAACATTTTCACCAAGCACACGATTTAATTGCCTCAACAGATTTCATTGAATTGAATCCGGTAATTGAATAGACGTATATGAAATGAAAATGGAAAACGAAATATTTCTGGTGGTTTATTTTTAATAGTGTTGAACAAATATTTAATTACCTACCTGTTTAAATACTATTGTCACAATATAATTATGTATTATAAATGGTTTATTGTTAGGGCTTTAAGTATTTTCATGTCAATAGTAATTTGTCGTTGGTATGTGCCGCGAAGATTTTCTTTTTTCTTACAAAAGAATCTAAAGAGCGCTCCACTCAAACCAAAAGTCACCATAAGCGATGTGTTGAATTACTTTACGTGACATGTTATTATAAAGTACTATAGTAAATAAATAAAATTGACGTTCAATAATTTGTTTGAATTAATGCGTGAATGATTCCGTAAAATAAAATCAATCCCACTCGTTCAATTTTAAAGGCAATTATAGACATTGTTGAGGCAGGTACTAAACATCCGCTGATAATATGTATATCAAATCAAAATTAATTAGAAGTGTTAAAGCATTAGTATGACACCAAAATGATTAATCGTTGCATTATATATGGAATAAGGATTCGGTGAACAAGTTAAACCAATCATTAAAATTAATAAATACAGTGTTCATGTTTGTATTGATTTTTTAATTAAAATTTAAACAAGGTTTACAAAATTTTAATTGAAGGTTTGATATATATTGAACTAGATAGGTGTACAATGTTGCACTTTGCATATGCACTCCCTCGCACTGATGATTTAGAGTACAGTTTATTTATTTTTCCTACTCCTTCGCCCAAAAGCAGTATTCGAACTGTAATTTTTTTTAAACCGCATTTAGCATAGTAAAAACATAAGTCAACAATGTTGTAGTTTACTCCCTACGGACTAAAGTAGATGGCGGTTACTAGTATCTAATTATAATAAATGAACATTTTTCATACAAAATTGCTGTTTGACAACCAATTTTCAATGAAAACTTGATAACAATGAACTTGAAGCTGAAAAGTGTTTATAAATAAATCTCGTCATTAACCCCCCGATTCTAACGTACAGTCACAGACGTATTTTCAGTCTTAGCGAAAACTTTTGTCTTAACGAAGACTAGATACTTTAAATTCGTATTCTGCACTTAGTCTTATCTGTCAGTAGTCTTAAAAAATTGTCTTCGTTAATATCAGCGAAACAGGTGGTCTTAGGAATCATAATTTTGATTTAAACAAAAACAATAATTATATGTATTTGACTATAAAAACCGGAAAAATTATTCAAAATAAAATATTATTACTCTTTCAGCATATATTTAACATAAATTTGAGTTTTTTTAAATAATTTCGAATTGAACTGTCGCTTTTCGTTCATAAATTTGAAACAAAATGTTAAAAATTTGGTTTCGACAGCTCTACAAAAGTCTTTGGAGAGTTTCTAATATATGATTTAAGACTGCTGTCTTCAGAATTTCAATGAAGACTTTAGTCTTAAAAAATAAAGTCTTAACAAGAAAGTCTTAGCTAAGATAGTCTTAGTAGTCTTATTGTCAGAATCGGGGGGTAAATGTGGCCTACACTAAATTTGAGTAGTAAGGGTCACTAGTCAAGAGCAAGGCAACGAAGAGATATCTACTCTACGCTTGACGGTAAATGAAATCATGTTATTTGAACCTTTCTTTTTGTTTTCTAGTAGCCAACATATTTATGCGATGGGGCAGTCAAATTTATTCGAATTCAAAAATATCGCTATATAGTAAAAAGTGTAGTGGTGATAAATATTCTCATAATGGTTTTCCCATTACTATCCACTAACACAATTATTTTTAGTCACACCTCTATATTCAGTTTAAATATCACTTATAATTTCCGCTCCCCGCTACTCATTATCGCTGTTATTCTATCGCGTACCGCGTCTTAACTAAAACTCATCATCAACTAATTTAAGAAAGACTAATTGCGTTCATCGCACCCGTATTTATATACCGATCTAAATATTGAAGATTATTCACAATTTTTCGGCTCTATTCTAGGCTAAGGCTGTTTTCCAAACGGATATTTATTTCAGACTTATTGACTTATTTGACGCCATCTTGAATAAGTAAGTAAATCCATTCCAATTGAGTTGGCATACTTATTTTGACATCGACATGAAAACATTGATTGTTTTCATCGCAAAATTCTTCGAGGCATAATATTTTCGTTTGCATTAATTTATATTAATAAATTAACAATTATTGTATATTTATGCAATTAAAAGGATTGGCGATGTTGCATACAAAAATGTTTATATGATTTTTAGGTATACGGTTCGGCTGGATTTTTATATTTCAATTTTCGTTTATACAGACAATCAAAGAAGTTCGAATGGGCCCCAGTTAATGGGAAAATATGTATATATTTTATGTAAATATATATTTTATGTCTGTCTATAATCAGTACATATGTATTGATTGTTTCGTAAAGTTAGAATATATTAATACGCCGTGTGGTCTTGCGAGTTCTGTAGTTGACCTCAATTCATTTGTGTAAGACATGCATAGATTACGTAATTCGGATGCTACATATATCTTTATTGTAATCATTTTTTTATCTTAATTTTGATTTTAATCTACAAAGATCCATTCGTTATCTAGAAATAGTTATTATCCAAATTCTAAAAGTCATAAATTGATATAAATAACAACAAAAAATTGACAACCAATTTAGATTTTTCGGTTAGAAAGGGACAGAAAATAAGTCACCTCGCCAGCTTACTTATTTGAATAAGTTAGGTTCCACAAATAAGTATTCGTTTGGAAAACAGCCTAACTACTATAATCTGCTATAAAACCGAACTCTTATAAAACTAATACCCCTTCTCTCCTCCACCTAAGTTAGTTCTCCTCGAACATAATCAAAACGGAAATGGTTCTGCAATTTCGACAGTATAGCGACTATTAGTTCAACTAGTCCTTTGTCTTTGCCTCTTCACACCATAGAACCCCGTATTTAATTTCTATGGTCCATTCCATTCCAGCTTCATCCTCATTAGCATCATCCTTTTTATTTCTATTCTGCCATTACACACAGGGTTGTTGGTATTTTGGTATTTTTTTCAAGGCAAACTAGTCGTAATAGATAATGTATACATGTATGTGTGTTTTATTTTGTTCTGCTCTCTTTTAAATAAAATTTAAACTAAAATGATCCTCGCCATTCTTTAATTCTTTCGTCGTGATTCAATGATTTCAAAAAATCAATCGCCGTTCACATTTGATTTCTTTGCGCGTTTCTTTTTTTGTGTATGTGTGTAAAATTATGATTTATTCGTATTGTAAAAAATGTTTATTATTTGCTGCGAAAACTGCTTCCTTGGTTGAAAAAATATATTTTTTGCACTCGAAGTACAAATTAAACTAAAATTAACCCAAAAACGACAAATAAACAAGGTGTCCTTGAAAAATTTATTTTTGTTGTTGTGCGAGAATCAGTTGAATCCGTGATTCCACACTTTGATTCTTTGGTCGTGATTCTTTCCTCGTTCCCTTCCCCTTCACTCACAAACTAATTTTTTGGCGGGGAAATTCTTGATTCTTTTTTCAGCAAAAATTTTTTTTGATTCAACTGATTCTCGACAACAACAAAAATAAAATTTTCAAGGACACCTTGTTTATTTGTCGTTTTTGGGTTAATTTTAGTTTAATTTGCACTTCGAGTGCAAAAAATATATTTTTTCAACCAAAATTTTTTACAATACGAATAAATCAAAAAACATAACTTTACGCACATACATAAAAAAAGAACTGCGCAAAGAAATATAAATGTGGATGGCGATTGATTTTTTGAAATCATTGAATCACGACGAAAGAATTAAAGTGTGGAATCAAAAAAAAAATGCTGAAAAAACATTAAAAATTTCCCCGCCAAAAAATTAGTTTGTTGGTGAAGGCGAAGGGAACGAAGAAAGAATCACGACCAAAGAATCAAAGTGTGGAACCACGGAATGAGTCAAAAATGTCCTTGAAATATTTTTTATTTAATTTATGTTGGAGTTGTGTGGTTGCACAGAAAATTTGTTTAAGTCGCAATTAAAACCTGTATTATAGGTAAATGGGGAGAGAAACGAAGACAAAAACCGTTTTTTACGTGTGCCATCAGCCATCAGCCATTCGGTGAGAAAGGAAAGAAAAAAGTTAAAATATAAATTCTTTTGTAAATGTAAAAATAACAAAGTCAAATTCGCTCGTAGACTTACGCTGTACGTCATTTTCAATATAGAGAAAAATTTCCAATGATGTACATTGCACGTCAAAATGGCGCAAGATTTTTATAACTTCCATGTTGAACTGAAACAGATCAAGTAACATTATAGCAGCATATTTTGAGTTTATCTTGCTGCTTATTGCATCTCAGACAGACATAACATATGTCTAATTCATGAACCATATACTTTCTCGACGGTGTGGTTTCTGGATTAAATCCCATCGTTGGCAGAATCCTCTTTAAAGGGTTCGACGTTAAGGATAGAGCTTGTTTTTTATTTATGTGCTCATTAGTCTTGAATCGACCTTGAATTCAGGAAAATACTGGAGGTAGCATCTTATGATTCTGTTTCACCTCAACCTTCGGAGGAGTTTATTGATCTTGTTTCGTGGAGCAGGTCAAACCAAGTACCTTAGTAGTAGGTTGCAATTCCAACTTTCATCAATTTATTAAGGAAGGAAAGTGGTTGATATCAATTTATGCTCTATATCGATTATCGGTTTAATCATCAAGTGGAACACAATTCGATCTAACGTCACACCCAAATCTTTTGTCTCATTTACTGTTTTAGTGAAAGGACATAAATCTACATTTTTCAATATTGAGATGTAATTGGTCGACTTCACACCACTCGCTGATTCTATTTATGCCGTCTTACAGTAATTTAGTATCTTTTGAGTTTGCATTACTCCTGAAGATTTTTTAATCATCCGCTACTAGATGTACAGATGGGTTAAAAGCGAGCCTTGTGGAACACCAGTGGACGCTTTTATTGTATTTGAACTTAGATACTTACATTTAATACACATAATTGCTCAATTGAATATGGAATTAGTTCAAGTTCCAAGTGATGAATGAATGGCTAAAAGAAATTTTCCTCCGGATTTGTTTGCGATGGTTGCGGCTGAGCGATCGTATCTGTATACTACATAATGGCTTGTTAGGAACTCAGAGCTATGTATTCTGAGATTGAAAGATGTTTTGCAAATTGCATAGATGAGATGATTTCTTTTTAAAACAAAGTTGTGGAAAATTGCTGCTTAAATGACATTTTGTTCATGTTTTGTAGGTAAATTGAGCAGCTTTTTAATCTGTTGTAGCTTCCGGTTATTCCTATTTTCTGATTCATCCTGTTTGCTGTATGACAATAATTTTCATTATTTTTTGGGTTGCACGCTTCAACCATTTGCTCCTTACGTAATGCAATATACGTCAAACACGCAAATGACATCAATGCAAAGGTTTACATTAAGAAGGCGATGGAAATTTCAATTTAATTTGTTTCGTCCACCGAGATCTGGGTAAACTTTGCCAGAATTTGTCAATTTATGAAAAGCGAAGCACGGAACCCCGTTAGTTTCACACAATTGACCTTTTCCTGTCTTATATCTTATAACTTAAAATCCGATTAAAATATCGAGAAAAAACTTAATGCAGATTGCTCTAGTGGTTGTTAACTGCAAACCTATTTAAATGAAAGCCGGACAAAAATTTTAAAAACACTTGATGAAGATTACTTATATCATAATGGATGTACAAAACTTTTTTAAACATCCATTTGTATCAAAAATACAGATAGACACACCAATTTTATTAAGTTGTGGAGATCAGTGTTTCTCAACCTTATTTTGCCAGACCCACTTTCGATTTATTATTTTCTTCCGTGGCCTCGTATTAAAATAATAAATATGGATTATATAGTTATAGTATATACGCATAAAGAATTATAAAGCAAAACTTAATTTTTTATTAAATTTTTTAGGCTGTGTGTCAAACTTAAGGTGAACCGTTTACTACGGTAAAAACTGGTTTTAGGGTAGATTTTTCGATCAAATTGTCATAGAGTTTGTGAAAAATAATTGAATTTACCGAAAAATTTACTTAAAATTGCTTAACATCTCTCAAACTCATCGCTAACTCATCTAACGTACGTCTAAACAGAGTAAATGCATCAACAGATGCACAGATACATTCAAGCCGGAAATAACATGAGTGACGAGCTGTGTTACCACTCAGAAAAATGTAAATGTATCCAGATTTACAAAATAATTGTATCCAAATGTATCCAATTTTTTTTTCATTAAAACAATGCTTATTTTGTTATTTTATAACAGTTTATTTGATTTTTTTTTATTTAAATAATAAAGAATAAAAAATACAACAATAAAAGTAAAATCGCAGAATTCATTAAAATAAATTAAAAATAACATCACATTATGGAAAAATTAAATAATAATTACCATGTTTCCATAATTACCATTACCATATAAATTTCCTTGACACTAAAAATGAAAATTTTTCATTTCCCATTAGTTTCGTCGAGTTCAAAATAATTTAACGAAAACTCAACTCTACTCTGTTTCCATGAAAGCTAACTCCAACTCAAACCACTTTCATCTCTGCATTTAAACAAGATAAATGCAGTTTTTGTTAAACACATTATCCCTAAAGACGCACCCAAGCAACAACATCAAGGAACTTCAAACGGAAAATCGTATATCGTAATATTTTTTAGTAGCCAAATTGAGGCTAATGAAATTTTTATTTGTATCCAATTGTATCCACTTTTATAAAATATATCAATTTCAGCCTATTTTTAACTTTTGTGTATCCGAGCAGTGCACCTAGAATACTACAGGCCACACTGCTTTAAAAATTTTGCTATATGACGTCAATTTATGTCGACAGTTCTCTCTTTGGCTATTATAGGCAGCACTAAAATTAAAAAGATTGTTTTGATTTTTTTTTGTTTTTGCTGTCACATTGATAAGAAAAAAATTGTAAACAAACAACAAGAAAAATATTTTAATAATGTATTTTGAAATTTAACAGAAAGCTATTGGTAAAAGTATTAATTCATAACATTATTATAAAATTATGCACTTTAAATTGTGTTAAATATGTAAACACGTATAAAATGTGTACACATTTAATATAATTTACGAGAAGACATAACCGTACTTTTAATACACGTATAAAAATATTTTTTTTTCTGTTTGTTTTGGTTTTTTCATTTTATGAACTTGACTGCCGTCTAGAGTTCAAAGAAAAAACTGTAGACATAAATTTAATGACATAGCAAGCAGTGTGGCCTGTAGTATTCTAGGTGCACTGATCCGAGTATCCATTTTGAAGATCTATAAAATGTTGTATCCAAATGGTTACAAATGTATCCAAGTGGTAACACTGGACTGACGAGCATTCGAAACGAAAGCAAAAGCAAACGACGAATACGAAACCAAAGCAAAACGAACTAATTTATTTGGCAAAAATAAATTTCTTTACCATTACCATTCAGTTCGTCTCCAACCACAGCCGCGCCAGCAACACGCTGCACAAGCAGCACCACATATCGATCGCCGCACACAACGATGTCCACAACATACCGCTATTGCATATGGTGGCAATGTTATTGAAAATAATTTAATTTAATTAATTTAATAAGTAATAAGTTAACGAAAATAATAAATTAATAATAATAAATAATATATTTATAAAAATATAACTTTTATAACATGCATACCGTAAATGGATCTATCACCCAGTCAGGAATATTCTTATCTAATAAATCTTTGAATCGTAATTGCATATATCCTCAATTAAATTTTTTAAATGTGCAACATAAAGAAAAGCTATTAGCTACTCTCATTGAGAGTAGCTAATAATGGAAACTGCATAAGTTCACGTCATCCAATATTATTCAAAAATAGTTTGAGCTTTCCAATAAAAATAATAATGGGTTCTTTGCTCGGTATGAGATTACTATCTTTTCCTTGCATTGGTAATGTTCAACAAATTAATTTTTTCATTAATGTCTCATAAATAGAATATATCGCACTTTGATACGCTATTATTTATTCTACAAGCGAATTATCGGATACAATGCTATCCCAGAGAGCAAAAATACGGGTAAGGCATTGCAATTACCTTTTAAGAGCCATGGAGCTTCCATGTGCAGCAACAGGCGGCCAGACTGTCTTGACAGAATTGTCGAAACATACGAGTGTGCAATGCATTAGATTTAATTCATTGACGGCATGTGTTACAATAGCAAGAGAGTCATGCAAACGTCCTCCTTTTTTGCAACCAAATATTGGCGGTGCACAATACAATGTATATATATAAGACATCAAGTATTTCTCGTTTTAAAAAAGCAATCAAACCACGGTATCTACCTACCATCGCGGCAGCACCATCGGTGGCACACGCGATTATATTTTGCTATAGAATACTTTTTTCATTAAAGGAAGACTTAACTTCTTGAGAGATTGACTCACCTGTGGTGTTTATTTTGAGCATCCGAGCAAAAAACATTTCTTCTGAGAGCTGATCATTACATAAAAATCTGACATACGCCATCAGAAGCGCTTCATTGTCGCGTAGTGTTGTTTCATCGAGCTGTAAAGCTACTTTCTTGATCTGAAAACGTGCGATTAATTGATTTTCCACATGATATGACATTTCATCAATATGTCTCGATACGGAGCATATATAGAGAACTTATTTAGAATCGTGTCAAAGCTCCTTATAGATTTTTTGGGATTGAATTAAAATTTTAACGTTGTGTTTAATTATATGTTGCATAAATATAGAAATGTATCGTTTTACATGTTCATTTCATATTATTTTATGGATAAAAAGCCGATAACTATGGCTTGAAATATATAAGACAATGCACAATGTAACACATAACACATTAAAAACGCCCAGTCGTAACTTTTTGTCATCACAAGTGGCACTATTCTGGTTTTCCCTGGGAATTGGGAATAGAGAAAAATATTTTCATAGCATTTTTGTCTAAATTATATTTTTCTGGTCTACTGTTGGAATTAGTTTGGTGTAAATATTTTCGAAACAAAGTTGATTGGGAAACTTTTGTTCCCAAAAATTTTTATAGGGAAAAATAATTCCCAATATATCTTTTATTCAAAAATATTTACACCTAAATAATTCCAACAGTTATTATGAATCTCACTTACTCGTCACCGGGTGAAGAGTCGTCACTATAATTCTATTTTGGTATTATGATTTTCGCAGTGAGCGAGTGATCATCACATGCGTGTCGCTTGGCGACTCGATGTCATCACATAGAATTTTTGGTATTATAATTCTCACAGTAAGCGATTCTAATGTCATATATGCTCACCTAAAATATGGTGGTGAGAGTCAAGTGACAAGTATTTTTGGTATTAGAAATATAATATTTTATTAATATTTTAACATTTAATTAATATTTTTCATATAAGAAATAAACTAAAAATTGCCACATCTCAACAATTTATCAAACTTGTTGAAGAAATGGAAAATCCAGGATATTGCCCGAGGATTTCAAGATGTTGGAAAAACCACATTTCGTGGATTTCCAGATGTTGGATGTCTCGAATCTACGTATTTTATGTTCAGATTATGGTCACATACCTAGAGGATATAAAAAATCCCATGTTGAACGTTTATATACTTTGAATTTTTTAAGTACTCACAACCATTGTGTTTAGACTATACTATAATAACCTTTCCTATTATAGAATAAATTCGCACACAATTTTTTTTTATGTATATACACAACTTTTTATATGTATAATATATTTTATATTTTTAATATAATTATTTTGTATCGTAAAAATATCGTATCCTTATAATTTTTGTCGAACACATACAAAAATATCTTTTCATGAAAATTATTTGTAAACAACTAAAACTTTTTGACATTACTATGGTTTTCATAACGACAAATAACAAACTCTAAAAAATACAAAATTCCACATAATTAAATTAAATAAAAATAAATAAATAAATTAAATACCACACATAAATTCCACACAATTTTGAACTCGGGCGACTTAGATAGTCACGGCGAGTGATGTGGTGAGGCGAGAATCATAATAGACACATTAAGGTTCAAACAGAATGCATCCGTTCCTTCTCCTCCGTTTTATGAGAACTGTCAATTTATATGAAAAAACGAAAATGTGAACTAAATGAACGGAGGAGAAAAAAACGGAGCGTACACTAAACCCAAAATCAAATTTTTGCGGACGACATAACCTCACATAGTATTTGACATATTCGAAACAATTTTAAACGAGTATTATTTGCAGTAAAAGACGTACGAATTTGTATTAATTCTATTAATCTCTTCTAATAATCTCACACACAAATTAAAATTTCCAAAATATAATATATAATTATTATTATAAATATCTATTTTTGACAACCGGAGCGGATGTATTGTATTTTGGGAAATCAAACAGACGGAGCGGACCTATTCTGTTTGAACCTTTAGATAAACATGCTATGAAAATATTTTTCCCTAGTCCCAATTCCCAGGAGAAAACCAGAATAGTGCCACAGCAATCGAACCCGGAACCCCCGAATTACCTGGCAAGCGCTCTACTTACAAGCTATCGAGGGCGACAATTATATTTGTATTAGTAATAAATACAATTTTCATGGCTTGTCTAATTAAGTCCAAGGCGCTCTAAATTTATGAATTTAGCATATGGCTTCTCAGATATATGGTATGGCTCCTTAGGGGGCCGTACGACCCCATTGGGTAACACTGGTGTATAGATCATAAATGAATAATTAGTTGCCAGCGCAAAAACGGTGGCTTCGTGAACTAAAGCGCTGATAACAAAATTGTTGTTCTTTCGAAGACCTTTCAAACGATAAATCATTCTAATGCAATGAGTAAACTGTAACTGCTCCCAGTGTCACAATGGAGGCTTTGAGTACTAAGGTGCTTCAGCTACATAACGATATACGGCAATAGTAAAATTATAATTTGCTAACAGCGCCAAAACTGTGGATTTATGAACTTATATAGCGGTTAGAATATTGCAATCAAAAATCTAATGCTACATATCGCAAATCTTGCTATCTCACGACTCTAAATCGCCACTCAGTTGTTTTACCATGTGCAACTAATGAACAATATAAATCGCAGCACTTTTCATATAGCCACCCTTGTTGTTTATCTAAGAAGACAACAGACAATGGGAATAATACGACGAATATTCCAAAACGAAAACAAAAGAGCGACGTGTCCATTACAAGCAAAACGAAGAAATTTATGAAATTTTTATATTCATTCAGTTTGGCTCCATCAACCAACAAAGCAAGGCATTACACCTGACACCGCGTGCGCTCGGCCACACCATGCCGCTGTAAATATATACATATAATAATAAAATAATTGACATTTGGTGACCCCGACAACGGTTTTTACCGGCAAGTATTATAATAAAATAGTGTGGCATAGATATGGTGGAGCGTGTGGGATAATTTTTATTTTGTGTGCGAACTCATTTACGTGCGCCGCTGGATATGTGAGTTGCAGCTCGATGCAGACGCAAAATTAAAGCGGGTGTGAACACCATCGCCATATCCACTTCGTCTTGTATCAATCATTTCCATACAATTCCCATGATCCTTGATTCAGCGCCACGCAAGTTGCAGTGAACTTCTCAATCATGTCAACTGTCGTTTTCCTCTTGCGATGGATCATGCAATTTCTATGTTCCATGAGATAGCAAAACTCACCCATCTTCACAGTGATCCCACCTCCATATAAAAAGCAGTACTCGGAACTTCGAGATTACCTCGTTAAATATGGTTCCCCACCAGTTTCTTGACTTACACAATCTTGCGGTCAATCTCGATCGACTGGAAGGGCATACATTTAACCAATACCAATGTCTCGGTCGAAAGCGACGAATATCCTTCGGTATTTCAACAACTAGCCACGATCGACGTTTTAACAGGAAAACTGGGGAACAATTACCCACGAATGACAAACTCTTACTTACCCGAAAACTGCATTTTAGATTCAGAGTATCAGTCCACTTAACGACCTATATATCAGACACACAGTCACAAGCTATTCATTTAGCATGTGCACCTCAAAAGTTCATATTGAATATGAACTAGCTCCTAGGTGAACAAATCAAACCATTCACTGAGCTTAGGCTGAGCAACTTTTAAGCTCACATTGAATATGAACTACTGCTTAACATCAGCAAGAAAACAATTACTACCGAAATAATAAACGTCTTAAAAATCGAATACCTTTCGGTATCTCAAAAAACAATAAAACGATCGGGGTATCATCTTCTTCACTGTGTGAATAATTTGGGGCGAATTGTTGTAGCGGTTAGAATATTGCAACCAAATATTCTAATCATACATATCCCAAATGTAACATCTCGCAATCGCAACGCAATTAGTGGCACAATTCTAAATCGCCACCCGGTTGTTTTATCACATGTATCTGGCTGTTTTTAAATCGCCACTCATGTTGTTTACCACCATTCTTGATAAACAACATGTGCAAACAACAACATAATGGGCAAACAAGAAGGCAACCAATCGTTCCACACGTGATGTCAAAGAAGCAGCTTCTTTTTCATCCCTTCTCTGTTTACCTATGAAACCGGTTTTAATTGCGACTCATTTTTCAACAAAAATTTTAACACAAACAGAAATGAAATAAAAAAAAAATTATGGCCATTTTTGAGATGTAGATTTTAGTTTAAATTTTATTTTCAAGAGAGCACAATGAAGCAATACAAATTTTGTGTTTAAATCAGGGTTCAAAAATACTCTTCACTTTGTTTCTATTCCATTTATATTCTCTCAATTGATGATTTTTTAATTTTTTCCCCACTTTTTCGATCGTGAATAGTAAAATAAAAGATTAAGAACAATATTCAAGCGGCGATATGTTGTACCATCACTTCGAATTGAAAAAAGTCGAGTTCCAAAAAAGTCGAATCGAAAAAGTGAAAGTTGATTCGAAGTGATGGTACAACATACCGCCCCTGTTTTCAATGAATAGTGAGCGGATAATGAAAAAACCAACAGTACGCCTATTTTGATCCAAAAATAATGACAGGAGAGGAGAATTACCGGACCGCAATAGTGTAGAATATATGTGTTTTTGTATTAGTAACAAACAAATTTGTTCGGACGTCGCGCCACACCATTCGCAATGTTTTTATTTTAGGGTAATAATTTTATATTTTGTAAATTAATAAATTTTATATTTTATAAAAAAAAACAATTGTAAAATATTTCGTGTTCAATAAAACGACACGTAAAAAATAAATTCACTTTCCTCAAAATTTAGCATAATTTTGCTTTTGTTAAATTCCACATCTAGATACCATGGGAAAATGTCACAAAACAGGAGTGGAAGCACCAAAAATTTAAACCGATTCGATAAATTTTGATGCCTATGGTCACAAAAACAACATACATACATACGTAACAACTGTCACACTTATTCAAAATTGTGTATTATACGTCGTATACGTATACACAAATTCTGGATCAAAATAGGCGTTCAGATGGATGCTTTGAATAGATCAGGGTCGTCATTTTGTGGTGCTTTATCACCAATTTATAACACTAGTGGAGAGTTTTTTTGGTGATAAAGTTCAAAACAAAGTAGTCTACAAACACAGCCTTGAAAATGAATTTTGAGGTTATTTCACTAAAAATGATAATTTGACATTCATAGTTATATGAATGTTTTATATGAAATGATTTCCATGCGTGTGATAAAAATAAATAAATATAAATAACAACAATTCACAACAATAAAAATATTTATATCAATCACTATTAATGTTTTATTATTTTAATTCTTCTTTAATTTATAATTAATATTTACACTTTATAAAAAACTGTTTGATGACGAAAATAATAAGTTATATAATGACGATGATAAACATTTTTGACACAAACGTCAAAACAATTTTTTTTATATTTTGTGAAAACGACATGGAAGATATTGTGCTCTTTTTCATTCGCATCTATATACGACGTGACATAATTCATCCATAATCATTCAATTCATTCATGGACGAAGCTACGGCAATTTCTTTATATCATACTTTTTATCACCAATGGTGATAAAACACCACAAAATGACCACCCAGAAATTATATTTTTCTACTGTCTGCTCCTTGCTAAACGAATAGTTGACGAATACTTTATAAATTTGTATTTTAAATTGTAGAGTAAATTTTTTTCTATGTGGCAATTGATTGTACTATCCAATTTTTTTGTTTGTGAAAACTAAAACAAAATTTTATTCTCTTCTCTCATTTTACTTTTCATATTTGTTTGAATAGATAATAGAATACTGCAGTGACAATAGAGAATATATTTTTTTGTTTTCTATTCAATGCAAGTTGAATGTAATCAGTACAATTTTGTTTTCTATTCACTATTCGAGACGATCAAAAATTATTTGTCCGATCAGTAAAGAAAGAAGCCCCGGTGGCAAAGTGGACAGCATGCTTGCTCCAGCGACCGGAGGTCCCGGGTTCGATTCTCGGTGGTGAAAAAAAAAAATTCACGGCTGGTTTAGGATCAATGAATTAATCACTCATTATCCGAAATGAAAATATGATTATGAAACCTCATTTGAGGCGGCCAAATCCCTTGATGGGATATAGTGCCAGAGAGAGAGAGAGAGTAGGTTAGGTTAGGTTTCAGTGGTTAGGCCATTTTTGGCCCATTGTGATACCACGCATTCACGCCACATCATTAACCCATTCATCTGTTCATCTACTCACACAATTACAGTATACCACCTGCACATTGCAAGCTCCATGTCAACCTATACATTGACATGGACGGTGGGTCGGCGTTGAATTCTGCACTCCATCAGAGGGTCTTAGTTGTGTTTATTAACATCACCGATTGTAATCGATTTTGAAAATTCGATTTGCATCTAGCCTCTGATGGGATTCGAACCCAGTACCTCCCGGTCCAAGTGCCAAAGCTTTAACCACTGCACCACTTGTCCGGTAGAGGAGAGAGTAAAGAAAGAATAATATATTTTGTAGAGCGAATTTTAGAACCCTGGTTTAAATACAAAATAAGGTTATAAATTAGCAATAAAAAAATCTATTACGACTTATTTTGCAACGTGAAGCAGTGCTTTTTTGACATCCCGTGTGGAAGAAAACGGGTGATCGAGAATATTTCGACGAATATTCCAAAACGAAAACAATGCAAAACCACCCATGCTACACATGCTACACAGATTTTAAACTAAGTTGCAATAGATTTTTATTTTTAATTTAAACCCTTATTTTATATTAAAACACCAATTTTTTTGTATTGTTTTATTCTGTTCTCTCGAAAATAAAATTTAAACAAAAGTCTACATCTCAAAAATGCCCTTAAATTTTTTTATTTTCATTTCGCGTTTTCAATTTTTATTGTAAGAATAAGTTTGTTAAATAGGTAGAGCAAAATATTTTTTTATCGATTTTAAACTAAAAAGTTGAATGAAAAATAGTAGTTTGGAGTCAAATAAATTAATTAAACGGGCGATAATAAAAAAAAAACATGGCAATTGATTCTGTTCTACTCCATCAGCCAACAATGGAAAGCGCTACAATTGCACTCGCCCACACTATGCCACTATAGAGTTGTATTGTCAAAATTGTTCTCTGAGTATATTATGGAAATAATGTACAGCAATATCGTGGTACTGGATGTTTTTTTTTTGAGCGATTTCCTATGGTAGGTACGCTACTCCTTTCAGGTACTGGTACTAACAGTTTTTCAATTCTCCGAGAAGAGGAATGGCAAAAAAACTTTAAATCTCAAGCCATTCTTGAGATGCAAATGGTACAGGCAGTTACAGACATCTAGTGTTGGACCCTGTATTTTTTTAACATTTTCAACAGGATTCCAATAACTAGGTCTTACAAACCAAAGTTAATATAAAATAAAGCATTATGATGAGCCTGATATCGAAACACAAATAATGAAAGTTAAAACCAAAAAAGTTGGATTAATCTGAATAGGATTTACAGTATATCTTCTATTTACAAACTCTCATATCATCACTTACAAAAAAAAAAAAATAATAAACCAAAGTCGAGTAATCTAAATCACTATAGAACCAAATTTTATCGTTGGTGATGATAATAATGCAAGAAATACCGATTCTGGATCAGGCTTACAACCTCTAAACAAATAAACAAATATTTAGAAAAGATTTTGCTTTCTAAAATTTCCAAAGACAAATACTTTAATACTTTGGCCCTATTTGGCCCTGCTGCCCCCCACCACTCTATCGTGTACAGTTACCACAATTTAGTCATCATAGCCTTATGAAACGTATAGATAAAGAGATATTGGTTTACAAGCAATTTCTTAATTAAATAATTTTAAAAAACATATTCTAATTTTTCGATAATTATAGATATTTTTTATTCTGACTGATCAGAGCAAATGTTCAATTTCTATTTAATAAAATCTAAATTATTTTTCCCGAAAAAAAAACTATAAGATAAATAAACATGAAATAAACTTACAATTATACTTTGTATATATAAATAGGTAATTACATAAAATAGAATTAATTGTTTATTTATTAAAATTAATTTTACAATTTTTGAAGGTTCAATTCAATTATTATTATTTTTAAAATCTATTTTTATTTCACATATTAAACAAAAAATATTCAAAAATATAAATAACTTATATTTTTAGGTTAAGACGCATTTTTTCGTGGGTGGTGTAAATTCATTTTCTTTTGTTTTGTAAATGATTGAAATTTTAAAATTCTGAATTACGTGAAAAATAGAACAATTACGTTTATTATTATTATTATTGCTGTCAGATTATTATTGATTGTTGAATACGAATTGTATTCGCCTATATTTATACTTACTTTATCACTTGGATCAAAACACGATTTGACGAAAATGTAAATTGTGTTATAGTGTGTAAATCAAAGTGTGCCCATAGACATTTGGTATAATGTTCAAGAAACAACTGTATACACGATGTGACAAACCCATATCACAAACATTTTTGTCAGATATACGTCTCGTCTGACGTAGCTTGCATTGAGACAAAATGTATTATTTTGAAGGTTATGTTACACTATGCAATTTGCATGCAGTTTGGAAAGCATCTTAAAGACATGTATTGCTCGAAAATCGCACAGTGGAAAATCACCATTACCTAATTTACAAAATTGATAAATATTTCGTTAACAAATAAAAACGTTAAGTGGTTCACAGTTTCTTTGGATATTTTTCTTACGTAGGTATCTCCGTACATATAATATTTTAACGAGCATTTGCGGTATTGACCTTAAAATTATTTTGCTTTTAAAATTCTTTAAATATTTTCTCCGCCGAGTTAAAAATATTTTAATTGTGCGATGGTGTTGAAATGGTAATCGCGTATTTTTTATATACGTCGTTATTTGACAATAAGATCACATGCTTCCTTAAATATGTTCCTGAAATTACGGCCCGTCACATGTAAACATATTTGAGCGTTACTCGTTCGAAATTCTAAAAATAGTTTGATGCATAAGCAAGCGGAACAATATTTATGAATGAATTAAAAATTAATGATTAATTTCTCTCGAGATCTAGACAAAACTAGAAATAAATATTAATAAAAAATGTTCATATGCCAAAATTTGGTATCCCGTATTTAATACGGATCGTTAATATTGATTTAGTTTTGACTTGTTGAATTGAATACAAAACAAAATATTTATATAATTTTATTACGTTTTCAATTTCAAGGCGAACTAACATTTTATTCGGTTTAATAAATTATTTTAGTTTGCAATTCGATTGGAAAAGTTTATTGTACACTGCTCATTAAAAAATTCCGGACACGTGAATTATATGGGTGAGATATATGCTATGCTAGGGCGTCGTGGTGCACAGTATGCCAAAAAGAATGCTAGATGTGGTCAGAGTTCGGGGAAGAATATATTCAATATTAGAGTAATCTAACCTACCAGATTAATTGTTGATTTTTAGTTAAATAAAGATGAAGATATATCAATATCCGCTTTCGGTAATTTTGTTATTTCATTTGTTTTGATCCTGTGGTTATTTTTATTAAACAAAAACTTATTCCATTAGTGCAATTTAGCGCATATTATATTATTTCGAACTCGAATAGTGCGAATAATTACCGTAAACACAAATATTTACTGAAAAAAATGTATTGTCCGGAATTTTTTGGCGAGCAGTGTATATGCATGCTTATTTGGTGTTTTCACGAGTAGTTGTATAGTTTAGAAAATTTTTGTTATTCGAGAGATTGGTTCATACGCTCAAATGCATACATACATTGTATGTATGCATTTGAGCGTATGAACAACTTAACATGAGTGCTCTAAATAAGATAAATAAATAAATAAGATAATCGTGGAAAGTGTTTACATTTAATATTTTGTTGCTCTAGGGTTTAATTTGGTTTAATTTAATAGGTCTTAATAACTCTTTGCATTTAATGGAGAGGTTGTAAAGAAAGTCTTATAAGTAAGGTTATGTTAGTAAGGTAAGACAATCAGCTCTGATTATGACGGAGTGTAAAAACGACAGCAATCATTTGCACTATGGATTTTCACCATCTAAACTTAAATTGGTAAATTGCGTTGAAAACAAAATCTTTCCATCATCCTTCCGGAATATTCCCAAAAATACTGGAAATAATCTTTTAATAACTTCGTAATATTTTTTTAACATTTATCATCACTGGGATATTACCGAATATTCCTACAATAATTTACCCAAAATTGGCTTTCACTAAAACACCACAACAAATAGTTTCCACAATTATTTATTAATTACCATGTACAATTATCTTTAAAACCCTTTGCACTCGTATGTCACGCTGGTGACAATACTCATTTACTCTAAAACTCGCATATCAGTCTGTAAACCAAAAAAAGAGTACCACACTATAAAAGATTACACAAATGAAAACATTTTATAATTAGTAATAAATGAAATAAATACCGGGTGAGTTTTTTAAGCTGAAACTTTCAAATATCTCGGAAAATAAGCCCTCTACGATAAAAATGGCCATTATCAAAATTCTGGAGGGGAAATACATTAGTGCTAAAATTAGAACCCCCCGTCCCTGTTTGTAAGTGGGGTGGGGACAACTTGGAAACTAAGATAGGGACCCCTATTTTTTTATTGCAGATTCGAATTCTACGGCTAAAAGTACATAGGATTTCCTTGAAACATTTTTTTCGATTCATGATAGATGCCGCTGCAATAGGCGATATTAAATTTTTTTCCTCCTACTGAGAACATTATGCATACGATTCTGCAAAATGTTTGCATTAAAATTAACACGTTTCCAATGTAAATACTTGAAATTAGTTTTAAACAAATTGTATTTCTTAAATTTAAAAAAAAAACTACTTTTAGCGTAACACAGGAACAACGAAAGCGATGATTTTGCATAGGAACATGCGACTAAATTTGTTTTCAAATAAATGATATTTTTTGTTTTAAAAATAACGATTCAGTTCAAAGATTATTTCAAAAACAATAAGACCTGTTTGCGTAAGGCTATTGCAATTCAAAATGGAGTATTTAACTCTACAAGAAAAAATTGAAATGGTCCTGGTTTATGGAGAAGCTGGCTGTAGTCTTGATAATGCGGTCAATCTCTACGCTTCGCATTTTCCAGATAGGATTCGGGCATTTGCTTCATTTTACCGGACTATCAAACAGCTCACTGCTGATGGAAGCGTTCGACCGAAGAAAAGGACCCGTCGAGCAATAGCCACTGAGGAAAATAACGAAAATGCTGTATTGGCTGCAGTAGCTTATAATCCTCATATAAGTACACGAGAAATAGCTAGCGAATCCGGATTATCCCAGATCAGTGTTTGCAAAGTTTGAAACGACATAAGTATCATCCGTTTCATATGAGTTTACACCAAGATCTCCATGGCGTTGATTTTGAAAATCGGCTAACATTTTGTCAGTGGGCAGTAGAACAAATACAGCAAAATCCCAATTTTTTTCGCTATGTATTGTTCTCCGATGAGTCGTCTTTTACAAACCATGGAACAGTTAATCGACACAACATGCATTACTGGAGTGTTGAAAATCCAACCTGGCTTCGCCAAGTTGAACATCACCGCCCTTGGACTGTCAACGTGTGATGTGGAATAATTGGCAACCAACTCCGGACAAGTGGTGCAGTGGTTAAAGCCTCGGCACTTGGACCGGGAGGTACTGGGTTCGAATCCCATCAGAGGCTAGATGCAAATCGAATTTTCATCATCGATTACAATCGGTGATGTTAATAAACACAACTAAGACCCTCTGATGGAGTGCAGAATTCAACGCCGACCCACCTTCCATATCAATGTACAGGTTGACATGGAGCTTGCAATGTGCAGGTGTTATACTGTAATTGTGTGAGTAGGTGAATAGGTGAATGGGTTAATGATGTGGCGTGAATGCGTGGTATCACAATGGGCCAAAAATGGCCTAAGTGTCAACCACTGAAACCTAAAACCTAACTCATCGGCCCCCATATTATTGAAGGCAACTTGAATGGTCAAATGTACCGAGACATTTTGGAAAATGAACTGCCAACATTATTTGAAAGCTTGAGCATAGAATTGCGACAGGTTGTGTGTGGTTTAAACATGATGGATGTCCAGCACACTATTCGTCGATGACACTTGATCGCGATTTCAATGGTCGCTGGATTGGTACAGCTGGTCCGGTAAATTGGCCTGCCAGATCACCAGATCTTACTTCGCCAGATTTCTTTTTGTGGGGCTATCTCAAAGACAAAGTATACCAACAAGTACCAACAACACGTGAGAATATGATTGAGCGAATAAGAAATGCTTGTGCCGAAATTCCAGCATACACTCTTCTATGTTGTGTACATTCATTTGGAATGCGGATTAATAAGTGCATTGAAGCCGAATGCCATCATTTTGAGCACTTAATTTAATTAAAAGATGACATCCACGTCGTGTGTTACGCTAAAAGTATTCTTTTTTAAATTTAAGATACTAATTTCAAGTACTTACATTGAAAACGTGTTAATTTTAATGCAAACATATTGCAGAATCGTATGCATAATGTTCTCAGTAGGAGAAATTGAAAAAAATTTAATATCGCCAATTACAGCGCCATCTATCATGAATCGAAAAAAATGTATCAAGGAAATCCTACGTATAAAAATACCGTAGTAATTGCCGTAGAATCCGAATCTGCAATAAAAATAGGGGTCCCTATCTTAGTTTCCAAGTTGCCCCCCACTCCCCTTACAAACAGGGGCGGGGGGTTCTAATTTTAGCACTAATGTATTTCCCCTCCAGAATGAGTTAATTTTGATAATGGTCATTTTTATCGTAGAGGGGTTATTTTCCAAGATATTTGAACGTTTCAGCTTAAAAAACTCACCCGGTATAATACGTTTTCTCTATCACTGTAAATTATTTAAATTCATTTAACTAAAAGTAATACAAGTTGATGCCCAACAACTTTGAAAATAAATCAAATGCAAAGGGTTAAATCACATCACTATTTTCACTTAACACCACATGGCTTTCTCATTGTGTTTGTTGTTCTCATACCGATCAAACATTCGCGCCATCAGCGCGAGAAGCATTATATCATCAATTTCCGCACAGGATCGTTAAAGTACATGCACCCACCGAAGATGGTCCTAACAGCTTGCGTCTCACCACAGCAGTAACAACTACCGGCCAATGCGTCACTGACCTGGTAGTAATGTACAATTTAGTTGTATCAAGTACGTTTTTTCCACATAAGAGAATCCACAAAGTAGCTAAGATCGAATGATGGAAGAACCGAAAAACAATATACCGAATACACAAATATAAGGGCAAGCTATTATCTATATTCAATAGATATGCACAAAATACCATTCGATGGAATTTCGATGCCTTAAACGATCAAGCATCCCTACATAGTTATCAATCAGCGGTTACTGGCTATGTAAACCAGCGCAATACTAACAGCGCAAACCCGTAACTTTGTCGAATATCGCAGAGTAGAGGAAACAAAACCAAATATTAGTAGACTGAAGAATGGAAAGGCCCCGTAAACCCAGATTTAGTAGAAATGAAAAATGTCAAGATCCCCGGTACCCACGGTCTCGATGGAATCCCCACAGAACTGATTAAGCTTGGGGTATGCCCATAACTCTTGCATCAAATTTATTCGATTGTCTCTATTTTAGACCATATTATATATATAGATAGATATTTTCTTGGTCCACCATGCGCTGTGCCAGCAAGACACGTTTCTGACGATGCTATTACACAATGTAATATAGTTATTCAATTCAGCTTCGTTTGAAATGAACTTGGCGCTTATGCTGTCACAACTCAAATTCATTGCCCAACCGTGGAGCTTCGTGTACAGCACAGGATAAACTTAAAAACATCGATGTATTTAGTACATTGGTACAAGGTGATGGCCAGGCCGCAACATGTAGCGAAACACTACTGAATATCTGTTGAACATTCTCTTGCCTGATGGTTATGAGGAAACAGACACAAGTGAGTAAGCAATATGCCGTGCTCAAAGCTATATAGCACCAAAGACGAATTGGGTGTAATACTTTAACAGTGAAAAAGAAACGATTATCATCATGTAAATACGAAAACTATAAAGCGCCAAGCCTAGACAACATTGACATCGAGATAATACAAAGATATTGGCCAGTAATCGGACTAAGTTTTATTAGCTTCCCGAATGATTGTTTGTATATAGGAATTTTTCAAAAATGCTGGAAAAATAGCAAAGTATAATCATAAGTGTAAATAAAGGTTGTTCACATGGTATGTATATGGTTTGCAACAGTAGTATGGAGAATGATGACCAAGAAATAGCATTCGCAAACGACTGGGTCATGTTCTTTACCAGAAATTCAAGACTCAGCATTCAGGAGAAAACGCAGAATGCCATAGACAGGATGAGTGTTAATTGGTACAATAGCAACAAAATGGAGCTATTCTCCTCCACAAGCACAACACCAATTCCAAGGTACACTTGACATTCCAAGGTACACTTGACATTCCAAGGTACACTTGACTTATGAAAGGCTTAACTAAAGAAAGGGGGAGAGAGGAAACAGGGTTTAACATCTAGCATACCGGACTCTGAACAGCAATACAGAATACGAAAGACACAGGGAGTCGAATATAGCCTCGACCTGAGTGCCATTCTCAGAAATAAATACGTCCACAACGACGATGACAATGGCATTGCTTGCATTCATCTTGTCGCTTTTTGAGCATTTTTGTTAAAAAAAATGCTATATGGTTTCGGTTTGCCGTCTGTCCGTCCACGATAACTTGAGAACGGATGTAGATATCAACTTAATGTATTCACTACAAGTTCAAGCAATTCATGGGATAGAGCCGTATTGATTTGGACATTTCTGTATTTAGGTTATTCGGAGATATGTAGGGTTTTGTTAACCCCCCGATTTCAATTTTTTTTGTAAATTTTTGGTTTATATTTAGATTTATTTTAAATATAATAAATTTTATTAATGTTTTTTAACAAATATTAATTCTCCCAAGTTTAATCTTATTTTTTTCTTGTAAATAATAGAAAATGGATTAATGAGGAAATATGAATGATAATGAAATTACTTTTAGATTTATTTACTAGGAATTTGATTAAACTATTTAGGAAATTAACACGACACTTTATTAATGTAAATGGTATTGTGAAATTTAATAAATTTACAAATTATGTACCTAACATATTATTTTATGTTCTTAAAAGACGTTAAAAACGCAAAACAAAACAAAACACGTACACCACGACCAAGACGTTTCGGTAAATTCTCATGAGAATTGTAAAAAAATGTACTAAATCCATATCCTTGTTTGTTCAATTGCGTAAACATGTTATTGGTCAAGAATTGTGGTAAACAACATGAGTGGCGATTTGAAAGCGGGTCACGTTTTTTGTTGTTTACCAGTTACACGTGGTCATCATGACTCCAAAACAGTGAATTGTTAATTCCCAAAAAATTGTTTCAAAACCACCTTTTCCGTCTTTGGCGATATATCGAAGGTTCGAAAACTTTCATGATTATTTTATTTTATTTCACTATGTAAAAGAAAGTAAAATTGAACCTTAAAGCAATTTCACCACCTGTTGCATTAAATTTGCTTGAAAATATGAGATTAAACTAACTATACTGAAAATTGAACATTATTTATTTTAATTTAGATTCTGACCAGCATACCTGTTCGTCCATCATCATCAACATTCATCTTGATCAGTTTTATTATTAATTAGCATTTATTTTTCTAACTGTCATAAATGTGTCAAAAATTGTTCAACGTAAAACGGAAAAGCGAAACATTTTTGTGTATTACACTACACATCAAATTGTGTATACTTAAGATTTTACGTTATAAATATAAATTTTAAATAAATTGTGTCTACCACTAGTACTACTTGTATAGGTAAGTCTGTATATTAGTATTATATGTGTATTTGTCAAGTTAAATTAAGCACACAATGTACATGTAAACTGGATTAAATATACTAAATTCATCTTTTAACAATAATAAAGAAAAGTTAATAAGTTAAGTCTTCCTCGACTATTTTTCTTTAGCTGGCTGCGAGGGGAGACAAAACACTGACATGAAATGTGTGAAAAATTAATGTTAAAAAAAAATTGCGAGCAAGTAAATAATTATAAAATGAGGTTTTTCATGAGTAATTTAGTAGTATTTTTTTAGGCTACACTCCAAAATGTAAATTTTGAATAACGTGCGCGAGATAGAAATTCTTAAATAAATAAGCAAAAATAAAAAAAAAATATCGGACGAAGAGAACATATGATTTTAATATTTAACACATTTAACAAGGTCTTGTATTTTTAAGAATCCTACTTGCTTTTTATCATAATAATCAACTAACTATACTTATATGTGTCGTTAATTTAGTACATATGTACATTCATGTTTTGGATGATGACAGTAGTGATGACAAGGGCCTATTATTGTTTTAAGTAATAAAGATTGATGTTAGGTAAGTTTTAGATACATGTACAATTATTGATGTTAGGTAAGTTGTAGATACATGTACAATTTTACTGAATTTCGAATACTAGTTATACAAATTCTCCCCCACACAGATGTAACACCTGGTGGTCCGCAATCAAAATTCCGCTTTTTTAAATCTCGATTTTCAAACCCCGCTTTTTAAAGCCCCAACCAAATTTATGAATATACGGCTCGCGGGCGAAAATTCTAATATTTTTCGAAGTACATTGTCAGTACAATGCAGTAAATGCATAAAATAGTTGTTGGTTCAGATTCACGCTGGATTAGAATTCTACATAAGAGCAACTGTACAACCTAAATTTGACCATGTTTAGTTAAGAACGTAAAAATCCCAATCCAGTTATACCTATCAAATTTGTCTATAATTTTTTATGACGTGACCTCGTTACATGCCGAATTACGGTATTTCGATCAAAATTCAAGTTAGAACCAAAATCCAGTTTTGCATACCAAATTTGACAATTATTAGTTAAGAAGTGGAAGTTCCATTAAATATGACCAAATCCCAAAAATTTTTGAAAAAATCGTGTTAAAAGGCAAATAACATCCCATAATTTGAGTAAGATTAATCAAGAAATGGCTCAGTTCTTAAAAAAAATGTAGATTAAAAAATATTTTAAAATTTCTCGCTTTTTCTCGATTTCAGCATAATTGGGATTTTAAAACGCGGAATTTTAAAACGAAAATTTTGCAGAGCGGGATTTTGTTAATTCGGACATTTGTACCTATCCCACATAATCACCCAAGGGAATGAAAACAAGCTGTTTTCTAAACTGCAGAACCATCAGGCATGCCGCAAGTTACCCCATAGGATGAGCTGAAATTCCAGCCTTGCGAAGAATAAGTAAAAAATGAGCTGACCGGAGCGATTGATCAAACCATCCGGGGGCATGGGAGAACATGATGAAGACATTCTTGCTTCAACTGAGGGGAATGAACGCTAAATTTTTAAATCAACTCCACACTGGACAAGACGAAAACAAGGTGGACAATTTGCAGAGCTACGTAAAGCTCAAGGGGTCTGAAACTTGATCAAATTAAGCAAATCAAGCATTAAATGCAGAATTTTGAAGATGAAATTGACGCTCTATTAAAGAGCTTGAAAAGACAACTATTTGTCAAAAACTATGGGAGATGGCCAGCTAAATACAAAGTTTTCAACAGACAGTTGCCGGGGGTTCAAGAGGAATTTAAAACCTCCGACATTCGATGGCGAGATCCCATTTGAGAATTTGAAAGTGCATTTTCAAGCGGCGGTGAAGTATAATGATTGGGCTGCAGAGGAGCAGCTAAACGAACTAATTATTGAAGGAAAGCAGTAGATGTCTTGCAAGTTGTACCCGCAACGGAACGGAGTTATGAGCGGTAACTACATTGAGAGAGCCTGCAGATGTATTGAACGGACTAACAGAGAACGAATACTAGATTATGAGGCAGCTAGATCAAGTTTAGCATCTGACACAGTAAAGTTTCGCAAGCTGGATTCGTAGGATATCTCGCAAATAAAGGCCCTAATGAAAGAGGAGATAAGGAAACCATGACCAGATTTTCGAGCTATCGGAAGAAAACGTGCTCCGTATCGCGGTGTTACAGATGCCAACAACCAGGGAATTACATGAGGGATTGTAAGGAGAATCTGACAATAATTGGATTGTTTTTCTAGATTGATTGTAGTTTGTTTTAGCAATGAACATCTATCTACTTTACATAACATTCAATTTCGTGAAACACTAAAAAAATATTATTATAAATTACAAAATTCCGGTCGATCGTTTAAATTCACTTTTTTTGTTGTTTTGATGTGTTGCACTCAATACACGTGTACAGGCACATTGTTTTGTTTTTCTGTTTTGATCATTCGAATTTGTTTTTGTTTTATGTACTCAGTGTGCATATCCACACTAGGGTATATAATACTTGAATCAAATAACTTCTTCGTTTTCCCCCCTTTACCAAAAAACCGGGTTTTTTCGTGGATTCATTTTTAATCTAAAATTTTAGTAGTTTCATAAATTTCAATACACGAAACAAACAAAAATGAAATAAAAAAAAATCTAAAGGATATTTTGTTGTATTTTATTAGTTTGATTTTGTTTTTGAGCCATGCGCATTACAAAACAATGATTTTTTGTAGCATTTTACACAAACACAGAAAATTATAAAAGTTACCGGATTCAAATAAATTGTGTGTGGACGTAAAGGGTGAAGTGAAGAATAAAAACTTAGAAAAAAAAAATAAAAATTTTAACGATTCCAATTGTCTTTTTTTTGACATTCAGACATGCACAACTTATAATTCTTAAATAATCTTCTTATGTATTTTGATTAATTTATTATAACAAACGTTTAATAATAGAAAAGCCACTTCTAATATTTAATTTTTACTTTTTTAAACAACGTGTACAATTCAATCTAATTTTTAGGTTAGGTTTCATTAATTCAAACATTTTATCTAATATAAGTGAAAGATTCATATAAAATTATTCAAATTATTCAAGTAATTAATTATACAATTAAAATAATTTCCGCCTTTATATTTAATATAAAGTGATATTTTCAATACAATTTTTTATAAGTTTTTCTTATTTTTGGGCAAGAAATAGAGCGCTTTTTAAGTCACAGCTAAATTTAACGAAAGTTTCTTGAATTTCATAAAAATTAAGTTTTGCTGGGTAATAACACTGACATGCCATTTTTTATTCCAGACTGGTTCCACTTTTACCCTAGTGTAAATATGCTCAGTTGGTATTCTAAAATACTAAAGTAATGGTTTGAATATGGACTGATAGGCGTGGTTGTAGTTATTGAGATGACATTCAGACGAGATGGTCAATCGTTTATTCATGGAAAATATTTTTGCAATTTAGCCATGAAAATATTTAATTCACTTTTAGATACTTTGATCGCTTTAATTAGATCACAGCATAACTTATTTATACAAAAAATAAGTGTACAATGATGATTTGAAAATTTTAACATAAAACTATTGTTTGTCTATAAACCGAACGAATTGAAAATTATTTAAGTTTCGTTAAAAAGGTTTATTAACCCGCGAGTAATTTTGGATCTAAAGTGTTATAATTTATAACACTCAAAAATCGTAATATCAAACTTTGTCGTCGACATTCAGGCGTACTCCGAAACTAGACAAACGAAGCATTCAACACCATTTGTGTTCGCCTGACCAGTTTAAAACCACATCGGCGGTTACACAAGATAAAACCTTGCACTTACTGATATTCACTTACTGAGTATGTTAATTTCGCACGAGCTCGCAAGTTTATCAGCGTCTTCTTGTAACTTGTTTGTAAGACTTTAATTTTTTCCGGCTTGTACATTTTAAGGCCATCAGAAAGCATTAAAACTTTAGAACGACGAATACCTTCAGTAATCCAATTTATGGGAATGAATATAGTAACTTAATAAGGAAATTCTCACACTGACAATCCAGATCTAATCAATCTTCAGTGTTATTATACTGAAAGGGAATAAATAGTACAAAAGTAACCAATCAAATGCAGTGGAGACGAATGAGGAGGTGAAAATACTTTCGGTATGTTCGGAGACATCTATAAAGCGAGGTGAGGGTTTAATTTGAATGATAAACAAAAAAATGAATATGCATAACATTTCATTCGATTGTTTCGTTGTTTTCTGTTTCCCTTACCCTAAATTATTTAGTTTTATTTTATGTTTTCTCATTTGGTATTTGAAAATAATAAAGTAATGAATTTCGATGCCGACAGATGTGGCTCACAAAGTCATAACAAACGAATGGAACAAACGAATGGTCATCTCGTATGAAACTGAAAATAATTTCATTAACGAAATTACTTTTAGACGAGTTGACCATTCCTTTGTTCATGGAATTTTGTTTTGAAATGTAGCTATTAAAATATTAAAATTAAATATTTTGGACACTATAGACTGTAACTTAAATTTAACATTGAAAATTCGGACAATTATGAGAGATTAAAATACTTCTTTAACCTGAGTTTGAAATTGGCAGATGTTATGGCATGTTAGAGGTGTGAAAATTAAGAAACCCAATATATTAAGTTTAGTGGAAAAAAATTTCGAACAGAGAGGCTCTTAAGAATCTAGATGGCTCTGCTTTAATATTAGTGGAACAGGACCATTATAGTCATTACTTACACACTTTTAGCCAACTTCTCTTTAACTGTCAAACAGTTAGTTAATTTAGATAAAAACACAATTAAACATAAAAATCAAACATTTTTACAACACAATTAAACATTTTAAATCTAAGTGTACGTTTCGACTAAAGAGTTCGTTGCTATTTTAGCAAAGCAGCTCACACGGATAGTATACATACAAAAATAATTGTGTTCAAACACAATTTTTTTTATACACACATATTAAAAAAACAAAGAAAATAGCAACCAAAAAGTACTAATGCCGAGATGTTTTTTGGTTGCTATTTTTACATTAGTACTAAAATATAAAATTTCCCAGAGGAAATTTAATATTTGTACATCCCTCCATTCATAAATGACAGCTCTCGTGTTGCATACATAATTTTGCACACAAAAATCATTTTTTAATTAATAATATTAATATATATATACTTATAGACATTTCTTAGAACCCTTAACAAATTAGTGGATAAGGTAGGTAACACGCATGGTACAACACACATGGAACAACATTTTGATGATCAGGTGGTCAAATTGTATGAGTTATATAAATAAAGTGATTCAAAACAAATAATTCAAAAATAATTTTGTAATTTCTGTTTTTTTATTTTTATTTATGTAAAGTTTTAAACAGCTCCCCATTACCACGTTAAAACTGCCACCAAAAATTTCATGAAACGTCAAGCAATTCTAATACTTACAGAGGGATATCAAATCAACATACTCACACAAACAAAGCAATACAAATTTCCCTTTGCTAAAATAGCTACGAATTCTTTGGTCGAAACGTACACTTAATCGCGCTATCTCATACGCCTCCGTATATCTTTGTTATTTTGTTCACACTTCCAAAAAGGTTGTTCATCGATTCATCAAAGTAAACAAGTGCGGATGATACACAAAAGAGTAACACATAAGAACCTACAGAATAGAAAAAAGACAATGTTCTAATCTATTAATCTCTGTCATGGAATTTAACTGTTACATTGCATACACAAAATTTGTCAATTTCAATTAGTTAAAATTATTTTGAAAATTACATTTTCGAGAATGAGTAGGTACCATTGGCATTCTGATACTAATTAGATGACAATTAAGTTAATACACGGAGAAGAAAACTAAAAACAGGTGTTGGTTACAACACTACCTAGTCTGGTATACGATACTATGGAGGGAAATTTATAAAAATTCGGGTCAATCAAGTTAATTATAGAATTTTAATTTTCTATTTTTTTATGCGTGTGTTAATTAATCATTTTGATTTTAAATATTTATCGATATATCCAATTTCGAGGAGAATAAAAATATTATGGGCCCATCTTCAATATCGAAATATAAAAACATTGTCGATTTTTGAAGATCTATTAAAAGATAAAATTCTGTTCTATAGCTAAGTATCCAGCTTGCGCTAAGAAAAATTTTAACGCGATCTCCACAAGTCTCCACTAAATTACAGATAAATTAGTAAGCTAAAAAGTTTATGTAGAGATAAATTTCGACGATTGTTTTATTCGAAACTATTTTCATAGTCTAGGAAATTGTTTTGTTCATCCGTTTAAAAAAAATAAATTTTCACGTTTTGCTGTTAAAATTATTCTAAATTTTATTGTTCAGATATTTGTTGCAGATAAATTGCTGCAAAAACGTTTGTATATTTGAATGAGATAACTACAAACTTTTCACGTCAGCTACGTACCACATCTGCGAAATCGTATATCGGATATTTAGCTGTGATTTCGCTAGCTAAATTTTACGTCAAAATTGTATATAAAATTTATCTTAGCGCGATACCAACAATTAAAAATGGCGTAAGAAGGAATCATTGGGAATTTCGTTATCCCCAATGATTGTGAAATACATACCAAAAATAATACCAAAAATTTACGCTGTTAAATTTAAAAATATTCCAATTGGATTTGTTTTGTGGTGAAATTGAAACATTTTTATATAATCTTTAACATTTATATTAGATAAGTCCCTAAGATCCTAATAGTGTCGCTGTAAAGATCAAATAATTTTCTAACGATTTGAAATGAACACGAGAAAATCGTAAAACGTTTCTATTTTTATATATCCGATCCTAGAGATGTTCACGGCGTCCCACCTATATGACCGAATAGCTAAATCAAAACCCCACGTGTGTAGTGAACGAGGATTTAATTATGTTGGTTTTTACAAAGTCCAGCACATTTTTAATAAACTATGGTTTTTGATTTCAATCTATTTTCTAACTTTTCTGTCACCGCTCCTACAGACAGATTCACAGTTTTTAAAATATAATTTAGAATAGCGTAGACAAAGTTGTAACACTGAAATGAACATAGATAGTTTAAAATGATATGTACAATGCCATAGAGGCTACATAGAAATTCCATAAATTTTAATAAATTTTCAAATTTTATTTCATCGATCTTATAGAGATGTTCACGGGGTCTCACCTACATGGCCAGATAAATCAGTCAAAACCCTATGAGTGTGGTGAATGGGACCTAATTCTGGTGATTTTTAACTTGCCCATACACATTTTTACGTTTACGGTTATATCCCATATATCAGAAATGTTCACGGGATCTCTTTCATATATTCGAATAGGTCAGAAAATTATCTATCAATATTGTGAAAAAGGGACACGAATAATGATTTTCACATTATTTTTCGTGTGTTGATTAAACACCGTTTTTGATGGAAAAAATACCGTTCAAGCAAAGCAGTGGCTTGATAAGTGTTATCCGAACTCTGCACCAGGAAAATCTACCACCATTGACTGGTATGCTGAATTTAAACGTGATCGTACAACCTCCGCTGATGCACCACTGTGACTCCAGAAAACATAAAAAAATCCATGAAATTATTTTAAAATGCCGTAAAGTGAAGTTGTTATTGTAAAGATATCAGTAGTGGGTAGCCTTGTCCATGCAAAAGCTGTGTTCGAATTGGGCACCGCGTTTTCTCACAATGGATTAAAAACGACAACGCGTCGATGATTCCGTGCACTGGGAAAGAGGTTGGGCTCCAATGAAGAAGTGATTGCGGAAATTGAAACTTATTTTGAAGACAAAGATAGTGTTGGGTTCACTCTTGTACTGTTTGGAATCTTTCGGACTGTTGTGCGCAGATCATCGTATTCTTCCCATAGGCCACTAGGTCGTAAGATGTAGCTTTTATAATGCTTAATTATAATGGATGATGAGATTTATGTAAATTGCTATCCCATTCGCAATATTATAAGAATACTATACCATATGTAGAAAATCCTCAGACGGGTTCAACCATTCTTATTGGAGTAACACAAGCCAATTTGTATAGGTCCGAGTGTACCTATTAATGTTATTTTGTTTGACGTGTGATGAGCAATTCCATTCACAATATTATATGAATAATATAAAATATGTTAATAACATAAAATAACTAGAAATTATTTTGTATATCCCATTTCCGGCCAGACAAAATTATTTTTTTTCAAATTTAAGTCCACCGTACTCAAATGTGTATGTAAGTAACCATAGTTTGCAATGGTTTTTGTTTTTCTCATGATTCTATTTCGTAACGCACACAATTGTGATCTCAGGCGGGAAAATGGATATTCATATTTGTTCGTCTTCCTTCGATTTCCATACCCATTCCCATATTTCTACTAAACAAATAACAATAACAAACATCATCGGATGGATCGGCCCGATCTACACACGGCTTCAAAAGACCGGCTTCACCTTCGTCTCTTTCTCCTTTTAGCTATAAAATCGATGTTAACTGCGACATAAAATTTTTCGGTGAAGCCGAACTAACGCAAATAGAAATGAAAATAAAAAAAATTTAAGGCCATTTTTGAGATGTAGACTTTTGTTTAAATTTTATTTTTGAAAGAGCAGAATAAAACAACACAAAAAAAATGGTGTTTTAATATAAAATAAGGGTTTAAATTAACAATAACTATTTATTACGACGTCTAACAAAGAAAACACATTTTTTTTGGGGAAAATTACATCAACATAATTTCCTTTTACAACCAGTTCAATTCTCTAACATTTCGATGCGTTTTTGAAGAATGATTTATCTTTGTCTTCAAAATAAGTTTCAATTTCGGCAATCACTTCTTCATTGGAGCCAAACCTCTTTCCCAGTGCACGGAATCATCGATGCGTTGTAGTTTTAAATACATTGTGAGAAAACGCGGTACCCAAATCGAACACAGCTTTTGCATGGACAATGCTACCCACAACTGATATCTATACAATGTCAACTTAACTTTACGACATTTTAAAACAATTTCGTGGATTTTTTTATGTTTTCTGGAGTCACAGTGATGCATCATCGGAGGTTATTAGTGGAGGATTATTCGTGTCCCTTTTTCACAATATTGATAGATAATTTTCTGACCTATTCGAATATATGAAAGAGATCCCGTGAACATTTCTGGTATATGGGATATAAACATAAAAGTAAAAATGTATCTGGGAAAGTTAAAAATCACCAGAATTAGATCCCATTCACCACACTCATAGAGTTTTGACTGATCTATCTGGCCATGTAGGTGAGACCCCGTGAACATCTCTAGGATCAATGAAATAAAATTTGAAAATTTATTAAAATTTATGGAATTTCTATGTAGCCTGTATGGCACTGTACATATAATTTTAAACTATCTATGTTCATTTCAGTGTTACAACTTTGTCTACGCTATTCTAAATTATATTTTAAAAACTGTGAATCTGTCTGTAGAAGCGGTAACAGAAAAGTTATAAAATAGATTGAAATCAAAAACCATAGTTTATTAAAAATGTGCTGGACTTTGTAAATACCATCATAATTAAATCCTGTTCACTACACACGTGAAGTTTTGATTTAGCTATTCGGTCATATAGGTGGGACGCCGTGAACATCCCTAGGATCGGATATATAAAAATAGAAACATAGTCTAAAATAGCCTTCTTTAGAATTAAAAAAAAATTAGTAAATCGTTTTACGATTTTTTCGTGTTTATTTCAAATCGTTAGAAAATTATATGATCTTTACAGAGACACTATTAGGAACTTAGGGACTTATCTAATATAAATGTTAAAGATTATATAAAAATGTTTCAATTTCACCACAAAACAAATCCAATTGGAATATTTTTAAATTTAACAGTGTAAATTTTTGGTATTATTTTTGGTATGTATTTCACAATCATGCCCAACATGCAGTTTTATTACACAATGGACGATTATGAAATACTTCTAAATTATATGGGTTAGCTGTAGTATACTCGTACATAGTGAGAATTTCCTGAAGTTTCTGATAATTCGCTAAATCAATAAGTTCTTGTTTTGTACCATCGGTAAAGCAAGAGTTGTATTTTTCTAGTTTGGGGACGTTGTAACCTAATGGATGAGTAGACCAACTTTTTATCAGTACGAAACCAAGCTGCCAAGAAGCTACTAAAGCCTTAACCAATGAAAACTTAAGAGCTTAAGTTGTGCTCCGTTTGGACCACTTAGGGGAGCAGTAGCAGTACGAACACCAACATTTTAGAAATCAGTTGTTTATTTGTGTCAAAAAGTCTATAAAATTTTGGTGATTGTAGCAGTAATCGACTTGGTACAAACAGCGTGTAATTTAATTAAGCTCTTAAGTCGTCACTGGTTGAGGTATAAGGGAGTTTCATTTTTATAAGGCTTTGTGTTGTGTACACAAGTGCTCTGGGGTTTAAAAATGGGGAGGGGAGTGCATTTTTTCTACTTTTGTGTTAGAAATATTGTGAGTAAATGGCCTCTTTGTTTTCTATGACTAAAAGTCGTAACCATTAAAAATAATATTTTGTCCGATAAATTTCGCTGATTTTTCATATCACAGATACTATTGCTACGGAACAAATCATAACTCCGATTTAGTTCTGGCAGCAGCAAATGGTACAATAAGCAGTTATGGTACAAAATTACTAAACGTTGACATTTGATTAAGACATTCCTTCAAACACGCGTTGATTGATCCATTAAGCTTACAATCAACGCAACATCAGCACGCGTTGACACACACCTACACTAATTTTTTTTTTACAACCAACAATTTCCAACTTTACTAGCTCCATTAAATTACAACTCTCTGGTAAGACACATTGTAGAGAAGACAATGTAGACTTGATCCAATCTGCCAGAAAAAAAGCTTTCCCCGAATTTCAACACATAGTGGAAGTAGAAAGCTGTCGGCCGTTTTCATCAGCAATATCATGTACATTACACATGGTGAAGAAAAAGGACAACGACCTTGTGGGGACTACAGAAGTCTTAACACAGTCGGAGCATATACACAATTCAGATTGCTCCCGACGATATTCATAAAACCGAAAATACAACGCCATTTGGCTTATTCCAGCATTTCACCAACGAAATCGCCAGAGTTTACGACATAAACGCCAATTACTCTATTTGAAATAAATCTTTCAAACATTGTCAAATTATGTCGTCAATATCAACACTGCAAAACGTGTGTTCGGGACAAGTAATCTTGACATTATCAGTCGCACAATTACTGCTATCGGCATTCTGCCGTCCGAAGGGTAATTTAATGCAATTAGAGAATTCCAAACACCGCAAAATGTTAAGCAATACCACCGATTTATTCCAAAACATGCAGAGATACTTACTCCAATTCACACACTATATTGGCAAGTCTTCTCAAGAAACTCAAAATTTTTCTTAGAAAATATTGCTCTTTTATCGAAACCGCTAAATGACGCAAAATACAGCATCATCTATCACTGATACATCTAACACAGCAGTAGGAGCGGCCTTACATAACTCAATAATGAGACCTGGGAACCTCTGGATTTTTTTTTTGAAGAAATTATTATAGAGGCAGAAAGAAAATATTCCGCATTTAAATACTGTTTTTATTTTGTTAAACGTCGGGAATTCAACATATTCACCGACCACAAGTCGTTTACTAATACTACAGACACATTACCAGTTTCGTAACCATGATTTCGGGATCATGATTTCCGTCTTGTGCTCTCAAGACACACTACAATTTCATTTGTCTTCTCTATTTGGTTAAAATAGTAATTGAGTAGGCCTTGATAAAAACGTCAAGATTGATAATTAATTGACTTTTAAATTGTCAGAAATGATTTTTGTATTGACAGAACAGAAAAAAAATTGTTCCCGCCAACTAAATATCTCAATAACAAACAAAGACTATATAATATATACATAGACCGGTAATGTGCTTTTTCTCCATATAAAATCGTCTATTTCATACGTGGACAGTTATTGCGGGATGCATATATAAAACTCTATTTATATCTCTGTCTTTGATTTCTATATCATCCACAACTTAAAGCTTTTGTTTCTGGTTGTTTGTCTTTCAAAATAGAATTATTTGAAAATTTTAGCTAATTTATGATGAAATTTGTGTGTTGAATACAATTTGTGATCAAATTTGTGTGTTATTATAATAAGATGTATCGTTGTGGATGATAAAGAGTTTTCCAATAAGAGTGATATGATTTCTGTAAAAAAAAACACTAATTGTTAAGGAAATTGAAATGTTTTTTATTTAAAGTGAAGCACAATCGATACAATTAAGTTCTGAATAAAACGTCATTCATATGGCCTCCACGATTTCTCTTGCAGGAACGTATTAAATGAACCCAATTTTCGAGCACTTTTTCCACAAAATCAAGGCGTATGTCATGAATAGCACGTTCAATATTGACTTGTAAAGTTTGAAGAGAGTTTGGTTTATTGCGAAAGACCAATGACTTCAAATAACCTCACAAGAAATAGTCTAATGGTGTTAAATAACAACTTCTTGAAGGCCGTTCAATATCACAATTTCTTGAAATAATCGAATCTCCAAACTTTTCTCCAAATGTTTTCAAGATCAACTTCTTCCAATTTCGGCCATAAAAAGTTGGTTATCATCGATAAGCAAATAATGAATAGCTTTTTCGAAATAATTTTATTGTATAAATTCGATTAAGTATTTTGTGTAATACTCATGAACCAGTTATGGTTTATAAAAATACTATAAAATTCTTGGATGATAATTATATAGACAAAATTCTAACTCTACAAGTAACTAACTTCATCCATATTCGTTAATAAAAATTCTTAATACAGTACTGATTACTTTATGACTATCTCTTTTTTTCTTTGAAATTTACTCACTTGACATTTAGTTATTACTAGTCTATATAATATTATTAAAGTGTTTCATAACAAATAGAAAAATCAAAGGAAACTAGATTTTCTTGGTAAAATGTTAGTGCCCGGCATCTCCATTTTTGATGTATTCGGCGTTGGGAGCAGAAAAATGCCGCGGGATGAGAAAAAATATCTCATTCCGAAACTATGTATAAACCTAGTTGTAAATCATGGTTAGGCATGACACATTACAACTAAATTTTGGTTAAATCGAAACTATAGTTATGAAACCAGTAGTCTGTGTATAGCATAAGATAATGTGCTTGTCGACACACTTTCTCGGACGCCCGACATCGCGATTCAGAATTGGCAGACTTATGTCATAGACACACTGTTAGTTTCGTAATTATGATTGGAACAGCTTTAGTATCGCAGTCAATTTTTTTTTGACAGTCTGAGCGACGGTGGCGCCGCTGTGACCATAAGCGGAATTTTTTATAACTAAAAATGTGTCTATGCTTAGCATTTTGGGCCTAAATTTAAAACAAATACGTTAAGACGTGCTAAAAAAATTTTAATAAAAAAATATTGAATCTCATTTAAAAATAAATGAAATTTAATATTTTTTTATGAATATATTAAATTGAGAGTGGGAGGGATGAAAATAATGGTATAATTGAATATTTGGATTATATAGAATCTATTAATGACACCTACGCTCCTCCCCGTAGCCCTGCGGGGCTCTTTAGATTTTAATTTCGGGGGACGTAGGAGCCGGGATCTTCAAACATGTCGCACTGCGTGCCGCATGTAGGAGCGGATTATATAGAATCTATTAATGACACCTACGCTCCTCCCCGTAGCCCTGCGGGGCTCTTTAGATTTTAATTTCAGGGGGCGTAGGAACCGGGATCTTCAAACATGTCACACTGCGTGTTGCACGTAGGAGCGGATTATATAGAATCTATTAATGACACCTACGCTAAAAAAATATTAAAATATTAAACAAAAAATATTAAATTTTGTTTTTTTATCTATAACTGGTCACAAAAAAAAAATAAATGAAAATGTCATAATTTTCCCGGAAAATATGATAATTTTTCCGGAATTATACACAATCCTACAAAAAAAAATTTAAAAAATTTTCATCTTATCCGATTTTCGCGATGAAAATTCAAATTTATTTTATTTATAAAAACATCTCTAAGATGGCAGTCAATCAAATTAATAATTTTTTAGTTAAAATTATAACCACCTAAAAAAAATTGTAAAAAAATTTTATCCAAAAGCTGAAAAAATTATAAATAATATATAAAAAATTGAAATTTATCTAACAAAAGCGGAAAAAATTATAAGTAATATATAAAAAATTGAAATTTATCTAAAATGGCGTCTGATATGTTTACATTTTTAATTAAAATTATGACCATTTTGAAAAAAATGTCGCGACAGTCAATTTTGACTGCGATACTAAAGGCTAGCCTTATGATTAGCTCGAAATCATGATTTCGTACTAGTGTACGATGTTTCACCATAGTTTCAAACTAAATTTGAACTCAGTTTCGAAATGAGATATTTTCTCATTTCGATGCCTTTTAGTGCTCACAATGATGAATGCATCAAAAATGGAGATTATGGACACTAATAGTTTACCAAGCAAATCTAGTTTCCTTTGAGTTTTCTATTTGTCATTGGGATATTTAGTTGGCGGGAACAAATTTTTTTCTGATCTGTCAATAGAAAAGTCATTTCTGACAATTTAAAATTCAATTAAATTACAATCTTGACCTTTTTGTCAATGCCTACCCCATTGCTGTTTAAAACTAAACGAGAAGATAAAAGAAATTGTAGTGTGTATTTTGTCTTTAGCTGTTTTGTTTTGGCAAAGTCCACTTAGCTTTAAAAAATAAAATGTTAGCGGCCAATTTTGGTTTCAGCAATATTTCCTTGTGAATTTCCAGTAACGAAAAATAATTTTTCATCATAGTTGGCTTTCATGTCAGTAGTAATTGTAAGCTGAATCGGTTTTATGAAAGTCTTGTTTTTTTTGGTTTTATTTAAAGCCAACTCTTCTTTAATTACTACTGATAAATACGCTAACTATAATGAACCATTATTTTCCGATACTGGAAATTCACAAGCAAATATTGCTGAAACCAAAATTGGCCACTAATAATTGATGGTTTAAAGCTAAGCGGACTTTGCCAAAGCAAAACAGCTTTTGTTCTCATTTAAGAAATCATGATCTCGAAATTATAGTTATGAAACCAGTAGTCTGTCTATGGCATTACTCTCTATAAGCCGATTTAAAAATTTTTTGGAAAATAACTACGGGCAATAACCGACCGTACACATAATAATATTTCACATCAAAGTGTACGAGCAACTAAAAAACTCGTCACTTCAAAATACTTTTCAATATACGCCCAGACTGAACATTGGGCAAAACCTTGTTTAGCCTGCCAAAAAAGCAAAGTGCAACGAGACACCAAATCACCTCATGGGAATGTTCATATTCCACCAGGTAGATTTGAACACATCCTTTAGATATTATTGGACCACTTCCCATATCCATATACCATCTAACGGATTCACATACATATTGATCTGTGTTGATCATTTTTCGCGATCGCCAGAAGCGTACTGCATAAAAGACATCTCCGCGCCAACAATTGCAAAAACAATCGTCGAGAACTACATTTGTAGAGTCAACGTACCGGTCAACATAACGACCGGTGATCGTATGCAACCCTTGGGCTCATCTTGTCTACTGCCTACCATTCATAAGCAAATGGTATGGTTGAGCCCTTCCACCGAAATTCAAACAGCCCTCAAAGCTTATGCAAATACCATCAACTGGAATTCAGAGATCCCAATCATATTGTTGAGAATTCGAGCAACATAGTTAAAGATGACCTA